>CM064580.1:15308167-15683167 GCA_032716605.1 Paralithodes platypus | reverse complement strand
ATACAAAAGGTTTTCCTTTCTATTTTGTCTAGAAGTGCAGTGTGAGAGGATTCTCCCCTCACATGTGAGCAATACTCAATATAAGGACGCACTGTGCCCCTGTACAGAGCAGGAAGCTGTGAAGGGGTAAAGAACCCTTTGAGTCAGTTGAGCACACCCAGCTTCTGGGAGGCTGGCTTAGCAAAACTGGTAATATGGTCCTTCGAAGTGAGAGCAAAAGAAAAAGAGACACCAATAATATTGAGAGAAGATGAAGGATTGATTTTTGTATTGTTGAAGAATAAGGGAGTTCCGGAAAAAAAGGAGTTCCGGATTGGTAGATAGATGGAGTAATTGGGTTTTGGAAGCATTAAAGGTAACAAGGTTTTATCTGTCCCAAATGGAAATAGTAGTTAGATCAGAAGTTAAGTGTTCTATGAGTCATCTGCGTATGAATGGATGGGACTCGAGGTACAGTTGAGAAGATCATTAATGACAATTGGAAAGAGAATAGGAGATAGAACAGAGCCTTGAGGAATACTGGAGTTGATAGGATGAGGAAGTGAGCGATGGCCGTCCACAACCGCAGCTATGGAACGGCCGGAAAGGAAAGTAGAAACAAAGGCACAGATGGAAGGATAGAAACCGAATGAGGGTAGTTTAGAAATTTAAGATTTGTGCCAGACTCTATCAAAGGCCTTCGATATGTCTAGTGCAATAGAGAAAGTCTCGCCGAAGTCCCGAAAGGATGATGATCAAGAGTTAGTAAGATTTGAAAGAATGTCACCAGTAGATGCGACCCTTTTAACCCTCCTGGCCCGGGCAGGCTCTCAAAATGACAGTGTGGGCTACCCGGGCGATCTGGCCGAAAAACGTCTAGGCCTAGGCTACCGTATTTTTGTTTAGTTTATCTGCTAGAAATTTCCCACGCATCTATAAATGTAGTGCGGTTTCTAATCTGTAGACTGGCGTTGAGTAGAGCTCTCTATGTCAACTGGTTCAGTTGTGATGACGATTTCAGTGGAGAGCACTTGCAGGCGATGTTAGCAATATGACGATCTTTTCACTACTGAAACAACGACATACAGACATACAATAACAAACGAGTCTTCTCTTTCTTGTTTTCGGAGGTGTGGTGACGTAACGATCGGCTTTGTTTACATGCGTCGGAGGCACAGCGTTCAGACCAAGCTGAATAGGCTTTCAAGCTTACAGATTTTAAAATGACACCCGGGCACCGGCCCTTAATTCGTGGTGTCATTTTAAAATGACAACCGGGCCAGGAGGGTTAAGGAAGCCATAATGGTTATCTGAGAGCAGATTATGAAAAGTGAAATGCTTAAGAAATTTGGAGGCAAGAATAGTTTCAAAAACTTTAGAGATACAAGAGATGAGAGCAATTGGACGATAGTTGGAGGGTTGAGAGTGGTCACCCTTCTTTGGGACAGGTTGAATGAGAGCAAACTTCAAGTATGAAGGAAAGACGTTAGAGGAGAGACAGAGACGAAAGAGTTTACCTAGGCAGGGGGGAGTCAGCACCGAAGCACAGTTTTTTAGTACAACAGGAGGAACACCGTCCAGACCGTACGCCTTCTTAGTATTAAGCCCAGAGAGGGTAGAAAGTACATCTTTAGAAGATATTAGAATATTAGGCATAAGTAGGAGAGAGGAGGGTGGAGTGGGAGGAACTGCCCCGGAATCATCATAGGTGGAGTTTCTAGCAAAATTTTGAGCGAAGAGTTCAGCTTTGTCAGAGGAAGAATTGATGGTTGTGCCATTAGAGTGGGAAAAGGGAGGGAAAGACGAGGAAGATAAATTGGTGGAGAGATTGTTGGCTAGATGCTAGAAAGCTTGGAAAGAGCTAGAGTTGGATAGTTCAGTGCATTTATTATTGATGAAAGAGTGTTTGGCAAGTCGAGGAACAGATTTGGCTTGATTCCGGGCAGAAACATAGGAAGAATGAGATCTTTGAGTATGAAGGCGTCGGTACCGTTTGAATGCTTCCTCATTATTGTGGACAGCAGTAGAACAGGCGTGAGTAAACCAAGATTTGTTTGCATTAGTCTGAGAGAAAGAGAATGGCATGTATGTTTCCATGCCCGATAGGCTTTACCTCGGTAACGCGTTAAGCACTCTCCGAGGGTCCCTGGCCAAGGAAGCAGAAATCATTCCATGGGAAATCAAAGAAGTACTGCTGGAGAGCCTCCCAGTCGGCAGCGCCAAAGTGCCACAAGCGCCGCCAGCTAGGAGGATCGGGTTGCCAAACTGAAGAGATAGGACAGGTGACAGAGCTAAGTTTATGGTCGGAGGAGCCCAAAGGAGAGAAAAGATTGACAGTATAAGAAGAAGGGTTAGAAGTTAGAAACAAGTCAAGAATGTTGGGCCGATCTCTGAGGCGATCCGAGATATGGGTGGGTTGCTGAACTAACTGCTCTAGGTCATTTAGGATAGAAAAGATGTAGGCTTGTTCACCAGGTTGGTCAGTAGTGTGAGAGGAGAGCCATTGGCGGTGGTGAATATTGAAATGTCCTAGTATGGAGATTTCTGAGAAAGGAGAAATGGATAGAATGTGTTCCACTGTAGAGTTTAGATTGTCAAAGAATTTGGGAAAGTCGGTAGAGTTAGGGGAAAGATAGACAGCACAGAAATATTTAGTAAGAGAATGACAGGAAAGTTTGAGCCTTAAAGTTGAGAATTCAGAGGAGTCAAAATCGGTAAGATGAGAGCAAGTGAGTTTGCTGTGGCCGTCTGCACAACATCCGCCTTTGGCTTTCAAACTAGGATAGAGAAAATAGGAGGATACAGAAAAGGGGCTGCTGGCAGTTGCTTCAGACACCTGAGTTTTGGTGAGGAAAAGAAGATCAGGTTTGTAGGAGGAGAGATGGTGTTCAACAGAGGGAAAATTAGAGGAAAGTCCACGAATGTTGCAGAAGTTAATAGAAAAAGTAACTTGCCGGGGTCTAGGTACTTTTGAGGGGTCGTCAGGGGAAGGTCGGGGGTGTGAGGGGTCATTTAAGCCCCCCCCCCCCCACTGGGGACTCCGAGGCTGGACTAGAGTTCATCATCTATGTAATTCTGGTGTGGAAAAAGGAATTGTGGTGTGCATGTTTAGTGTAGTGATGTGGATAGGAGGAGGAGGTGTTTGTGAAGGCTAGCTGGATTACTCTCAGTGTAACTGAGGCACAAAGAAAATCCGTGAGAGAGGCCAAGCAAATGAAACAGGAGTTCCAGCAAATCCTTAGCTTTGTATTATTAAATTTCTCAGCTGACGGGTTGTAGGCAAGAAGGGTGGCCATGCATAGATTTATGATTTACCATCAAGACTTTTAGATATTGGCGGGCCAGCGATCATCTTCTCTGCTGATATAGCTGATATGGTGTAACATAGCAGTAAGTGTTATAATAATGTACCCTCTTTGTTATTACACATCTATCTATCTATCTATTGCCTGATGCCGTGACCCCCAAAGGGGTGGCCACGAAAGAAACACCCCTATGCATCTCTGTACCCAGTCACTCGACGCCCCTTCTCCCAACCAGTGCCACCTTCATCCATATACCTCTTCACTCCATCCTTCCACTTCTCTTTCGCTTTACCTCTCCCTCTCTGCCCTTCCACCTCGCTCTCGTACACCCTCTTAGTCATTCTCTCGCTTCCCATACGTTCAATATGGCCGAATTATCTCAAGGTGTTCCTTTTCACACTTTCAAGCACATCTACCTCCACACCACACCTCCTTCTTACTTCCTCATGTGTCTGTCGATCCCTCCATGTAACTCCGCACGCACTTCTCAAGTAACTAATTTCCACTACTCTCACTCTTGGTCCGAGTTTCTTCACCAACGTCCATGCTTCACTTCCGTAAGTCAGTGTCGGGATTACCACACTGTCATGCGTTTACGTTTACGTTGAGGGACCCGCAGAGGGCCGCTCTCGGGCGGCATGATATGCGGGGGACTTCTTCACTTCCTTACTGACCACCCTATTTATGTTACTGCATTCAGCGTTTCTACAACCTTTTTCCCCTGTTGCACCTTCTCCCACACTTCTTCATCCATAGTCCCATCTTTACTCAGCACACTGCCCAGATACTTAAATGAGCTGACAATCTCAATAGCCTGATCGTTCAACTTCACCTCACACTCTGTGGCTTCACCCCTTTCGAAGACCATACCCTTGCTCTTCCCCGCATTTACCTTCAGATTCCGTTTTTTGCACACTGTTCCAAACATATTTACCAGACCCTGCTACTCCCATTCATTATCCCTCATCAGAACAGTATCATCAGCAAACAGTAGTACAGATAGCTTCCAATCGTTTCCCTCCCTTATCAGCAATACACAAACATCCACTGCTCTTCCTTGTATTTCTATCATGACTCCATCCATATATACAGTGAACAACCATGGGGACATCACACACCCCTGTTTCAACCCTACATTCAGATCAAAGAACTCGCTTTGATCATTCTCCACACATACTGCTGCCTTTGCACCCTCATAGTTACATGCTCCTCACTGCTTTCAGCAATTTGCCATCTACTCCGTATATTCTAAGTACTTTCCACATACATTCTCTATCCACTCTGTCATAGGCCCTCTCCAAGTCCATAAAGGCAATATACAGTTTTTGTTGCTTCTCCAGATATTTCTCCAAAACACATTTAAGGGTAAAAATATGTTCTACACATCCTCTTCCCTTCCTAAAACCGCCCTGCTCGTCACCTATCCATTTCTCTGTTCTTGCTCTCACTCTCTCATTCACTACCCTACTGTACACCTTCCCTACTACGCTTAGAAGACATATTCCTCGATGGTTACCACACACTCCTCTTTCCCCTTTACCCTTATATAGGGGGACTATTATGTCTTCAAGTCATCAGGTGCACTCCCCTTCTCCCATGCTAGTTGACACATTTTCCATACCTATTCGATCACTATCTCACCACCATACCTCAACATTTCCCCACACACTCTATCTATTCCTGATGCTTTCCCCAACTTCACTCTTTTCATGGCATCACACACTTCTGACCTCCTCCTCCACTACTTCTCTTCTTCTCCCTCCCATACCTCATCCAACTATGTTTGCTGGCGCTTTATATTTCTTACATTTAGCAATTCGTTGAAGTACTCCCCCATTCTTTCGACTCTCTCTTGCTTTTCGGCTAGCACTCGCCCATTCTTATCTTTCACACCCTTACTGTTTCCCTTGCTACCTTCCCTAACTTTCTTGACTTCTTTCCAGAACAGTGTCTTACACACCCTCCATTTTACACTCAGCTTCCTTCCAAATTCCTCATCTACTCTTCTCTTACTTTCCTTCACTACTCTCTTCAACACTCTCTTTTTCTCCAAGTACTTCGCTCGTTTCTGTCTCCCCAAATCTTCATTCCCTCTACTACCCAACCACTCTCTATACGCTTTCTTCTTGTCTTCCAAAGCTATTTTTACCTCTTCTGTTCACCATGCTGTACCCTTCACTCCCCTCCCTCTTCTCCTTACTCCACACATCTCCTCACATGCTGCACAGATCTCTTCAGTAAACACTTTGCTCATCTCCTCCACTTCCTCCATACTTTCTAGAATCTAGATCAAACCTAGTTAGTCGTCTTTCTACTGCTCCCCTGAACTCTTACTTGATATCTTCCTCCTGCAACCTCTCCACCCTCCTCGCCATTCCACCTTCCTCTCGCCTCCCTCCAGTTCTCCTCACTCACTTCTTTTGTATCCTAATTTTAGCTACTACTACATAATGGTCAGACAGACCCCCTCCAATACCTCTATTCATTCAGGTTCAGTAGTAGTTTATCGAGAGGCCTTCCCTAGGGTTAAGTGCCCCATTAATTACTATTTCCTTTCACCTATGCATAGCCTATGATAGCGCAGTTGGAAAGTGTGTACATGCTTAGATTGATATGCAGGATTCGAAACTGCATAATAAATCGTAGGCTTGTCCACCTTTCTTTAACTGTCTTCGTGGTGCAATGCATAAGTGTGTTGATTTTCGATGTGAGCATCCTAGGTTCGAATCCCCGGACTGCCACATGTGTTTGTTAATTTCATTAATCGAGTTTAGGAGTAAAGTTGGTTGGTGGAGAGAACATAATCATTCATCCTAGCATTGAGCACAGATTTCTTCATTCGTTCATTCACACATATATAATCAATCAGTGCCTTTCTTCGTTCCACCACTGTCTTATCCTTCTTCTTATTCCACACCACTTTCCATGTGTAGGCCTACCTGTGTCGGAAGAAGGTGTTGGCTATCCACAGCCTCCTCCCCACACATACGTCCACAAGTGCACTACCATTCCCATTCACCTTTGTCGGTACACCCCACTCTCCCACCACTCCATCAACTTTCTTATCATCCACCTTCCCATTCATATCACCAATTTGAAATATTCTTTCGCTCTTGCCAAACTTATCCAGGCACGCCTCCACATTCACCTAGAACTCCTCTTTCTCACTTGCAGGTTTATCCTCTGTCGGAGCATACACACACACAACCACCCACGTTTGTATTCCAACTTTCATTCTCACCCACACAATCCTTGAACCCACAGACCCATAGTCTCTTACACGCTCCTTCCATTTGTTATTTGCAAACAAACACGCACCTACTCTCGCTATTCCCTCACTCACTTCAGCACACACACCCATTCCACACTCCCACTATCGTGTAAATACGATAGTGTACGACACTTTTTGTGCTACCGTATGTCTCTGTGACGTCACGGTCGTTCCCGCTGCACGACGTAGGACGAATACATCGTGATTATATGTTGTATATAAGCTAAGATTATAAAAGACTTTATATGCTGTTAGAGTAATATTGACACGGTCTTATGTAGTATATATAAATTTATCGTATATATTAATATAATTTATCGTATTTAGCAACATAGAATCGATACGATAATTTGGGCCCTGGCGTTTGCCAAGGCAGCAAGGTGTGACTCTGAGGAAGAGAGCTCAGAGCCTCCATGAACACCATTTAGTTAACATCTAATTTCCGCCCTCAGTTGATCGAGCTTTTGTGCCTCTAATCACAATAAACTGCCAGCAATACATACATCTACACCATCACGACGCTCTCATCGACGCCATGACTGACTGATAGATAAGCATAGTATTCATGTCCATTCTCATATAATCATTTGATTCTTTCTTTCACTTGACCTGAGCCTCAGGGCCGGCGTCTCGCTTCCCCATTGTCCACCATATTGGGTAAACGTTCTCCTTTGTCTCTTGCCACATGGAACTATTGGTGAGTTAATTCCTGGATATTATTAACCCTTATAACCTTACCTTATATGTAATTTATTGTGTGTGACCTTTGGATATAAATTAGCTTGTTTAAGATTGAATTCAATTTAGATATGGAGTAATTTGATTTAGATTGATTTTGTTTGGATTATAGCTTATAGTGTGACGCATGTCCAGTGTGAGCATGCTGTACAGAACGCCTAGTCATGCCCCACTCTCGCTAGGATCGTCAGGGCAGGAACTTTGGCTGTAGTCTATGTAGAGTTTCCTAACTTAGTTCATGTGAGCCGTTGTACTATAAGTATTATGAATATGTATTTTGTTTTCATCTGAGTCAACGAGTTCTATTTTATATCATTAGTTATAAGTATTGTGTGTAAAACTTATTTGTAATGATGGGAAGAGAAACCGCCACAGTTGGGGGTTAGTGGGTGCGCCAGGCGGGAGGTGGGCCTAACTCACTAGCACTCCCCCCTCCCCCCTCCCCTCACTGCTAGGGGAGCCTTTGTCTATCCCAGAGGAGAGAGAGAAATTACGTAATGGTTGTCAGTGGGCGGTCCTTAGTAGTTCACGTTGGGCTCACTAGAGGGCCGGGTATAAAAAGGGAAGTCTAGCCATTTTTTCATCAGAACTCATTAGGCAGAGCGACTTCTCATTTCCCTTGCTAACTATATATATTCTTCTGACTGATGTGAACTTTCTCTACTACCTTACATTCTTATCTCCTCTTTTCCCTGCCTGTTTAACTTCCATGGTCCCGTTGGTGCAGAGCTAGTCAGCCAACGTATTATCGCTTGAGTTCTCACTAGATACTTGCCTATTAGATAGCCTATTTTGGAAGGGTTAACTTAGAATAGGATTGATTTATGTTTGTTGCACTTGTATATGCATTTCCCTGTGTGTTATTATTATTATTCCTGTTTTCTGCTAGTCTAGGTAATGCTAGACTGGGGTAAGGCTTTTCTGTGTTACGAGTTGTTGTTTGATGCAGTGGTTAAGCGATAAACCTGCATACTCGTTTCGGTTCAGTGAAGCCTAGGTTGTCTTCGCGGCTGACTGTGTTGAGTTAATAATTTACAGTGCGTGAGGGCAAGAGCCTAACCACCCTGTATTTTATTAACAGTTTGTTTTTACTTTGTCAAGGAGCCGGGAGAAAACCAGATACAAGGGATCTGGATTTCTCAAAGTGCACTTGTTAGTGTTAACGTAATACTTTAAACAGTTGTGAGGACTTCGCTAGGCTACGAGCCGTTTTTGCTCAGTCACTGCTACCTTTTGCCCACAGAACCCCAGCTAGACTTTACTCGATTAGTAGATACAGAATAGTATTGAAGCTTTCCTTATGTATGATATTGTTTATGCACTATTGATTTCATGTGTTGCACGCTTGGCTACTTTAGTGATTAGTGGCCCACGAGCACAATCCGAGTAGGCTATTGCCGTTGCATTTGCGGAGTACTTCTTTTTAATGTTTGCCATTTACTATTGCATATTCTTTTAATTATTCTTATGCCAATTTAAACCTTTAATAGTATTTAATTACCAGTGTTTGTGCTTATTGAATTACTGTTCAAAATCCGATACGTACTTCTTACGAGCATCCGAGAAGCATCTAACCTTTTTCAGAAGATTCCTTGCTCGATGCTTAACCCGGCAAGCGCGATAGGCCTCACGGAAGGCTTCCTATAGGGAACGCGATAGGCCTCACGGAAGCAAGACCATAAAAAAAGCCTTCCAAAAAAAAAAGGGCCTATCAAAACAAAGGATTTTGTCTCTAGGTGAGATAATTCCCCTCTAGTACTCATCCATGTGTTTCTCACCCCTCCCCCTCCCCTCCTTCCCAACCTTATTCCCCCCCCCCCCCCCCCCTCCTCAATTATCACCTATTTATCCACTTATTATCATCATTTATCGGTTATTTTTCTCTCCCGCGATAATGTAGCACAAGTGGGTTGCATAAAAGATCGTTATGCAACACCCAGACACCGGCACACACCGCCCCGCTCGTCTCAGTTGACTCCCAGACAGCGAGAGGGGAGGGCTGCCTGTGGCTCTCTCTCGCCTGAGATTATGACCGGGTGGCCAATATCTTTGTTTTTCACCACCCAAATGCTTTTCCCACTTATTTTAGCACTCTTGAAGGTTCATATATACATCATATATGTAAAATAAAAGCATACCGAAAACAAATAATGCTTTATATTGTAAATATAACGAATTCTGTCAGAATCCAGGGCTAGAAATGCACAAATAACTACCCTAGCACCTAGGTCTATATCGCGCTTGTCAGGTTAAGGACTATTAATTAACGTAACGTAATAGTGCCGATCCGAAGTAGAGGGTGGAGGACTTCTTAAGTTCTTAGTCAAGGGTGGATTACTTCGGCTTCGGCCAACACTATTCTTTGGTGTTGTTGTTTCTTACTTTATTGTTTGATTGTTGACCAGACTAGATAATTCCTGTCTCTTTATTAGTCTGTTGTTGAACACTAGTACCGAGTTCTTGTATACCCCGTTATAGCAGATTGAACTCTGGAGGGTATTGGTGTTTTTTGTTCGGCTGGTAGTACTCAGGGGTTGGGATCGTGTGTTTCCGTTGTGGCAGCGAGCCGTATTCGAGTCCTGATTGAGAGCCCTTGTGTACCCGAGTGCCAGGTCGTAACAAATGGCGACCTTGCTTAGGATTTTGTGAACAGTATAAATTTTTGCAGAGTTGTACAACATTTGTTTGTTTGTATTTTAGCGTGCATATTGAAAAATATATTTTTTTTGTATGGCAATTAGTAAAGCATTTAAGAGACTCCAGTTAATTTAGTAATTAGTGCTTGCATAGGAAGTTTAACACTTTTGTCTCGAGAATTTTGTTGTGGACTTCAGTATGTCGTGCATTAGCACTGACGATGAGCGAGAGATGCCATTTGAAGGTGTGCCGTTAGTAACCAGTGAGGAGGATGCTAGAGTTTTTGTGAGTAAGCGGTACCACGTGACGGAGGAGAGGCTGACTTGGGTGGATGTTTGTGGCTTGCACCTGATAGCCAAGGTTTTGGGCATTTCCAATGTAGTAGGGATGTCCAAGGGGGAGCTGATTTCCTGGGTGTTGCGTGGGCGACATGGGGTTTCGGAGGAGAGGGCGTTTGGGGGGGTTCCTCCCCAGATCCCCTCTCACTCGACTCCCACAGTGCCGTCCACTCAGTTACCGGAGGTTAGCACTCTCCCACAGAGGGATGAGAATTGGCAGATTGGAGTGCCCTCGGGTGGTGCACATGGTGGTTCCCCAGTTTTTGCCCCCCCTCCTTCAGTAGTGGCAGCTCCCTCTTCCTGCCTGTCTCCAGATATGGTATTTAGACTTGAGCTTGCTAAGATTGAGGCTAGGAAGCAGGAGATTGAGGCTAGGAAGCAGGAGAATGAGACCAGGAGGCAGGAGGATGAGACGAGGAGGCATGAGATTGAGGTTAGGAGGCATGAGGCTGAGCTTAGGTACGACTCGGAGAAATATTGTGCTAAATTAGATTTAGATAAGACTCGTGCAGAATCGACAGGGACTCGGATGGGCCGTGAGGGCCAAGTAAGAGAACAGTCCTTGGCCCACTTAGTCAAATTGGTGCCGGTATTTAGTGAAACTGAAGTCACAGAATTTTTTAATCGTTTTGAGAAGTGTAGGGAGCATAATTGGCCTGAAGAGAAGTGGGCAGCTCTAGTCTCCTCAAGACTTACGGGTAAGGGTCTGAAGGCTTATGATGCACTGCCTTTAGAGTCTTGCATTGACTACCCAGAATTGAAGAGAGCTGTCCTACGGGCATACGAGTTGCAACCGGAAACATATCGATTGAAGTTTCGGGGTGTTACAAAGACTAGGGAGGCGACCTTTCTTGAACATGCCCGGGACATAAAAGATGCACTTAAAAACTGGACACGTTCGGAGAAAGCTGAGACGGCAGAACAGTTGACTGAGCTGTTTCTGCTCGAGCAGTTTTATAAGTGTACTGGTGCAGAAATGACTTTAACTATTAAAGAAAAGAACCCAAAAACTCTACAGGAGGCAGCTGAGATGGCTGACCTCCGGCTATCACTAATTCGTGGGTGCGGGTCTGCCCAGCGTAGTGAGGCAGGTAACAAGGGGCGTGACGCCCCACCCCCCCCGAGTTAGTGATATACCTTATGCAAACAAGTACAAGAGCCATGATACCAAGACTGACCACAAGACTAGCACCGTCCCATTTAAGAAGGGGCCGGGCCCTTCCCAGTACCAAGGGAAGCCCAAAGGGGAGTTGGAATGTTATCAATGTCATAAAAAGGGGCACTTTGCAAGAGTCTGTCCTAGCAAACCACCTACAGCAGCTGTGTCTTTGGCCTGCAACATTGGTGTGTCTCCGAAGTCATCGGAGGTTTCCCGGGGCAGTTCGTCAGAGGCTGAGGCACAGCCAATGCAGAAGCACCTGGGAGGCTCGAACCCTGCTCAGGATGTTTTTTGCGACCATAGAGGGCGGGGTTGCGTGATGTGGGCGGGGCGCAAGCATGGAGTAGAGGTCTTGCGTGATACAGGTGCTTCCCAGACTCTGATGAAAAACTTGACTGGCTACCCTATAAACGCGGCTCGGGTGGTAGTGGTGCAGGGTATTAATGCAACTCGGTCATACCCGCTGGTGCGGTTGGAGTTGGAGGTGGATGGTGTGGCACGTGAATTGGATGTCGGGATTGTGGAGAAACTGCCAGTGGAGGGCGTCGACCTTGTTCTCGGCAACGACTTTGCAATGCCCGCTTCTGAGGTTCTACCCTTAGTCGTTGCCGAGAGGCCGGCCGACGTGAGTAGGGAAGAGCAAGAGTGGGTCGAGCGGTGCCAGACACAACCCATGGCGTGTGTTGTCACCCGAGCTCGGGCAGCTAAAGTGTCACAGCCTAGTCCTCCGTCTTCAGACCAGCGGAGGAACGATCAACAGGAGGAGGCTAAAGCTGGAGTTGGTTTTAAGAGTTTTGACTCGGCGACTCTCCTGGGTGATTCAGTATTAGCACCATTACTTAATTCTGGAGTAGCCCCTGGGCCTGTCATCGAGAGTGACGAGGCTGGGCATGACGAGTCTCCACGACAGCAACGTTATGTACATCGAGAGAGACAGAGGGAGCAGCCCAGTATCGGGGAAGGTCATGCATTGCTCCGGGAGCAGTTAGATCGCTTGGCACCCTCAGATATACGTCGGTTGCAACTAGAGGACCCTGAGCTCCAAACGTGTGCTAATGGAGCTGTAGAGCTCGACGAGGACGGCGATGCACAGCCAAGAGATTTTTGTTATTTAGAAGGCATCCTCTATAGGCGTTTTCAAGACCCTAAACGTAGTTGGCAAAAGGGGTCCGGAGTAGTGGACCAGTTGGTGGTGCCACGGGAGTGCAGGGATAGCCTACTGAGGTTGGCGCATGACACACCACTGGCAGGACATCTAGGGGTGAGAAAAACGGTGGCGGCTTTGGAGAAATTGTTTTGGTGGCCGGGGGATGAAGTCTCATGTGCAGTCATGGATAAACTCATGTGATATTTGTCAACGTGTCGGGAAACCGAACCAAGTTATTCCTAAGGCTCCGTTACACCCCATTCCTGTGATTGGGCCACCCTTTAGTAAAATTATTGTTGACATGGTTGGTCCACTCCCTCCCACTAAGGCTGGAAATAAATTTTTGTTAACCATAATGGATGTTGCCACTAGATACCCCGATGCATACCCTATGAAAAATGGAATGGCTAAGACGGTAGTCAGTAACTTGTTGTGGTACTTCTCAAGGTACGGGTACCCGGAGGAGATTCAGTCTGATCAGGGATCTAATTTCACCTCCAATATGTTCAAGCAAACAATGCAACAGCATGGGATACGAGCAGTAGTATCGTCAGCGTATCACCCTGAGAGTCAAGGGGTGCTTGAGCGGTGGCATGCTACACTTAAAAACATGCTCAGGTGTTATTGTGCTGACAACGGTATGGATTGGGATCTTGGATTGCCTTATGTGCTGTTTGCTGCTCGGGAGGTACCTGGTGAGAGCCTGGGATTTAGTCCAAACGAGCTGATTTTTGGACACCGTGTCAGGGGCCCCATTAACATGCTGAAAGAAATTTGGGAGGGGACTGTGCAGCCTTGTCCATTATTAAAGTATGTGCTTGAAAGCCGTGAGTGCATGCTTAAGAGTCTGGAGATGGCAGGTAGAAATTTGACAGAATCACAAGCTTTGATGAAGGACAGGTATGATCGCAAAGTGAGGCTCCGGAAGTTCACTGTAGGACAAGAGGTATTAATTTTGTTGCCTTTGGTTGGTAACCACCTCTCTGCGAGGGGGGTTACAAGTCAAGCTTCAGAGGAGGATAGCTGGGATCAACATGTTTCAGCGGATCAGTGGGCGGGGAACTCGAGCCTAAGGGCTGACGAGGCTATAGCTCATTTGCCTGAGCCGCAGTTTGATGCTATCCGTCAGTTGTTCGGTTCATACCCCAATGTATTTGCTGAACACCCAGGCCTCACTACTCATGCTATGCATGATGTTGACGTGGGGGACCATCTACCCTTTAAGTCAATCCCGTACCGTGTGCCCCCCATAAAACTACCAGCTCTGAGGGATGAGTTGGAATATATGCTCGGTAGAGGGTTGATAGAGAAAGGCACAGTTAAGTGGACTTCCCCCGTAACACTGCAGCCTAAGCCAGATTGCAAGGTACGCTTTTGTATTGATTTCCGTAGGTTAAACGGTTTGACTCCAACTAACCCATATCCTCTTCCTCGGGTTGATGAAAGTGTTGACAAAATTGGTAATGCTCGTTTTTTGTCTAAAGTAGATTTAGTAAAAGGTTACTGGCAAGTACCTTTGTCCGAGCGTGCTAAAGAGGTATGTGGTTTTGTTGTGGATGGGAGTACCTACCGGTGCAATGTTATGCCTTACGGACTTAAGAATGCACCAGCAACGTTTCAGAACCTGATGAATGAAATTGTAAAGGACATTCCAAATTGCACCGTATATTTGGACGATGTAATCATTTATGATGACGACTTTGAGAGCTATTGTGAGCACCTTGAGACCTTGTTCCGGAAACTTAGTGAAGCAGGTCTGGTAGTAAATTTGGCAAAGTGTGACTTCATAAAAGCCACTGTGCAGTACCTTGGGTTTGTAGTGGGAAGGGGACAGGTGTGCGCTCCTCAGAACAAGGTACAGGCTATCAATAAATTTCCGCACCCAACAACCAAGAAGCAGATTATGAGATTCTTGGGTATGATAGGCTACTACAGACGCTTCATAAAAGGTTACTCAACGGTGTTGGCACCTCTCACAGATTTGTTATCTAAAGACAAAAAGATTTTGTGGGCACCTGAGTGTGAAAAGGCTTTCACTTTGGTGAAACATTTGCTATGTACTCACCCGATACTCAGGGCCCCAGACTTTAACAGGCCTTTTCAGCTGGCAACAGATGCTAGTGGTGTAGGGGCTGGTGCCGTCTTGCTACAGACAGACAATGAAGGTGTGGAACACCCAGTAAGTTTCTTTTCTAAGAAGTTCAATGCTGCACAAAAGAACTATTCTACAATAGAAAAGGAATTACTGGCGATTGTGCTGTCGCTCAGGCACTTCGAGGTGTATGTTCCAGCCTATGGCCCAGTCGTGGTTATCTACACTGATCATCACCCTTTGAGATTCCTGAATCAATTTCACAATCGCAATATGAGACTGACCAGGTGGTCTTTGATGTTGCAGGAGTATAACCTGGACATCCGTCATATTGCTGGATGTGACAATGTGATCGCGGATTGTTTATCAAGGGTGGATGATCAGTCGTAGGCTATCACAGGTGTGTGGGTTTGAGTGGAGGAAAATAGGCTGCCCTTATAGTGCAGCCGGGAAAAACATATTAAAATATAAAAATCATATAAAAAACTCTTTCTTTTGATATAGATAATCGTATAAGTTTGTCATAGCCTATAGAGTTTGAGTAGTCCACGAACTATCAAACGGCTGAGCTGCTGTAAGCTCGCTCTGGGAGCATGATATTGTGTCTTTTTGCTATTGTTGGGAGGAGTTATAAAATGTGATTTTTTTTTAATAATAAGATGTGTTTTGGTGATAAACTCAGCTTTGTTTTAGTGCCATGCGGTCGCTGGGTGTGAGGGGCTTCATGGGGTTCTGTGTTTGTCAGATTTTAGCTAAGGGTTGAGCAAGTAAAATCTTGGGGGAGGTGTGACGCATGTCCAGTGTGAGCATGCTGTACAGAACGCCTAGTCATGCCCCACTCTCGCTAGGATCGTCAGGGCAGGAACTTTGGCTGTAGTCTATGTAGAGTTTCCTAACTTAGTTCATGTGAGCCGTTGTACTATAAGTATTATGAATATGTATTTTGTTTTCATCTGAGTCAACGAGTTCTATTTTATATCATTAGTTATAAGTATTGTGTGTAAAACTTATTTGTAATGATGGGAAGAGAAACCGCCACAGTTGGGGGTCAGTGGGTGCGCCAGGCGGGAGGTGGGCCTAACTCACTAGCACTCCCCCCCCTCCCCTCAGTGCTAGGGGAGCCTTTGTCTATCCCAGAGGAGAGAGAGAAATTACGTAATGGTTGTCAGTGGGCGGTCCTTAGTAGTTCACGTTGGGCTCACTAGAGGGCCGGGTATAAAAAGGGAAGTCTAGCCATTTTTTCATCAGAACTTATTAGGCAGAGCGACTTCTCATTTCCCTTGCTAACTATATATATTCTTCTGACTGATGTGAACTTTCTCTACTACCTTACATTCTTATCTCCTCTTTTCCCTGCCTGTTTAACTTCCATGGTCCCGTTGGTGCAGAGCTAGTCAGCCAACATATTATCGCTTGAGTTCTCACTAGATACTTGCCTATTAGATAGCCTATTTTGGAAGGGTTAACTTAGAATAGGATTGATTTATGTTTGTTGCACTTGTATATGCATTTCCCTGTGTGTTATTATTATTATTCCTGTGTTCTGCTAGTCTAGGTAATGCTAGACTGGGGTAAGGCTTTTCTGTGTTACGAGTTGTTGTTTGATGCAGTGGTTAAGCGATAAACCTGCATACTCGTTTCGGTTCAGTGAAGCCTAGGTTGTCTTCGCGGCTGACTGTATTGAGTTAATAATTTACAGTGCGTGAGGGCAAGAGCCTAACCACCCTGTATTTTAATAACAGTTTGTTTTTACTTTGTCAAGGAGCCGGGAGAAAACCAGATACAAGGGATCTGGATTTCTCAAAGTGCACTTGTTAGTGTTAACGTAATACTTTAAACAGTTGTGAGGACTTCGCTAGGCTACGAGCCGTTTTTTGCTCAGTCACTGCTACCTTTTGCCCACAGTACCCCAGCTAGACTTTACTCGATTAGTAGATACAGAATAGTATTGAAGCTTTCCTTATGTATGATATTGTTTATGCACTATTGATTTCATGTGTTGCACGCTTGGCTACTTTAGTGATTAGTGGCCCACGAGCACAATCCGAGTAGGCTATTGCCGTTGCATTTGCGGAGTACTTCTTGTTAATGGTTGCCATTTACTATTGCATATTCTTTTAATTATTCTTATGCCAATTTAAACCTTTAATAGTATTTAATTACCAGTGTTTGTGCTTATTGAATTACTGTTCAAAATCCGATACGTACTTCTTACGAGCATCCGAGAAGCATCTAACCTTTTTCAGAAGATTCCTTGCTCGATGCTTAAGGACTATTAATTAACGTAACGTAATAGTGCCGATCCGAAGTAGAGGGTGGAGGACTTCTTAAGTTCTTAGTCAAGGGTGGATTACTTCGGCTTCGGCCAACACTATTCTTTGGTGTTGTTGTTTCTTACTTCATTGTTTGATTGTTGACCAGACTAGATAATTCCTGTCTCTTTATTAGTCTGTTGTTGAACACTAGTACCGAGTTCTTGTATACCCCGTTATAGCAGATTGAACTCTGGAGGGTATTGGTGATTTTTGTTCGGCTGGCAGTACTCAGGGGTTGGGATCGTGTGTTTCCGTAGTGGCAGCGAGACGTATTCGAGTCCTGATTGAGAGCCCTTGTGTACCCGAGTGCCAGGTCGTAACAATAGATATTTAACTTCCATTGATAGTATACCACATTGGTGCCCAGACCCGGGAATTAGCTACCAGTAAGGGATTTTTTTATGGCAATGAGCAATGGGACGCAAAACAGGATGCAGGAACAACTCTATGATAAACTCCTAGGACTAGCCAAGCGATGATTAGAGCCGGAATGCAGGGTGATATCGTTGCGCCTGCCTAAGTCCTGCATCCCACCCATCATCTTCCCCCAATAGTTTTATTTTTCATTTCAGACTTCCTGTGACACATGACCTGTCCTAACATTTTTTCTTGTTCAATATGACCCTTTAGTGTAGGTATTGCTATTTGGTGTGCTATTTTTTCTCCATAACATTGAAGTCCGCCGGACGGCGTCTCTTACCTAGGCTACTATTTTGCCATTGTAATTGTAACATTTTAGGTAAATATCCTACAGGCTTACATACAAAATGAGTAAACAGGAAGAGACACCGTCTCGAGGGGTGCTAAGCAAAGCCCCTAAAAATCAGAGGGCGGGACTTCGGGGAGTATTAAATAGGTTAATTAATGATGTCAACACTTTCATCACTACTGCTGACCTCGAGGAATTAGAGGCTAGGTTAGACAATGTCCAGGCTACCTATGGTCGTATTGTTGCTCTAAGTGAGGTGATTGTGGCAGGCATGACAGAGGAGGAAGAGATAGTTGCAGAGTGTGATAATCGCGCCCTCTATGATGAACCTGTCTTTAAAGCGAAGCACGTATTACAGCGCGCTGTCGCAAATAAGAAGGGAGGCGAGAACGAGGCCCATAGAAGGGTTGACCCGAAACACACTGTGCACTTTCCAAAGCTCAATCTTCCTACATTTGGGGGCAAATTGACTGAGTGGTTAGCTTTTTGGGATGTATTTCGGTCTACAGTACATGAATCCTTTTTGGATAATGTCTGTAAGTTTCACTATCTGAAAGGACAATTGGAAGGAGAGGCCTTACATTTGATAGAGGGTTTTGCGGTAGTAGGTGATAGCTATCTTGAGGCAGTACAACTATTACAGTCCACATACGGGGATCAAAATCAGTTTAAGATGGCCCATGTAGTTGCCTTGTTAATGCTCGCAGAACCACAGTATAAGGTTGAGGAGTTAGCAAAATTTAGGGCAGATATGGAGTGCCATACTCGATCGCTAGAAGCCCTAGGGCTCACCTCACCGGAAATGATAGTTATTATATTACGTCAGAAGCTTCCTATGGCAATACTTGACAAGGTTAGATCATTTTATCTGGGGGAGTTCAAAACTCAGTTCAGTAAAGAAATTAGTAATTTACAGTTGAACAATGGGAGAATGAATGTGTCGGGAGGGAGTGGGAATGTGGAGTTGAGGGGAACTGTAAGCATGACGGTGGGGACTAAATGAAAGAAAGAGGGTACATATAAGAAACCTGCTCAGATTATATGTAAGCTATGTAACAATAACAAACATAAATGGAGTTTCTGTGTAAAATACCCAACAAATGAGACAAAACTAGCACAGGCAAAAAGGTGGAAGCTATGTGTAGGTTGTCTGAGCAAGGAACATGGTAATTATTATTATTTATTATTATTATTGTATGAGATACCGAAGTCTCCAACCAGGGTGCAGAAACACCATCAAGATGAATCCACACAAAACACCCGGAGGCACTGGAGAGAGACTACGGCAACTTAGGAAAAAATAAAAACATATACTGTATACTGTACATATACACATATTAAACACAGATAACATATTATGCAGTGGAGGATATCAAGTATACATATAATACAATAAAATAGAATAAAATAAGTTTAAAAATTAGAATTAATGCTGCAAAAAAGCTTTAACTCTAGACTTAAAAATGGAGATATGAGCTGAATTGACTAGCTCATTTGGCAACTTATTCCACAAGTCAACCATGGCCGGCACAAAACACCGTGAAAACTGTGTAGTAGAAAGATTAACACGGTTCATGGCAAGATCATTAAGATTGCTTGTGAATCTAGTTGCACGAGCCCGGACATAGGGCCCAGGCAGAACCCAATGTAAGGGATGCTGAGGGTTGTTAAAAACTTTATATAAAAGACTAAGGGCACCAACTTTACGTCGATGACACAGATCAAGAGACAAATGAGGTAGAATAAAACTTATGGAATTTTGCAACCTGTCAAGCAACTTGAGATGGCAGTCAGCTGCTGACAACCAGACAGGTGAGCAGTACTCGAAATGTGGCAAAATAAAAGCATAAAAAGACTTGATAAGTGTGACGTCACAAGCAAATGTTTTATAAACCTTGCGAAGCAGACCAATTTTGGGGGAAATGGAAGAGGAGAAAGAACGAATATGCTTTTCAAAAGTAAGTTTGGGATCAAGAGTAACTCCTAACAAACGCAGAGTATCCACATTCTCAATTTTCTCACCAGAAACTTGTAGATAAGGATGGGGAGGATCCAAGGTACGAGATCTGCTGATGATAAGGGACAATGTACTGCTACATACTTAAGGCCCTGTCGCCGCTGTAAAGGACGTCACTTTGACAAGTTGTGTCCTACAGCAGACAAAGTCAAAGACATCAAACCAGAGGGTACTACAACTTTGACACTAGGTAGCACGAAAGACACTACTATATTGCCCACAATACAGATTCCCATGGAAGGTAATGACAGTAACAAGGTTAATCGGGTACTTCTTGATCAGGGGTCTCAACGATCCTTTATAAAAAGGTCCGTATTAATGGGACTTAAGCACCGAATCGTAGGGGATGAGACTCTTCGATTGCAGGGCTTCACTGGGGTTTCTGACAAACAAGACTACGAAATAGCGGAGATTTCATATTTCTACCGTAAAAACAGGTACTTTATGACATGTATCGTAGTAGACACCCTACCAGAATATGTATCTGTAGGAGTGAAGAAGGTGGAACACGCATTACGTAGCAAAGGGGTTAACTTGTCAGATCCCATGGGAAATCAGAGTGAGGTGCATGTTCTACTTGGTGTGGATCATTATTATGATGTAATATACCCTGGATTTAAAAGAATGTGTGGTGTAATTTTAATCCCCACTAAATTTGGCTATTGCATGAGCGGAAAGGTGCATACTACACAGTCAAATGTCCTGGTCGACACGGTCTCGATATTAAGAGTGAATGTAACCGCGGCAGAGGAGTTGGGAAGGGAGGATTGCCAACCTAGTGACCCTAAAATGACTGCCGAGTTCGACCTGGAACGACTTTGGAGATTGGATCACATAGGCATTAATCCAATGGAGACCGATTATGACTCAGAAATTGCGCTAAAGAAGTTTGAAGAATCTGTGAGCTATAGTACCTCAGACAAGCAATACAAGGTTAGTTTACCCTGGAAGAACAGTGAGATGAGCCTGCCAACCAACTATGGATTGGCATTAGGTCGCTTGCGCGCATTACAGCGTAAATTAACAAATGAACCGAACATGCGCCAGGCGTATGACGATGTTTTTCGGAGTTATGAAGATAGGGGCTTCATTGAAAGGGTCGATGTAAAAGAACCGATTAGGAAGGGGAGGGTTCACTATCTAGCCCATCATGGGGTGAGGAAAGACAGCGTCACCACACCATTACGGGTGGTGTATGACTGCTCTGCCCACCAAGGTCAACAACCCAGTCTAAATGACTGCCTGCTGACAGGTCCGTCCTTGGTGTCGGATCTGTCGCAACACCTATTGCGGTTTAGGCTGGGGCAGTATGCATTTACTAGTGACATCGAGAAAGCATTCTTGATGGTCAAACTAAAAGAGGAAGATAGAGATGGTACCCGCTTTCTTTGGTTCGAAGACATTAGCGACTCTGAAAGTCCGGTCGTAATCTACCGTTTTCGGGTCGTACTCTTTGGTGCTACATGTTCACAGTTTTTGTTAAATGCCACAATCAAAAAACATCTATCAGATACTCATGAGGACACAAGTAAACTATCTCGCAGGTTGTATATAGACAATTTGCAGGGTTCTAGTGATAGTCAGGATGATTTGTTACATACCTACTGGCAAGCACGTAGATTGTTTACAGAAGCACATTTATTTCTCCGCGAGTGGGTTACTAATAGTGAAGATCTTCAGAGTTTGATACAGGTAGACGGTACGGCATCTCATAACCAGGAAAAGTCCAGAAATTTGGGGATGATCTGGCAACCTAAACAAGACATACTAACTTTTCAACCAAGGTCTTTTGCTCAGCAGACGGGAGCACACTCAAAAAGAAGTCTGTTGAGCAAAGTTGCGCAATTTTTTTATCCTTTGGATCTAGCATTACCCATTACCATAAGAGCTAGGATTCTGATGCAGGAAATTTGGAGACGCAAAATAGGATGGGATGACAGTTTGCTCGAGGACTTGACTGACCAAGGGACATTGTTGTTGAAAGAGTATGATATCCTATGTACTAAACCATTACCTTGTAAAGTGGTGGCGTTCGGTGATGTTAAATTACACACGTTTTGCGATGCTAGCGCCACGGCATACGGGGTAGCCATATATGTCGTTACTTCATTTGGGGCACATTTAGTTACTGCCCGGGACAAAGTAGCCCCGGTCAACAAGGTAACTATCCCTAATATGAAATTGACTGCCATGCTGCTATTAGCACATCTGGTGCAACATGTACGCGCAGCATACGAGAGCGAGTTAAATATTGAAATCGTTCACGTTTGGTGCGATAGTCAGGTCGCACTCAACTGGATGCATAGCAAGAAGTCTCTGTCAGTTTATGTGTGGAATAGGGTAGATGAGATTAGAGCCCTATTGCCAGACGTTGCATATCATTATGTAAATACAAAAGACAACCCTAGTGATCTCATAACTAGGGGTATAACGGCTAGCCAGTTAGTGAAGACCGAATTGTGGTGGCATGGTCCAAAGTGGCTGCTCCATGAAAATGAATGGACGATTTGGCATGCTGTTGGTGAGGGACAGCCCAACCAAATGAGCCACCGGGTCCAATATTAGAATGGGCAAGATTCGGTGACTATAATAAATTAGTCAGGTTTGTAGCTTGGGTGTTGAGATATATATCCAATATCAAGCATAAAGTAACGGGCCAGTTCTGCAACAGGGGTCACAACATTGATGCTCGTGAATATAAAGCAGCTGAAGTAACTTTGATCAAGTGGGTTCAAGCAGAAACCTTTTCCAATTAATTAGAATCTTTGCAAATCTCGAATAAGACAATAATGCCTAATTTAGTACGTCAATTGAGGTTGCACCTAGATAATGGCCTCATCAGGTGTGAGGGTCGCCTGAAGTGGTCGGGTGAAACGGACGGCACAAACCGTCCTATACTTGTGCCAACAAGATATCACAAAGGAAGTACAATGGAAATCAAGCAACAACAACTCTAGTGACCCTTCTAGGTTGCTTGTCCTCCAAAACACTGAGGATCAAGTGTCCAAACAGTGGTTTAGAGTGGGTAAGGGAACATTGGAATGGGAATTACTGCCCTGGAACTAATGTCCGTGGCAGGATTAGGAAGTTAGTAGAGGACAGATGGGTTAGTAACTGAGGGGGGGGGGATAAAATAAAGTTATTAATTTACAAACGCAGTCAGTCGCGGGTTTGATGCGAGATATTTGTCTAGGCGGAGTTTAAATGAATCAACGGTGATGCAGTCTATAACGTTTCGGGGAAGCCCATTCCACAAGTTGACAACTCGATTGAAGAAGAAATTCTTAGATTCGTGCGAGTTAAAAGATTTACCAATAATTTTGCAACCGTTTCCCCGCGTGTAATTAGATTGGTCGATAGTGAAGTACTTACTACAGTTCATATTGTCAATGCCTTTGATGATTTTGAACACTTGAATTAAGTCACCTCTTAATCTGCGCTGGGTTAAAGGAAATAGATTTAATTCTCTAAGACGCTCTTCGTATGGTTTGTTCTTTAGGCTAGGTATCATTTTGGTAACTCTACGTTGAAATCGTTCTAGCTTGTTTATATCTTTTTGGTAATAAGGGCACCAGGATTGAACGCAGTATTCCAGAAGAGGGCGGACTAAGGAATTGTAAAGGGTTAGGATAACTTCTTTGGACTTATGCTCAAATGACCTGCCTATAAAGCCAATTATTTTGTTTGCCTACTTAACAACTTCTGAACATTGTTGACTCGGTTTTAGGTTACTCGATATTGTTACTCCCAGATCGGTTTCTCTGTTTACATTCTTAAGCTGAGTGCCATTCATCGAATAGTTTGCTTTCTCATTTAGGTATCCGATATTTAGTACTTTACATTTATCCGTATTGAAACTCATTTGCCAAATTTGGGCCCAACATGACAATTTATCTAGATTGTGTTGCATATCGTCAACTTGTTCTTTTGAGAGTACGCTATTTGCAATTTTTGTATCGTCAGCAAATTTGGAGATTGTACAGGTGAGACCCTCATCTATGTCGTTGATGTAAATTAGAAAGAGAATTGGTCCTAGTACCGATCCCTGGGGTACCCCGCTACTTTCATTGGTCCATTTAGATGCCTTACCGTTTATGAATTTATTTTTTTTTTTTTTTTTTTTCTATGTGATTGAGGGAGGCAAAAGGCATAACTGCCTATAGCGAATGCCTCCCCCATAGTTGAAAGAGTGACAGGGCCAAAATCAAGGGACGTTCGAGCCAAAATGCCTGGACACACGGAGTTTGAAGCAATTTAAGTCATAGGAAGAGGGAAAGACTGATTCTGGGAGAGAGTTCCAGAGCTCAGCTGTTTAGTAGAAGAAAGTTTGAGAGTAACGTTTCACTCTTGGGTTGGAGAGTTGCACAGAGTAGGGGTGGGATTGAGTTGCAAGACGGGTACCACGTGCCCTACGTAAAGGAGGTGGTATGCACTGGGATAGCTCTGAGGAACACTGATTATTATAGTAGCGATAGAATAGCGAGAGAGATGCAACATTGCGGCGGAGAGAGAGAGATTGCAGAGAGTTGGTGAGTGGACGGGAGTTAATGATACGAAAGGCCTTCCTTTCAACTTTGTCTAGGAGAGCGGTGTGAGAGGAACCTCCCCACACATGTGAACAATACTCAATACAAGGGCGCACTATGCCCCTGTACAGAGCAAGAAGCTGTGCAGGGGAAAAGAACCCCCTAAGGCGGTTGAGCACACCCAGCTTCTGGGAGGCTGCCATAGCAAGACTGGTAATATTGTCCTTCCAAATGAGAGCAGAAGAAAAAGAGACACCAAGAATATTGAGAGAAGATGAAGGGTTGATTTTTGTATTGTTGAAGAATAAGGGATAGTCCGCTGGGAGATCCTGACGGGTAGATAGATGGAGAAATTGGGTTTTGGAAGCATTAAAGTTAACAAGGTTTTCTCTGCCCCAATTGGAAATAGTATTTAGATCAGAATTTAAGAGTTCTATGGCTTCATTACGTTTGTCGTTGAGGGATTGCTGGCTGGGGCATTCTGAAAAACTAATGGAGTAGTGCAAGGTTGAGTCGTCTGCGTATGAATGGATGGGAATTAAGGTACAGTTAAGGAGATCATTTATAAAAATTAGAAAGATAATAGGAGATAGGACAGAGCCCTGAGGAACACCGGAGTTTATAGGGTGAGGAAGTGAACAATGGCCGTCCACAACCGCGGCTATGGAACGGCCGGAAAGGAAATTAAAGACAAAGGCACAGATGGAGGGATAGAAACCGAAGGAGGGTAGTTTAGAAATTAAAGATTTATGCCAGACTCTATCGAAGGCTTTCGATATGTCTAGTGCAATAGAAAAAGTCTCACCGAAGTCCCGAAAGGAGGATGACCAAGAGTTAGTAAGATATGAAAGAAGATCACCAGTAGAGCGACCCTTAAGGAAGCCATACTGGCGATCTGAGAGCAGATTATGAGAAGAGAAATGCTTAAGAAATTTGGAAGCAAGAATAGTTTCAAAAACTTTAGAAAGACAAGAGATAAGAGCAATTGGACGATAATTGGAGGGTTGAGAGCGGTCACCCTTCTTTGGGACAGGTTGAATGTGAGCAAACTTCCAGCATGAAGGGAAGACGTTAGAGGATAGACAGAGACGAAAGAGTTTGCCTAGGCAGGGAGTCAGCACGGAAGCACAGTTTTTGAGAACAACAGGAGGAACACCGTCCGGACCGTACGCCTTATTAGTGTTAAGCCAAGAGAGGGTAGAAAGTACATCTTTAGAAGAGATTAGGATATTAGGCATAAGTAAGAGAGAGGAGGGCGGAGAGGGAAGAATAGCACCGGAATCATCCAATGTGGAGTTTCTAGCAAAAGTTTGAGCGAAGAGTTTAGCTTTGTCAGAGGAAGAAGTGATGGTTGTGCCATCAGAGTGGGAAAGGGGAGGGAAAGACGAGGAAGAGAAATTGTTGGAGAGGTTTTTGGCTAGATGCCAGAAAGCTTGGGAAGAGCTAGAGTTGGATAGTTCAGTGCATTTATTATTGATGAAAGAGTGTTTGGCAAGTCGAAGAACAGATTTGGCTTGATTCCGGGCAGAAACATATGAAGAATGAGAGTCTTGAGTTTTAAGGCGTCGGTACCGTTTGAATGCTTCCTCCTTATTGCGGACAGCAGTAGAACAGGCGTGAGTAAACCAAGATTTTTTAGCATTAGTCTGAGAGAAAGAGAATGGAATGTATGCTTCCATGCCCGATAGGATTACCTCGGTAATGCGTTCAGCACTCTCCGAGGGTCCTCGGCCATGGAAGCAGAAATCATTCCATGGGAAATCAAAGAAGTACTGCCGAAGAGCCTCCCAGTCGGCAGCGCCAAAGTGCCACAAGCGCCGCCGGCTAGGAGGATCGGGTGGCTGTACTGGAGAGATAGGACAGGTGACAGAGATAAGTTTATGGTCGGAGGAGCCCAAAGGAGAGAAAAGATCGACAGTATAAGAAGAAGGGTTAGAAGTTAGAAACAGGTCAAGAATGTTGGGCCGATCTCCGATGCGATCCGGGATACGGGTGGGTTGCTGAACTAACTGCTCTAGGTCATTTAGGATAGAAAAGACGTAGGCTTGTTCACCAGGTGGATCAGTAGTGTGAGAGGAGAGCCAATGGTCTTTGCTTTCTGTTGCTGAGCCAATATTCTATCCATTTCAACACACCGTCTTGTATTCCATGCGCTTTTAGTTTTAGCAGTAAACGTTTGTGGGGAACTTTGTCAAAGGCCTTTTGAAAATCAAGGTATATAATATCTACAGCTTTACTCTCATCGTAGAGGTTGAGGATATCGTGGAAGAAGTCTAAGAGGTTTGTTAAACAGGAACGTTTTTTACGAAAGCCGTGTTGAGTATCTTTAACCCTTAAAAAGCGGCCCACCACTTAAGTCGAGTTAAATAAAGCTGGACTATGTGGCGGCGCTCGACATAACTCGAGTGGCAATTTCAGCACGTAATGTGGCTGAGAGAGAGAGACAAGTGGTGGCAGGAGACTAGCGAGCGTATGACTGCTCCAGACCACCGCGGCGAACCTACTGACACAAATCTCAGCTCCCTCCTCCCTCTCTCACTCGCTACATACTCAATTATGTACCGAAAGTACCGAATTACCTGCTTTTTGCACTCGCGTTGCACGGTTATTGCAAGAAAACTATCCATCATACAAGGATCGTTATGGTGTCATTCGAAAGCTCTGTTTATGCCCTTTCAGGGATAGATACTGGTTTTACGTTCTGGGTCTTATTTAGGCATGAAAATGATCACGTAAACAGCCCTATTTTGGCTAAAAACACCCCGCTGGGCGGTACACATAAATAAACCGCATAGGCCGCTCGTAAGGTGTTAAGTATGTTATTTTCCTCTAAGTGATTTACGAGTCTGTCTCGTATGACCGTTTCTAGCATTTTACATACAACTGAGGTTAAGCTAATTGGACGATAGTTACTGGGTAGGGATTTGCTGCCTTTTTTTAATATCAGTGTTACGTTGGCTAGCTTCCACTGATCAGGCATAGTTCCAGACTGCAAGGATTTATTGAATAGTAATGTCAGTGGTTTGGAGAGCTCATCCTTAGCTTCCTTTAGAACTCTAGGCGAGATTGTATCAGGTTCAGGCGTTTTATTTACCTTGAGTTTATCTAAACAATTCAATACTTCTCTCTCTGTAACGGTGATATTGCTTAGAACATCTGAATTATCAATCTGAATCGGCGATGGTGTAGGGATATCACTGAGGTCTTCTGTTGTAAAAACTGATGCAAAGAAGGTATTGAGGGCATTACTCATTTGTACTTCGTCTTTGGTGTATTCTCCATTTTCATCGACTAACGGTCCAACAGTTGAAGTAACTACTTTTTCTTTCTGATATAACTATAGAATTATTTCGGGTTTGTTTTACTTTGATTCGCAATATGTAACTCTAAGGTCTTTTTACTTTGCTTAATTAACTTTTTGGCTTTGCGTCGTAGCTCTACAAATTTCACCCGTTCTTCGTCATTTTGTGAGGATTTTAATCTATCATTAGCAAATTTTTTAGCAAGCAGGCATTTTGAAATATCTTTATTCCACCATTTGGGCTTATTATTATGGCCTGGACGCCGTATTTTCGATGGTAAGCAGTCTTGCACTGCTTTTAGGTAAGTGGTTTCGAATAACTTCCAAGATGTATTTATGTCGTTATTGTTAATTAAAAGCTCCAGTCAGTTTCTTTAAACATAGCTCTAAGTTTATGGAAGTTTGCTTTCTTGAAATTAGGGACTTTTTCGATGCTACTATTTGGTTCGTTACTAGTAAACTTTAAAGTGAAAGTTATCGTACGATGGTCGCTGTTACTGAATTCATCACCAACATTCAAATTCTATATCAATTCTTTTGTTGCAAGTACAATGTCAAGAACGTTATTACCACGGGTCGGCGTTCGAACAAATTGATAAAGCGAACTCTCTTGCAAGTTCGTATACAAGTCATGTCCGGAGTGTGAAGTAAGAGTATCGCCCCACTTGGTCACAGGTAAATTAAAGTCGTAAAAAATTACAGTATCTTGTGAGTTACTTACATCTGCAATTTTTTCGTAAATTTCTCGGTCAGTTTGCACTGATTGAGCTGGAGGTCTGTATATTAACGCAAGTATTATTTTTGTACCTTTATTATTCTTTATTAGCACAAAAGATGTGTCGACGTTCACAATTTGAGGTTTTGACAAAAGGGTAGGGTTAAGACTTTCTTTGATATAAAGTAAAACGCCACCTCCATTTCGATTTATTCAGCTTTTCTCAAACATTACATAACCGGAGAGTGAATACTCTGCTAAAAAGTCTCTATCTTCTGTATTGAGCCAAGATTCTGTTATGCCAATCACATCATAGTTTTCTGTAAACACTAGCTCCTCTAAATCTGAAAATTTATTGCGTATGCTACTAGCGTTTGCATAGAAAACCTTTAAATTTGTTATTTTAGAACTCACGGAACGCTCTTTAATAATATTTTTGGTTCTTGTCGGATCTACATTTATGTTCATGGCTGTCCTCGGTCCTCGCTGTCTTCGGTCCTTATCGCTGGTGGTCCTCGGTTGCCTCTGTTTTATGGTTGGCGTTGGATGAATGATGTCACTGCTGCTTCTTCTCGGATGGCGTTTTTTTATCCATGGCTGCGGACTGCTTCGTGTAGGAGACGACCCATGCGTGCTGAACCCACAGTGTTTAGATGAGTGCCATCCTTGCGGATCAGAGTAGGCTGGTTGTAGAAGTTGTCCCAGAGGTGGATGAATTCAACTTCTTCCCTCACACACAAATATTTTAGTCGGCTATTTGTGCTGAAGGCCTTGTCGTAGAATTTGTCAGGTGCGTCGATCTTGGGGAGAATGCCTGAGATGATGATATTCCTTAACTTGTTTTTGTAGTGCTGGATCATCTTGCGATATTTCTCCATCAACTCTTCGGATCTGGTGCGCATGATGTCATTTGAACCAGCATGGATGACAAAATGGGTATTTTCAGTTGCATCCTTTGTGGTATCTTCGAAGGCTTCCACAATGTCGTCCAGTCCAGCTCCTGGGATGCAAATTTGTTTTCGTCGATTTGGGACTCTGTCGCAGAACTCTTCGACCTGTCCTCGTAGGATGGAATCCCCAACGAGCCTGGTCTCTTCTGGTTCGTCTTCCATCTCTACCAATATCTCAAATCTGTTTGACATTGTGACTGGTAGATAAGACCTTTTCTGCGTTGGCCGTGCACCGTTCCTCACTGGTGTAAAATCACGTTACTGATCTATTGATCATACGTGCACATAAGGAAGTAAAACACTACTGGGTATGTCATATTTTATCAAATTGGCGTCTCACATGGTGGATACCCAGAGTTCGACAAGTAGCTCGACGCGTAGTAAGAAAGTGTGTAATATGCCAGAGACTAAAGGGTAAACCATATGCAACTGGACCAGCTCCACTTCTCCCTGAATGCCGTGTAAAGCACATAGAGCCTTTCCAAGCTGTAGGGTTAGATTACACAGGTGCATTGAAGATGAGAGAGCATGAGAAGGTTTATATATTATTGTTTACCTGTGCAACGTCTCGAGCGGTACACCTAGACCTATGTGATAATATGTCTAGCGAAGAATTTATGCTGGCGTTTAGACGGTTTTGTACCCGTCGTTTATTCCCTCAACTCATTCTTAGCGACAATGCTCCTACTTATATCCAGGCATCAAAATATCTAAAGGATATGAGCAGTGATCCTACAATCATCACTTTTATGGGAGAGAGGAAGTGCGAATGGAAGTTCATCCCAGTTAAGGCACCTTGGTTTGGTGGGATGTGGGAACTGTCGATACTCGTAAGTAACTCGACAGCTTAGGTTAAGTTAACATACTGGAAGTTCAAATCAGGCGCCAGTATTAGGCTAAGTTTTATATCTATATAAAAGATATATACTATTTAGTATTAAGTCTTCATGGGTTTATTATCCATCATTATATCGGGTTGTCACTATAATAAATCCGGTATATCTTGTAGTTAGTTAAATGACGCATAGGTAGATAAGATAAGTGCGCATTCGTCATATTCGGGAACCTGAGGGTCCCTCGCTCCAAGACAAAGCAGAATTGCTTTAGCTACGACCTCATCAAGATCTCCTTCTAGCCGGTCCAATACAACCACCTGTTTCCTGCTAAGTCATCCTAATTCTTATATCTTAGTGGCCACTATATCTTCTATCTATTCCTACCACTATCATTGAGCTATCTATCCCTATCAACCAATAAAAGTAAGTTAACTCTTGTGAGTTTATAGGTAAATTCCGCTTTGTTTACTATCGAATTCTCACAATATGGTCCTTCGATACCTCTGACTTTGCCTTATGCTGCATTTTCTTCTTTGTGTTTTCTTGCTTCTGCTTTCTTATTGTCTGCTATTTCCTAGCTATTCCTTCTTTCTGTACCCTATTTCCGCTTCCCTGGTGTCCCCTGTAGGTTTATGGGCTGGTGTTAATTGTCTGTGGCCTAATTTCCGCCGGGTCCCGCTTATTTTGCCCGACCATATGAGCCGCCGCCAGCCGGTGTACCACCCATTTTTCCAGGTGGTAACTTTTGCCCAAGGGGGTGCTAGGGTGGACACTTTCAAGTCCTCTGCGGCCTGGGAGAGCCACGTCATCAATAATTAGGTGGTAGGTTATAGGCTAGGTATATAATTGCAACAATTAAATTAATGTAAAGTAGAATTATAAGGGTTAAATTGAATTTGTTCGGTCTTAACTAAATTTAAAGGGGGTAATTACCACAAACATATTGGGCTAGCCTAGTTTATTATATGTTTACAATTCAAATTGGCTTGTTACACCCTTTTGGCCTCACCTTCCATAGTGTACTCTAACAACATTTTTCCGCATATTATGTAAGGTTTACCTTTTAAATTTAAGTGTGGAGATATTTATGCGTTCGTTTACTTTTATTATTGCGTTCTGCGTCATATTTCCCGCATATTACGCTACCCCGGCATCATACGTTTAATTAATTTACGTTTAAGTCGGGGTTCCCTATATCTTGCCTTTATTGGCGTCAGCTAACTTTCTGAGTGCGTTTTACATCCATATAGGTAAGATATAGTATTATTCCATTCTATTTCCTGTGTATTGCCATCATGTCGTTGATACTGTCCCAGTACAAATGACGCAAGGGGGGTATCAAGAGTGGTTTGAATAGGATCACCAAAGATATTGCTACATTTTTAGTTAACCCTTCCTACCCGGGCAGCCTTTCTTAAGGACGGAGGCTGTATCCGGGCGATTTGGCTGAAAACGCAACAAAAGTAAACTAAGGCTAATCTCGCTTAATATACTACCTACATTAATCAAACATATGTCAAAATGGGCGCCTTACCTTGCCGCGTAGAATGGCGTTAAGTAGAGCTTTCTAGCTCAAGTAGTTCCGGAGTTATGGTGATGGAAGTGGAGGTAACTTTTGCCGCGTATTTACCTCGCCGCGTCCGAACGCTCAACCGCGGCCCAGGCTACGACGAACGTTTTGACTCGTCGCTCTACCTTGAATTATGGCGGGAAGCGATTTTTTAGTGTTTTATTGTTTATTATGCCATATATTATTGTTATTATGTTATTTTGGTGATGGGCTGATCCTTTGTCAGAGTGAGGGTTGGTGTTCTCTACTTCCCATAGCCCCTTCTATCTTTTTCTCCTTCTGCATCTCAAATTTTTTCAAATGGCGTAGGGATGCGGCGACCCCAACGCCCGCCACTTTCTGGTGCAGGTAGCCTCCTCTGTGGTGGAGGGGTGAGAAATTTCCACCACCGCTTTTCTCCGGCGAGACGTAGAAGTCGGCTAAAGGGGATCGGGGGCGGGGGGCCTGGTATCCTTCTCCCCTTAAATAAATCTACCAAAAAAACGAGACAGAGATAGGGGCGAGGGAACGCGTTCGTTTTGAGTAAGGGGTCGGGCGCAAGTTGGACTAGATAATAGTCCATCAGGCGCCTGGCCCGGGGAGACGATTAACCCTTTGGCGCACGATGACTCGTTCCGAGTCATAAGGTGTTTTTTTCCTAGGCGCACGATGACTCTATAAGAGTCATCAAACTTTAAAATATTCGCCAAAAATTAAGTTTTCGTCCGACGCGCGTCATATTTGGTATAGATATTCGGTATCAAATTAAGTTCAATGGAAACTAATGGCAACCCCCTCTGCTTTCCTGGGTAGACACGCGGAGGCTGGGACTGTGACAAAGGAAGCCACAGTCTCGCCTCAGTCAGCGTCCACGGGAGAGCGTGTGTGTGTGCCTCAAGACCTTTGCCCCGCTCGCTCGCATGCTTGCTGGCTGGCTGGCTGGCTGGCTGGCTGGCTCGCTCGCTCTTACGTCCAGCAAAGCTTGTGTTTACAGTGTTATAGTGCAATATTGTACACAAATATAGTGTTTTAGTGCAAAATAATTATTGTGTCTTCCTTTTTTTTTCAGTGATTTCAAAGGTTAGAATTTGAAATTCAGAGTAGCCTACCTACTAACCGACCAATATGGCTCGTCGTCAAGGCCTTGATCGAAAAGAAATTTTAGATCAACTATTCATTGATAGTGACAGTGATGATAATGATGATGATAATGCATCCACCCATGAATGGTGTGAGGATGCAGAGAATAGTGGACTTAGTGACATTGACTCTGATGCAAGCACTGATATGCATACGCCATTGTCCACCGTGCCTGTCACCACCACCACCCCCATACCCGCACGTACCACCATGCTACCACGTACCTTGCCACGTAATACCACCACCACCACCACCACCCACATAAAGCCTCGTGTATATGACTCTCCTTCCCTCCTCCCTACACTCCTAGCCACCACGTCCACTCCCATAAGGCCTCGTGTATATGACACTCCTTCTCTCCTCCCTACACCCCTAACCACCACCACCACCACCACAATGCCTCATGCACCACCCTATGTCCAACCAGGAACAAGTGGTATTATCACCATGCCCTCTCATTCCACCCTGCCTAGGCCCTTCTCCACTAGCCAAGTCAGTGAGGAGGGCATCATATTTCACTCGCCCCAGGCTGCCTACGCCACTCACCTACCCACCTCAACACCCCCATCAATCGCCCACCTGCAAACAATGCGAGCATCACCACTACCATATCACACACTACACCCAACTCACATTCATTCACAGCCTTTATCACCAATAGCTTACCACACACTACACCCATTTCAAATTCATTCACAACTTTCACCACAACCACAACCACAACTTTCATCACAACCACAACCTTCACAACCACAACTTTCACCACAACTTTCACCACAATCTTCACCCACATTATCACCACCATTACCATCACCATCACCCCCGAAACGTGGGAGCCGTGGCCCAATGAGAGGCAGAGGAGGGAGGCCTCGTGGTGGCCGACAGGGCCGCGGGCCTGGGCCCCGTGGCGGCCGTGGCGCACCACCACCACAACCAGCTGCGCCTCCTGCCGGAGCTAACCCTCGTGGTGGCCGACAGGGCCGCGGCAGGCGAGGTAGGGGCCGTGCCACACCACTACCAGCTGCGCCTCCTGCCGGAGATGACCCCCGGGATGTCGGCTGGAGTTCGTCGCCCTTCATCCCCAACATACAGCCCTTTACAGCAGTTCCTGGGCTAAATGCTCCTCCTCCAAGAACGCCCCTCGGATTCTTCCAGCTATTTTTCACGAGGGAGTTGCTGGGATTTCTGATCCGTGAGACAAATATGTATGCTGAGTTCCTGGATACATCTCTTATGGATTGGTATCAAGTGAATGACAAGGAAATGTCCATCTTCCTGGGGCTCGTCATGTTGATGGGCATAATCAAGCTGCCTTCGCTGCGGGACTATTGGCGCAACACCGTAATACATAAGTACCCAGTCTTCCAGCAGGCTATGAGTGGGAACCGCTTCCGTGCCATTCTGAAGCATTTCCACGCATTCAACAGTAATGCTGTGCCGCTGCAAAATAAAGACAGTCTGATAAAGGTGCGGCAGGTCATGGAGTACTTTGTAGAGCAGTTCAAAGGTCGTGTACACCCCCACAGAAAATATGTCCCTGGATGAAGGAGCGCTGGGGTGGAAGGGCATGCTCAGATTCAAGGTGTACAATCCTATGAAGCCCACCAAATATTGTATCAAATTGTACATCTTGTCTGAGTCAAAGTCCGGGTTTATCACAAACCTGGAGGTGTACACGGGCGTGACGAAGACCCTCGTAGAAACCGTGGGGGCCCTCATAGTACCAATAACTGGCCATTGGTACAGATTGTACATGGACAATTATTACAATTCTGTACGAATGTGCAAAGAACTCCTGGCGCAGCAGGTGTATACGTGTGGCACGCTCCGGTTGCTGAGAGGGGCACCTAATCGACTGCAGGTACTGGCGAAGCAGAAAAGAGGTCTGGCAGACTACGCCCAGGATTCCATGCACAAAGATGGTGTGCATGTGCTGTTGTGGAAAGACAAGAAAGTTGTTTCCATGATATCCACAATGCACCCCACCGATACCGTGGAGAAAAATGTGCGAACCAAAGAAAAGGGGCCAGATAACCGTTTGCACCATGTAGTCAAGACCATCAACAAGCCTGTGATGATCGAAGACTACAATCAACTGATGGGTGGGGTCGATCACTATGACCAGATGGTCAAATATTACCCCATCCCGAGGAAGACGGTGAAATGGACGAAGAAAATCTCCCTGTACTTCATTCAGATGGCCCTTTTCAATGCGTTCACCCTCTTCAAGAAGTCTGTGGCACCTCGACCAATCACACTCAAACAATATATGTCAATTATTGTCGAGAAGATGGTTGAATACAAGAGTGAGGAGTGGCCACTCTCGGGGAGGCCACTAAACAGTGTTCCCGATCTCCCCAAACACCTCCGAGCTCCAATTGATCCACGCCTCCGGATGGGTAGGGGAGGTGGAGGAGGTAGAATTTCTCCTGCTCCTTCCGCCCCCGATTCCCCAGCAGCTATCGGCACTCTTCCACCTGCAGTCGCCACTCCACCTGCAGTTGCCACTCCTCCACCTGCAGTTGCCACTCCTCCACCTGCAGTTGCCACTCCTCCACCTGCAGTTGCCACTCCTCCACCTGCAGTTGCCATTCCTCCACATGCGCCACCGTCCAAGAGGCGTCGTTCTGTGAGCGACCACATCCGCCTCGACACAACACTGGGGCACTACCGTGCTTCAATTCAACACATGAAAAGGCTCCGGTGCCACCTGTGCTACATCGCCTACGGGAGGCGCCGTGACACCCGCAATGAATGCCCTGTGTGTGAAGTTCCCCTGTGTGTGAGGAATTGCTATGACCGCTTCCACACACTTGGCAATATCCAGGGGCTTCAGCCGTGAATGACACAAACACACACACACACACATACACACACACACACGTAAATAATTGTTTACTTTTAAATAATTTGTATTGTGTAATTGTTTGCATTGTGTATTTTTTTTTGTAAGCTAAAAAAAAAAAAAAAAAAAATTATATATATATATATATATATATATATATATATATATGAATATACGAACATATGAAGTCTAGATATGTGTATATGATTATTTGTTTATAAATAATTATATATGTATATATAGCTACATATTTTCATATGGCTGTTTGTCACAATCATGGGCGTGATTGGGGCCCAAGATCTGTATTATGAAGAATATAGTTCACTTTGTTTTTTAGCTTTTACAGTAAAGATGTAATGCTCTATAAATCACTTTCATTTTGTTTTCACAGATATTCTTCACAATACAGTCCCGTTAGGGTGGAGGCTTTTCATATATATATATATATATATATATATCTATATATATATCTATATTTTTATTTTTATTTTTGTTTCAATCATATTTGTTCGATATGAATACACACAAACACACACTCACACTTATACATACAGACAGACAGACACACACACAGTCATGGCACCTGGCGTCAGCCACTCAGCGAAGGGGAGCACACAACTCTCTCTCCAGCAGTCCTGCACATCACCCTCACCTTCTTCATGAATGTTGCGCCCTTAGAAGCGCCCTCATGATGGCAGAATCCATTGGCAGAAAGAGAGACAGGGGAAGCCCTGATCTCTCCCCCCCAAGGCAGAGATTGAGGTCTACTGGCGAATTTTGCAGCGAAAATCTGCAAACTCGGACTGCTTCACAAACTCCTGAAGAAGCACCATGGGAAGAAGTGATGTCAAAGAAGAAGAAGAGGGCCTTCAAAGCAAAGATTGTGTCCTCTGACTCCTTTAAGACAACATACCATGCTGTTAACCACCTTGAAGAAAAGCACCCAACCCTGAAGATTGTCGTGAGGCCTAATCTGAAAGGGGAAATGGTACTAACCGCAGAAGATGCCGAGTCTGAAGAAATCCTGAAGAAGGAGGCAGAGGATTTCACCCCATTGCAGATCCTTGATCCAGCCCTGAAGATGACAAGGGGGGTGCTCATGCATTACCCTCTTGAGTTCGACCTCGCTCCAAATCTCAAGAATCCTGCAGTTGAAAAGGCTGAACGCTGCAAGGTGAGGGGAGGAGCTGAGACAAGGCAGGTGCTCATCAACATCCGTGGAGAACTACCTGCCAGACTCAAGACCAGAAGGGGCAGCTTCAAGCTGCGCCCTTATGCTGCTGAACCCATCCGTTGCTTCAAGTGCCAGCATTTCGGACACCTGCAGTATGCCTGTAAAGGGGTACTCAGGTGTGGCGTGTGCAGCAACCGCCATGACACCAGAGACTGCATTGTCAAACTAAAGGCAAAGGAGGAGACCACAGCTAAGTGCCCCAACTGCACCCAGGGGCACCACGTATGGAATCCAAGATGTCCAGCAAGGAAGAAGAGGCTCCCGACTGCAGGAAGGAAGACGACGGAGCCCCCAAAGACAACACCACAGCCACCAAAGGAAAGAATGAGGAAGCGAAAGCGACGAGAGGAGACCACCACCTCCCGAACCTGAAGCTGAGGATGACTTCACCTTTTCCCAACCACAGCTTGCTAAATTCCTCATTAACTTTACCAAAAGACTGTGTATGATGCTCGACGTTGAGGACAACAACCTACCATCACCTGAAGAAGTCGAGGCCCTCACCAGTGAGGTCCTAACAGAAGCCCCAAAAACCAGCCGACCCCAGAACAAAGAAAAGATCTATCAAAAGGAGACCCCCAGGAATAGACTGCAACTCGAGAAAACCCTGAATAGGACCACCGCAGCTGCAGCCACAAAGAAAACACCAGCCCCGAAACCAGTACCAGCTGCTGAGACAGAAGAATCCCGTAAAAGGGAAGCTGAACGCAAGAATAAATGGGAAGAAAGTCAGAAGAAGAGAGCAGAGATCATCAAGAAAGCAGAGGAGGAGAAGAAGAAACAGGAGGCGGAAGAAATACGAATGCTTAAAGAATTCGTCAGAGAAAATGCGAACATCTATTACGACAGCAACGAGGAAGAAATTGATGCAGACAATTTTGATGACATGCTATCATGAAGCGGTCTTAGGACCACACAGGTGGTCTCCCAAAATGGCATAGCTCCATGTAACCTCCTTGAGGTTACAAATCTACAACAACAACAACAACATCCTCCATACAACATCGCTGAAGACGTAAGTGTTTGTTCCTGCTTCCTACCTGTTTATTGTATTTATTTACTGTATTTTGATAGTCTTATGTATTCTGTATCTATTATGTGTAATAAGTATCTCCAGGTGCGAAAAATCATTTTTTTATCAGTGTTTTCAATACTTTCACGTTTATTCGTGTATCTCACTTACTGTATGGTTTATCGTAATTCTGAAGTTACCAATGGAATCCTCATGAAATTCCGCTTCCATATATGTATGCAAATACAAAATGTTCTCTAACAAAACTTTGAGGTAGAGCGAGTTGGAAATTAGGTATTTAGATTTTTTGTTTACAACGCTTATTACCTAGTGCCCTAATGTGTTTGTTTTTGTATTTTTTCATTTTGTTTTGTTGCTTATCTTCAAGTGCAATCTATAACGAAGCCGATGATACCTCATTTATCCAAATACAAGGTTTTTATGGTGGATAAAAACAGCACAGAAACAAATTATCGCCAGGCACCAAAATCCAAGTTTTTATCAGTTTTGGCAATACTTTCACGTTTATTCGTTTATCTCACTTACTATTTGGTTTATCGTAATTCTGAAGTTACCGGTGGAATCCTCATGAAATTCCGCTTTCATAAATGTATGCTAATAACAAAAACTATCTAACAAACTTTTGAGGTAGAGCGAGTTGGAAATTTGGTATTTAGATTTTTTGTTTACAACGCTTATTACCCAGTGCCCTAATCTGTTTGTTTTTGTATTTATTCGTTTTTTTTTTTTTTGCTTATCTTCAAGTTCAATCTATAACGAAGCCGATGATACCTCATTTATCCAAATACATTTTTTTTTGGTGGATAAAAACAGCACAGAAACAAATTATCGCCAGGCGCCAAAATCCAAGTTTTTTATCAGTTTTGGCAATACTTTCACGTTTATTCGTTTATCTCACTTACTATTTGGTTTATCGTAATTCTGAAGTTACCGGTGGAATCCTCATGAAATTCCGCTTTCATATATGTATGCTAATACAAAATGTTCTCTAACAAAATTTTGAGGTAGAGCGAGGTGGAAATTAGGTATATCGATTTTTTGTTTACAATGCTTATTACCGAGTGCCCTAATGTGTTTTTTTTTTTATTTATTTAATGTTTTTATTTGTTTATCTTCAAGTTCAATCTATAACGAAACCGATGATACCTCATTTATCCATATACAAGGATTTTTTGGTGGATAAAAACAGCACAGAAACAAATTATCGCCAGGCCCCAAAATCCAGTTCTGAGCCAGCCCACTAGCCTTGATATTTTTTGGAGTGGGAAAAACTTAAATAGAAAACTATAGGTGCGCCAAAGGGTTAATATGAAGGGTGCGCCTGGAAGTGTGGTGGGAGGGCTTGTGGCTTTGTCTCCGCTGCATGTCTGCCTGCCGAGATCGGAACCTCTCCGGGTGGTCGGGGGCCGGGGGAGTGCTGGAGCGACCATGGTGACCCTGGTCTCTGGGTCTTCTCCTGGGTGACCTGGATGTGTGTGAGTTTGTGCTTTTTATCTGTGTTTATTTGTTGTTTTATGTTGTTTTCGTGTTTTCCCTGTTCTTGCTCTGTCTTGAGTCGGCTACCCCCAAAATGGGGATTGGGCCTGAGCATATAGATAGATAGATAGATGTTATTTTCACTCAATAAATATATTTTTCTGAAGTAATTTGTGTCTCTGTCACTTATACTTAGTTTTATTGTTATTATTATAGTAGTTATGATTATTTATACTGGACTATGGTAATTGATAGTGTCATTTTCACTTCTTTATTGTTAGGAATATATATTTTAGTGTCCCTTTCACTTGTTCATATTGTTCTGAAGGCACTTATTATTACTTATGTGTGTCTTTTTCACTTAGACTTAGTTTTATAGTCATTATTATAGTAGTTATGATTATTTATACTGGACTATGGTAATTGATAGTGTAATTTTCACTTCTTTATTGTTGGGAATATATATTTTAGTGTCACTTTTACTTGTTCATATTGTTCTGAAGGCACTTATTATTAATTATGTGTCTCCTTCACTTATACTTAGTTATATTATTATTATTTTTATTATTATTGAGTGTCACTATCACTGTCACTTATACTTCAATAGTTTGCTAGAGTGTGGAAATCATTGAAGCAGATGCCAGCACACAGTCCCACCTGACACTCGAGGCATTGCCAAGTGGTTTTTGTGGGTTTGCTTGGTCGTCGAGTTGTGCGGGTGCACACATAGCACCTCTTCTGCATTCTTATTCTGCTGTTAGGACCCTGGAAAGGAAGGGCGACGAGCTGGTGCTTTCTGAAGAACTCGGCACACCCTGTTCTGTCCATCATGCCTGGTCTTTGTAGTGGCCTCCCTGGTGTACCCGCATGTTTTACCAGGAGCTCATGTATCAGCTGCTTTTGGAAGGTCCGCAGGCTCTTGTACTTGATGACTGGACTCCTCAAACGGTAGATGTTGTACGCGTTGAGGACAGACATATCTACTGTATGCAGGACAAACTTCTTGTACCACCTGCAAGATGTTCGCAGGCAGTCTATGAAGCCCATCTGCATGTCGGACTTGTCGACGAGGCGCATGTTCAGGTTATAGTCCAGAACAGCAGCTGGTTTTGTGATAGGGTTCTTCGGTTTTCGGTCCACCTTCCCTGTGGGGACCATCTCTGCTTTGTGGCATGTGGTGAGGAGGTTGACCTTGCGCTGGTCATGCCAGTGGATGGAGAGGATGGGGCCACTCTTCTTATGGAAGATGTCCGTCTTCTTAGTTTTGGTTGGGTAGGCTGGCATGCCCTTGCTCTTCCCCTTCACTGTGCCGACAGTTCCGGTCTTGCGGTCATGGAGGTACTTGGCGAGGATAGGCGACGTGTAATAATTGTCGGTATAGAGGACGTGGTTGTCATGGAAGTACCTCTCCATCTTCCTCTTTACCACAGCACCGCCAAAACCAATGAGGGGGTCAATCTGCACCTCACCACCCTTGCCGCTGTAGACTATAAAGTCGAGTACATATCCCGTCTTTCAGTCGCAGAGGACGAAGAGCTTGATGCCGAAGCGGTGTCTCTTTGACGGGATATACTGTCGGAAGTGCAGCCTACCACGGAACAGGACCAGAGACTCGTTGATGCACAGCTTCTGAAATGGAATCAGGTAGGTGGAAAACCGATGACGTATCATGTCATACAGTTCTTCTGATCTTCCTGATCTTCCAGAGTGTGTCGGGCTCGTGGACATGCATGTTATTTGTCAGGTGGAAATATGAGAGGTACTCCATGCCACCATCTTGGCACTGGTCTTCCTCCCAAGAAAGTTTGAACAGATAGCCTGGTGGTTATTTGTCTCTTTGACAAGGTATTCCATGACTTCATTGTCGTAGAAGCCACAGAAAAGTTCACTGGGGGTGGCATTTGGGCCACAGGGATATGCTGGTGACACCCAGGAACCCTGTTGTACCTCGTCAAAGACAGGACAATCTGGCACAAAATCCGCCCCATCTGACCACACAAACATTTCAGCAGCTCGAGGACGAGGATGTGCAGCTGCAGCAGGCACACGCCCTGGATGCCCTGGCACACGCCCTTGGCCATGCGGACGCCCAGGCGGACGCCCTGCACGCCCACGCCCAGGCCCAGGCCCAGGGGCAGCGGCGTCGGCAGGCTGACCACATCCACGACCTCGCCCTTTGACTCTTCTTGTCGGGACTTCCTCTTCCTCTTCCTCTTCCTCTTCGTTTTCCTCTTCCTCAGGCGACGTCAGGTCATCTGGGGCAATGTTGGGGTCGTCAGCAGCCTCTTCAGGAGACAATTCTGGCGAAGAATAGACAAGGGCGTCGGCGGTGTGGGGCTGCGGGAGGTTGAGCAATGGGAGCCTCGGCCTCGGGAGTTGGGCTCCTTTTGCGGCTAGCCGTGGACTTTTCCGCCGGAAATAATGACCTACGATGCGGTGCCTGTGGTGGCACACTGTGGGAGGCCAATGACGCACTTGTAGAGGCCCTTTGGTCATCCTCAGGGACAGATGAAGCCGAGGGCTGTGGGTGGCCCTCCCGGCGTCCCGGGTCAAGGCGTCGGGACAAAGGAATGCGGGTGGTTGCTAGGCCTGGGTAGGCGTCACTCTCACTATCTACGCCTTCCCTCACTTTTTCTGCTTCCCTGCGTGCTTTCTTGGCTGCACTTTTCACTAAAGACTGTTTATAGAAGTATTTACCCACTTTCAAGGGCGTACTGGCAGGCAAAGGGGAAGGTCCTGGCGTAGGGCTAGGGCTAGGCCTAGGCCTACCCTGACCTACGAAACTAGGCGAAGGGGTTGGCTCTAGCACACTTGGTACTTCAATAGCACCTTCCTCCACCACTTCCACATCAGGATCATCACTACTATCACCCCCCTCAAATAAATCAACATTGTCATCAGCACCAAATCCCACAAAATCGTCAATTTCGCTCCCACTTCTACTCTGAATATAGAGGTTTTTGACCACAGAGCTTTCACCACTGCTCAAATCCGGGTTGAAAAGTTCACGGTGTATTGCACTCTCACTTAGCAAACGTTTCACTTTCCTTAGTTTCTTTTTCTTCTCGGTTGGCAGAGGCGTAGATGTTGCAAGCGGGGTAGCACTGGGACGCGCGGGAGATTGCACAGTATCGGACGCGTCGGAATTCATTTTTTTGCTGTAGCTCTCAATGGCGGCAACGTAGGAACTGATAAGCGTGGTAGTTGAGGCTTGGTGGCGCTACGATCGCCCACGCAAAGTAAAATTTGCCCGCGCGAAATTTAAAGCACGCTTTAAAGCAAATGCCTTAGGTAAGGCATACCGGGTAGCGGCCCTTCAGCCGCGCTGTCCTTACCTAAGTCAGCCCGGGTAGGAAGGGTTTATGCAGATAATGATGCGATTGAGGCTAAATTGGCTTCGGTATTAACACCTTAAGAGTGGGTGGAGGAGTATATTTGATGTGCCGCCCAGCGTGGGTTTTACCGTAAACGAGCTTGTTTCCGTGCTCGTTTTCATGCATAAACAAGAGCCAGAGCGTAATACAAGTATGCATCCCTGAAAGGGCATTAATTCAGCTTTCCAATGACATCAGAACCATCCTTCTACGATGGCTGGTTGTCTTGCAACGATCGTGCAACCGAAGGGCAAAATCGGTAAAATACGGTCATTTTCTTACATTATTACGTGTGAAACGAGTGAGAGAGGGCGGAGTACAGCTCAGTAGCTCCACGGCCACCGTGGTAAACGGTCATGAGTTAACCTATGCTCCTCCCACTGCTCCGCTCTCTCTCAGAGCACATTACGTGCTCAAAATTGCACTCGACAATAGCCGGGACCCGCCACATAGGCCACATTTATTTAACTCGACAATAGCCGGGTGCCGCCAGTTAAGGGTTAAGACAGCTCGAAGATATAAATTTATGTCACCGCGAAATGGAAACGCTCTATGAAGATGACGCCGAGTATTTCGTGGATATAGAAACAGAAGTGGATTATATAGAGTGTCTTGATAAAGTTATCATCCTCCTCAAAGGTAAGCTAAAACACAAGGAGCCAAATTGTGCTGCAGTCAACAGAAATGCCGGTATAAGATTGCCGAAAATAACCCTTCCTGTGTTTGACAGTGATCCCACTCTATGGCTGGGATTCTGGGATATGTTCCACTGTAGTGTCCACAGCAATGCGGAGCTCAGTGACATCCAAAAATTCACCTACTTAAGAGGTCAACTGAATGGCGAGGCAAAACAACTCATTGAAGGTTTCGCAATTGAGGGAGCCAGCTACCAAACAGCGGTTGCCCTTCTAAAGAAAACCTATGGGCACAGGGATAGAATTAAGGCGGCACATATAACTAACCTTACTACTATGAATCCTCCCTCTTACAATGTCGAGGAACTAAAGGGATTCTATACTAGTTTTGAAAGTACACTGAGGTCAATAGAGACCCTACAAATTACCCTTCATGAAGCTAGTGTTGTAATTCTCATGAATAAAATGCCATTCCCACTAAAGGAAACAATAAAGAGAACTTTAGGTTAAGAAGGTCTGGACCTAGAAAGGTTTGTCCAGGCTTACCAGACAGAAGTGTTTAACATGGAAAGTGTAGCAGAACGGACTACGCCACACATACCAGTTGCTTCAGCATCCTTTGCGGTGCAGGAGGCCTCAGTGCGAAGGAAGGGCTGCAAGTTGTGCGAAGGGGCACATGCATGGTTTAAGTGTATCAAATTGAAAACCAGTGCTCTGAAAGTAAAACGCGCAAAGCAACTCAACCTTTGCACCGGGTGCTTATCTTCAACCCACGGGAGCAATGGTTGTGTCAACCCTGACATCCGCAGCTGCAAGTTCTGTCAAAACAGACACTACCATATCCTCTGTCAGTCCAGATCTCAATGGGACGGTGCAAAGGAGCAAAAACCTCAACAGGTAACAAAGACCAAGACGCAAACTACCACAATGTCTGTGTCGTCAAAGAAGACTAGTATTATCCTCCCAACTGTAATGCTGCCAACAGTTAAGGAATCAAGAGGAACAGTCAAGATGAGAACACTGCCGGATCAGTGCTCACAGCGCACCTTCATCTTAAATTCTGCTCTAGACTCGATCCATTATATAAAGGTGGGTGATGAAGAGTTAGAGTTGCGAGGGTTTACCGGAGCCTGTGAGAGCAGAAAGTACCCAGTAGTGTCCTTCAAATACAAGTTCCGGGGCTGAAACTATCCTCTACAGGCAGTTGTGGTAGAAACTCTCCCGGATCACAAAGGATCAGAATGCCTTGAAGCAGACATGAGAGTTTTGCGAAACAAAGGTTACAAATTAGCTGATCCTCTAATGACACAGACATCTCGGCTGGACTTGTTGGTTGGTGCCGATTATTATTATGACTTAGTGCGGCCAGGGTACAAGAAAGAGGGTGAAATAATTCTCTTGCCCACTAAATTTGGTTATGCACTAAGTGGCTCCTGCCATAGCGGCAAGTCTAGCGCCCAAGTAGAGGTAGTTACAATTTTGAAAGTTGCGGTCACCCCGATGGATCAATATATATCCATGGAATCAAGTAATCCATGTCATAATTAATTAAAATGTATGTGGGAACTTGATCATCTAGGAATTTCTCCAAACGAAGATTCAAAGGAAAACATGACTGCGTTGGACATATACAAGGAGACAGTAACATACTCTGGACAGAATCAGCAATATGAAGTCAGACTGCCATGGAACCAACATAAAGAGAAGCTGCCCTCTAATTATGGTTTAGCAGCGGGTTGCCTAAGGGGTCTGCAGAAGCGTTTCAAGCAAGATCCTGTTTATTGTAGTCACTACACCAACGTTATCCAAGATCAACTTCATCGTGATTTTATTGAAGAGGTTACTTTCGGTGTTACTGAAAACAGTCATTATTTGGCACATCACAGGGTCACCAAGAATAGCACAACGACGCCCGTTCGTATTGTGTACGACTGTTCCGCTAGTATTGGCAAAGGCAGGCCAAGTCTTAATGACTGCCTTTACACAGGGCCATCACTGGTGCCAGATCTAGAAAAAATATTGCTGCGATTCAGGGTACACAAATATGCCTGGATAAGTGACATCGAGAAGGCCTTTCTCATGTTGAGACTTCATGAAGAAGATCGTGACTACACCCGATTTCTGTGGCCAAAGGATCCCTTGGATTTATCTTCACCCTTACTTTGCTACCGATTTAAGGTAGTGTTGTTCGGGGCGACTTGCTCACAGTTTCTTCTTAATGCCACGATCTTAAAACATCTTTCCATTATTAAATAGGATCCCGGAGTTGTGGAGGCTATTAAGGAAGGTTTGTACATTGACAATCTCCAGGGTACAGGCAGTGATGAAGAGACTGTCGTTCAGCGTTACTGGGATGCCCAAAGAATAATGTCTCAAGCACATTTATATCTCAGAGAATGGGCTACCAATAGTCCTCAACTGCGTGACCTCCTGCAATTGGACGGTGTTGCTGCCAAGAATCAAGAGCGAGTGAAGACATTAGGACTCTTATGGTTAGTATTGGTTACCTGACTCTGATCTGTTGACATTCAACGCTAGTCTCCCAGAGACCAATAAGGCAACAAAGAGAGAGTGTTTAAGAGTGGCGGCACAACTGTTCGATTCACTCGGTGTACTACTGCCCGTTACAATAAGGTCCAGAATTTTCTTACAGCAATTATGGAGACTGAAACTAGATTGGGATGATCCGCTACCTGACGACTGCGCTACCGAATGGTCTACAGTTACCAAGGACCTGCACCTCTGCTGTGACTTTACTTATCCTCGGAGGACGGTATATGCAGATTCGGTGGAACTTCATGCGTTTAGCGATGCAAGTGGTGTAGCCTATGGCACTGCAATATATTTTGTGAGCCCGGAACATAGCTGTCTGGTCATCGCTAAAGCAAAGGTCGCTCCCATAAGATCCATAACAATACCAAGACTAGAGCTAACTGCTCCTTTGCTAGCTGCCAGATTAATCAAATTTGTGGAGGTAGCCTATCATAAAATTGTAAAAGTCAACAAAATTGTATTATGGTGCAACAGCCAGGTTACATTGCATTGGTTGCGTAGTATGAAGAAGCTTCCGGTGCATGTCGCAAACCGTGTTGACGAAATCAAATCCCTTCTTCCGACTATAGAATTCCGGTACGTGTCCTCTAAAGAAAACCCTAGTGACTTACTGTCTAGAGTTGTTTCGGCAAAACATCTGAAATCTTCTGCGTTTTGGTGGGAGGGGCCCATGTGGCTCCGAAACAAAGACGAGTGGCCAGAAGACATATTACCAGATGACCCAACGCCAAAAGTAACTAGCCAAATCATTGGGACTAATGATGAACAGGACACACAAGGTTATGGAACTGGGAAAAATTTGGCAGTTATGATAATTTCATTCGGATAGTTGCATGGACTATTCGATACAAGAATAATTTGAAGGCAAAAATTAAAGGGACGTCTCCCACAGACAGTGCCCTCCTGCTCTATTAAAGAAGAGTGACTTGACACCAGTCCTCACAGAGATAGAGGAAGTCGTGAATGATCGTCCGCTCACATATGTGTACTCCGACCTGCAAGAGCCACTACCATTAACGCCAGCTCACTTGCTATATGGTAAAGCATTGACCGCGTTTCCATCTGATTTCCAATCCATTGTAGAGTTAGAGGATCCCTCGTTGTACTCTGAAGCAGCGGTGTCTAAGCGATACCAGTATACAGTATATCGAGGGTAATCAAAGATTTTAGAAAAAGGTGGATTAATGAATATCTTCTAGCATTGAGGGAAAGGAGTGTTACACTCTCTGGTAGACCGACGGTACCTACTGTTGGTGAAGTCGTTTTAATTAAAGAAGATAGTACTCGTTTGTACTGGAAATTAGGCCGCGTGTTGCAGGTGTACAAGGGGGAAGACTCTAAAGAGCGGGTGACGCTATTGAAGACAGCCACTGGTACTACTGTTCGTCCTATCGCACGTTTCTACGCTTTGGAGCTCGATTCCACTTTACAATCGGAGACTCCACCTGTTAGTGCTGGGTCCGAGGATTCTCGAAGTAACGACTCACCTTTTACTGATGGTGATCAATCTCGGACCGGAACGCGTCCCAGACGCGCTGCTGCTGGCGCCGTCGACATGTGGCGTCAGAAGATAGCCTCTGGGCAACTTTAAATTTAAGGTGGGGTTAAGGTATTTTTTGTGGGGGGAGTGTATCGTGTAAATACGATAGTGTACGACACTTTTTGTGCTACCGTACGTCTCTGTGACGTCACGGTCGTTCCCGCTGCACGGCGTAGGACGAATACATCGTGATTACATGTTGTAAGTAAGTTAAGATTATAAAAGACCTAATATGCTGTTAGAGTAATATTGACACGGTCTTATGTAGTATATATGAATTTATCATATATATTAATATATTTTATCGTATTGAGCAACGTAGAATCGGTACGATAATTTGGGCCCTGGCGTTTGCCAAGGCAGCAAGGTGTGACTCTGAGGAAGAGAGCTCAGAGCCTCCACGAACACCATTTAGTTAACATCTAATTTCCGCCCTCAGTTGATCAAGCTTTTGTGCGATTAGTCTAATCACAATAAACTGCCAGCAATACATACATCTACACCATCACGACGCTCTCATCGACGCCATGACTGACTGACAGATAAGCATAGTATTCATGTCCATTCTCATATAATCATTTGATTCTTTCTTTCACTTGACCCGAGCCTCAGGGCCGGCGTCTCGCTTCCCCATTGTCCGCCATATTGGGTAAACGTTCTCCTTTGTCTCGTTGCCACGTGGAACTATTGGTGAGTTAATTCCTGGATATTATTTACCCTTATAACCTTACCTTATATATAATTTATTGTGTGTGACCTATGGATATAAATTAGCTTGTTTCAGATTGAATTCAATTTAGATATGGAGTAATTTGATTTAGATTGGTTTTGTTTGGATTATAGCTTATAGATATTTAATTTTCATTGATAGTATACCACACCCACTCTCTCATATCTGTACCCCTCCATTTGGTCTCAGTCATTCCACATACATCCAGAATGGCATTCACTAACACTTCCAGGACCTCTCTCTCTTTTGTGTCATCATTCACGCCTCTCATATTCCAAGTCGCTATTCTAAGACTGTCCATAGTAGGTCGGGGTTCGTCAACATTAGGTCCTTCCACATCCGAGGCTGTTCGTTCGTTCATCATTGCGGTAAGTATTTTTCACAGGAGGGGGGTCGCAAGCCCACCGACTCAACCTCTTTAGTCACTTCTTACGACACGCATGAGGCACGTGGGGCATATGCTATTCCCTTACCCCCAGGGCCATGCATAGGGGCAGTGGGAGTATGATATACCATCATGACTTAGAGATGTTGGTGGGTCAGCGATCAGCTTCTCTGCTGATATAGCAGATATGGTGTAACATAGCAGTAAGTGTTATAATACTGTACCCTGTTTGTAATTACATATCTTCATATTAAATTTCCAATTATCGTAATAAGTGTGGCTTTTCATCATTCACAGATCTTGCCTTGGGGGCAGGGGGGTAGGAATCATCCTTCCTTGTAAAATTCACCTACTAGATGAGACAGAGTAAGGGGCGAGGGAACGATAAATTGTTCCCGAATCCTGAAAATTGGACTTTAACTGTTGTTTCTGTTCGGGCTCTGTCTCGAGTCGGCCACCCCCTGCTGTGGTGTATCTGCCTGAGTATATACATCCATACATACAGATCTTGCCTATAAAGGAGACAATTCTCTTGAAGTCCATTGTAGGAGTAACGAGAAAGGCACTCGGGAGAGCGCTTACCTCCGCCTAGGCTGGCGGAGGTATGCCTCCTATCGATCAACTCCTAAATTAAATCACTTCTTCCTTCGTGCATATCCTATCTGCCCTTAAAAATTCGTGAACATAGGCTCATGACTTTATGAGCCGTCTACCTTGGCGTCAGACGCATAGTCGACGGGATCTAACGGCCTCATACAGGAATATTCGTGGAATGTAAAAAAAAAAAAAATAGGCCGAAGACTGATGCCGACATACAGGCGTCATGCGCATACCATGGTGCAGACGCACGGCACAATACGGCGCCAAGCACATTCAAAGTATCACACTATCGCCGATTTTGTGTCGGCTACTTTGCCCGACCAGATAAAAAAACGGCCGCGTCTCATATAAAAACCCTCGCCCCCAAGAGTCCCAGCCTCAGTCACACTATCCCCATTGTACCATCACGTCCTTCATTATACCGTAACGTCCATCGCTGCCTACCGCCATACCCTGCATCGCCCCAACCACCAGCACACATACCCTCAACTATCTAAAAATTATATTGTTACTTGAATAAAATATAATAAAATAAATACCCGACTCCCAGATTCCAGCTGCCTGAGTTTGAGACCTTTAACCCTATTTGGGCTGAGGGAAGCCTTTTTGGGCCTCCCCAGTTTCGCTTCAATAAAGAAAAAAAAAAATCTTTAACTCTCCAAACTTTGTTTTATATACAAGTACTTAGGAAATTTTAAGATGTTTCAACCCCCTAGTTTGGCGATAATAAGACGCTTCACCCCATTCAGTTGTTGGTATGTTTTCGGTCGCGACATTATTATCTCAAAAAATGTACAAATTTAGCTTGAAGGAGTTCTGGGTGGGTATTTTTTTTAGTCTGAAGGAAGTCTGACGAGGAATTTTGTTATGGGACAAACTATAATGCATTGCTAGAAAATGACTGCATCAATCCAAATCATCAACAATAATTAAACAGGTTATTGGCGCCATCTGACGCCATTGCCTCCACACGTGGCGGCCAGTGCCTCTCGATGCATCCCCTATCGAGAAACTTGTGATGCCGTATGACGCCCCGGTGCCACAGCACTATATTTTACATTGTAACAAGGCCGCCGCCTCACACAACCCCATGGCGACCTACCTTACACCACCGTGTTACGGCGAATGACCGACTACGTCGTTACATTGGTCGCATAACAGCCGCTGCCATTCTGGGACGCCGTCCTGCATTCGTTACGTCTATCGCCATGACCTTACAATCGCCGGCCCAAGTTTATTCGAGTTGAGCATGTCTAACTTTTTTCAACTCCCTTCCAGACCCGTTCCGACCCGTACAGCGCTCCTACGTGAGTTGCCGTTCATCACCGATGTGCGCAGCATTAGGTGCCAAATTTGTTAAAACCACAAAATCGTGGTACGTCGGCACTTAAATCGGCATAGTGTGACAGGCCCTTAACACGCTTATATGTGTGATAATGAATGAACTGTGTGTGTGTGTGTGAGCGTGTGCGTGTGATGGAATATTTATACCATTCCTGTACTTCCTCTTCATATCTTCCCCTGATGCAGTTCCACAGTTGCCTCCCCTCTTCAAAGGCCCTCTGTGTACAAATATATAAGTCATTACCGTGTTGATTTTGTGCCCTTGATGACCAGTGCTGCAGCCACTCAGCCACCTCCAGTGTGTCTTTTTAAAACACTTAATAACGCCACATATTTTGGATAAAGGTCACCATAAACTGCTAAGCAAACTTTATATACTGTACGTGTATGCCAAAATGCCTAGAAAATTATTGTAACGATAATAATAACTAGAAGAGCCATAATGAAATAGGATTTTTTTTCTGGTCCCCCAAATGGCGTCAATGTGAAAAGTTGTCCGAGTTCTATGTAGTTAAGGTCTCCCAGTCGCCCTTCAATCTCTCTCTCATAATTTTACTCCCACAATTTTGTGCTTGGCTCTGTGGCGTCCCTTTCATGGAAGGTAAGGAATTTTGTCACACAAATTTCCGGAATGGATAGTGCACTGAAGCCTCTCTCTCTCTCTCTCTCCACCTTCCCTTCCCTCTATTCTTCCTATCATAATGATAAAAGGTTGACGTACAGCTCGTCCCTCCCTCATGTATATTTACTCTCAGATCCTGTGTGTGTGTGTGTGAGAGAGAGAGAGAGTGTGTGTGTGTGTGTGTGTGTTTGTAAGATAGTGTTTGTGGGGGGGGGGGGTATGTGTGTCTCTGTGTGTGTATAATAATAATAATAATAATAATAATAATATTAAACAGTGTATTGCTAATTGCAGCGGTAGGCTGAAAATGTACAGAGGAACAGTTTGTAGCTTAACTCTAACTTATATAATTTTATAATAAGGTCCAAAGTATTAGGTTGTATAAGAGTTGTTTGACTAGCTAAATATTATGTCCTAAGTTGGCAGATGATATTCCAGTTGAGATACTAGATTGCATAGGAGCTATTCGAACAGTAAACAGTGTGTACTAAGTATGCTGAAAAAAGATAATAAAAGGGTATAAGGGTATGTTGAAATATATTGAGTTTATTTACTGACAATGTTACTGACTATGTTTAATGTTCGCCTAGTTACTACAGTATGTAACTGCTAATAATAATAGTACACGGATTATTAAGAATTACAGCCAGAGGCTGCACATATACCTGTTTGAAATTCATAGCTATGCTGACCTATATTTAACAACATTATTGTAAGCTTGATTAAACTAGTTATATGCAACCGTGTTGTATACTTGCACAGTACATGTGCATGTACTTATCACTACATACACATACACTGCATGTATAATACATGCCGGCTAGTGATTTTAGACCCAAAGTGACTAGTGCTTCGTGATAATGTGTGTATGCGGTAATGTGTGTAATTGATCTTGTGTGTGTTGCAGTAAGTGAAGAGGCCCACACTGGGCAGACATAGATGAGTTTTGGCAGAATGAATAGACAGTATACATATGTAAGATCAGATGAGGAGGCACCTAGTGATTTGAGGCGACGGAGAAGGTATAGTTTGAAACCAGAGACCTTGATTACTTCATTGATATGGGGTTTTCAGTTTATTTTATTGTCTATGATAACCCCTAATAGTTTGAACGTGTTCACTACCTGTAGGACGTTTGATTCGAGTGTGATGAGAGGTGGTTCTATGTTCTCTGAGCCTACACGATGTAGAGTACATCACAACCATTTTATCACTATTTATGGTCACGTCGTTTGTCGAAATCCACTCCTGAAGGGTGCTGAAGTCGGGGGCGGTGTTGTCAATACTGATTGCGATGGTAGAGTCATCCACATACTTCCACTGTAGGTCTGTGTCCCTCAGAGCGTTGTTAATGAGCAAAAAGAAGCCTTATGCGCACCCTGCTGTACGCGGCATGTTAGTGGGAGGGTGGCGGAAATGTTACCCTGATACCGCACTGCCTAGCGCCTGCCTGTGAGGAAATCTGCTAGCCAAGCCACCAGGTTAGGGCGTAACCCTAGCTCCGCTGCCTTCCTGATTATTATGTTGTGTTACGAACTGGCACTCGGGTACACAAGGGCTCTCAATCAGGACTCGAATACGGCTCGCTGCCACAACGGAAACACACGATCCCAACCCCTGAGTACTGCCAGCCGAACAAAAATCACCAATACCCTCCAGAGTTCAATCTGCTATAACGGGGTATACAAGAACTCGGTACTAGTGTTCAACAACAGACTAATAAAGAGACAGGAATTATCTAGTTTGGTCAACAATCAAACAATGAAGTAAGAAACAACAACACAAAAGAATAGTGTTGGCCGAAGCCGAAGTAATCCACCCTTGACTATGAACTTAAGAAGTCCTCCACCCTCTTCTTCGGATCGGCACTATTACGTTACGTTAATTAATAGTCCTTAACACCTTACGAGCGGCCTATGCGGTTTATTTATGTGTACCGCCCAGCGGGGTGTTTGTAGCCAAAATAGGGCTGTTTACGTGATCATTTTCATGCCTAAATAAGACCCAGAACGTAAAACAAGTATCTATCCCTGAAAGGGCATAAACAGAGCTTTCGAATGACACCATAACGATCCTTGTATGATGGATAGTTTTCTTGCAATAACCGTGCAACGCGAGTGCAAAAAGCAGGTAATTCGGTACTTTCGGTACATAATTGAGTATGTAGCGAGTGAGAGAGGGAGGAGGGAGCTGAGATTTGTGTCAGTAGGTTCGCCGCGGTGGTCTGGAGCAGTCATACGCTCGCTAGTCTCCTGCCACCACTTGTCTCTCTCTCTCAGCCACATTACGTGCTGAAATTGCCACTCGAGTTATGTCGAGCGCCGCCACATAGTCCAGCTTTATTAAATACGACTTAAGTGGTGAGCCGCTAATAAAGGGAAGCATTGAGCATGGAATCTTCTGAAAAAAGTTAGATGCTTCTCGGATGCTCGTAAGAAGTACGTATCGGATTTTGAACAGTAATTCAATAAGCAAAAACACTGGCAATTAAATACTATTAAAGGCTTAAATTGGCATAAGAATAATTAAAAGAATATGCAATAGTAAATGGCAAAAATTAAGAAGAAGTACTCCGCAAATGCAACGGCAATAGCCTACTCGGATTGTGCTCGTGGGCCACTAATCACTAAAGTAGCCAATCTTGCAACACATGAAATCAATAGTGCATAAACAACATCATACATAAGGAAAGCTTCAATACTATTCTGTATCTACTAATCGAGTAAAGTCTAGCTAGGGTACTGTGGGCAAAAGGTAGCAGTGACTGAGCAAAAACGGCTTGTAGCCTAGCGAAGTCCTCACGACTGTTTAAAGTATTACATTAAAACTAACAAGTGCACTTTGAGAAATCCAGATCCCTTGTATCTGGTTTTCTCCCGGCTCCTTGACAAAGTAAAAACAAACTGTTAATAAAATACAGGGTGGTTAGGCTCTTGCCCTCACGCACTGTAAATTATTAACTCAACACAGTCAGCCGCGAAGACAACCTAGGCTTCACTGAACCGAAACGAGTATGCAGGTTTATCGCTTAACCACTGCATCAAGCAACAACTCGTAACACAGAAAAGCCTTACGCCAGTCTAGCATTACCTAGACTAGCAGAAAACAGGAATAATAATAATAACACAGAGGGAAATGCATATACAAGTGCAACAAACATAAATCAATCCTATTCTAAGTCAACCCTTCCAAAATAGGCTATCTAATAGGCAAGTATCTTGTGAGAACTCAAGCGATAATACGTTGGCTGACTAGCTCTGCACCAACGGGACCATGGAAGTTAAACAGGGGAGGGAAAAGAGGAGAGAAGAATGTAAGGTAGTAGAGAAAGTTCCCATCAGTCAGAAGAATATATATATAGTTAGCAAGGGAAATGAGAAGTCGCTCTGCCTAATGAGTTCTGATGAAAAAATGGCTAGACTTCCCTTTTATACCCGGCCCTCTAGTGAGCCCAACGTGAACTACTAAGGACCGCCCACTGACAACCATTACGTAATTTCTCTCTCTCCTCTGGGATACACAAAGGCTCCCCTAGCACTGAAGGAGGGAGGAATGCGAGTGAGTTAGGCCCACCTCCCGCCTGGCGCACCCACTGACCCCCAACTGTGGCTGTTTCTCTTCCCATCATTACAAATAAGTTTTACACACAATACTTATAACTAATGATATAAAATAGAACTCGTTGACTCAGATGAAAACAAAATACATATTCATAATACTTATAGTACAACGGCTCACATGAACTAAGTTAGGAAACTCTACATAGACTACAGCCAAAGTTCCTGCCCTGACGATCCTAGCGAGAGTGGGGCATGACTAGGCGTTCTGTACAGCATGCTCACACGTGGACATGCGTCACACCTCCCCCAAGATTTTACTCGCTCAACCCTGAGCTAAAATCTGACAAACACAGAACCCCATCAAGCCCCTCACACCCAGCGACCGCATGGCACTAAAACAAAGCTGAGTTTATCACCAAAACACATATTATTATTACAAAAAAAAAAAATCACATTTTATAACTCCTCCCAACAATAGCAAAAAGACACAATATCATGCTCCCAGAGCGAGCTTACAGCAGCTCATCCGTTTGATAGTTCGTGGACTACTCAAACTCTATAGGCTATGACAAACTTATACGATTACCTATATCAAAAGAAAGAGTTTTTATATGATTGTTATATTTGAATATGTTTTTTCCGGCTGCACTATAAGGGCAGCCTATTTTCCTCCACTCAAACCCACACACCTGTGATAGCCTACGACTGATCATCCACCCTTGATAAACAATCCGCGATCACATTGTCACATCCAGCAATATGACGGATGTCCAGGTTATACTCCTGCAACATCAAAGACCACCTGGTCAGTCTCATATTGCGATTGTGAAATTGATTCAGGAATCTCAAAGGGTGATGATCAGTGTAGATAACCGCGACTGGTCCGTAGGCTGGAACATACACCTCGAAGTACCTGAGCGACAGCACAATCGCCAGTAATTCCTTTTCTATTGTAGAATAGTTCTTTTTGTGCAGCATTGAACTTCTTAGAAAAGAAACTTACTGGGTGTTCCACACCTTCATTGTCTGTCTGTAGCAAGACGGCACCAGCCCCTACACCACTAGCATCTGTTGCCAGCTGAAAAGGCCTGTTAAAGTCTGGGGCCCTGAGTATCGGGTGAGTACATAGCAAATGTTTCACCAAAGTGAAAGCCTTTTCACACTCTGGTGCCCACAAAAACTTTTTGTCTTTAGATAACAAATCTGTGAGAGGTGCCAACACCGTTGAGTAACCTTTTATGAAGCGTCTGTAGTAGCCTATCATACCCAAGAATCTCATAATCTGCTTCTTGATTGTTGGGTGCGGAAATTTATTGATAGCCTGTACCTTGTTCTGAGGAGGGCACACCTGTCCCCTTCCCACTACAAACCCAAGGTACTGCACAGTGGCTTTTACGAAGTCACACTTTGCCAAATTTACTACCAGACCTGCTTCACTAAGTTTCCGGAACAAGGTCTCAAGGTGCTCACAATGGCTCTCAAAGTCGTCATCATAAATGATTACATCGTCCAAATATACGGTGCAATTCGGAATGTCCTTTACAATTTCATTCATCAGGTTCTGAAACGTTGCTGGTGCATTCTTAAGTCCGTAAGGCATAACATTGCACCGGTAGGTACTCCCGTCCACAACAAAACCACATACCTCTTTAGCACGCTCGGACAAAGGTACTTGCCAGTAACCTTTTACTAAATCTACTTTAGACAAAAACCGAGCATTACCAATTTTGTCAACACTATCATCAACCCGAGGAAGAGGATATGGGTTAGTTGGAGTAAAACCGTTTAACCTACGGAAATCAATACAAAAGCGTACCTTGCCATCTGGCTTAGGCTGCAGTGTTACGGGGGAAGTCCACTTAACTGTGCCTTTCTCTATCAACCCTCTACCGAGCATATACTCCAACTCATCCCTCAGAGCTGGTAGTTTTATGGGGGGCACACGGTACGGGATTGACTTAAAGGGTATATGGTCCCCCACGTCAACATCATGCATAGCCTGAGTAGTGAGGCCTGGGTGTTCAGCAAATACAGTGGGGTATGAACCGAACAACTGACGGATAGCATCAAACTGCGGCTCAGGCAAATGAGCTATAGCCTCGTCAGCCCTTAGGCTCGAGTTCCCCGCCCACTGATCCGCTGAAACATGTTGATCCCAGCTATCCTCCTCTGAAGCTTGACTGTCCCCCTCTCCTTCTCCACCACGGCCGCAACAAGCCAACACAGGGACAGTGAGAGGCTCAGAGGGGCGCCTCACATACTCTTTAATAAGGTTCACGTGACATAACTGGTTCTTTTTCCTCCTGTCTGGAGTGGCAACAAGGTAATCTAAGTCTGAAATTTGTTCTACAATTTTATAAGGTCCAGTGTACTTCGCAGAGAGGGGGTTACCAACCAAAGGCAACAAAATTAATACCTCTTGTCCTACAGTGAACTTCCGGAGCCTCACTTTGCGATCATACCTGTCCTTCATCAAAGCTTGTGATTCTGTCAAATTTCTACCTGCCATCTCCAGACTCTTAAGCATGCGCTCACGGCTTTCAAGCTCATACTTTAATAATGGACAAGGCTGCACAGTCCCCTCCCAAATTTCTTTCAGCATGTTAAGGGGGCCACTGACACGGTGTCCAAAAATCAGCTCGTTCGGACTAAATCCCAGGCTCTCACCAGGTACCTCCCGAGCAGCAAACAGCACATAAGGCAATCCAAGATCCCAATCCATACCGTTGTCAGCACAATAACACCTGAGCATGCTTTTAAGTGTAGCATGCCACCGCTCAAGCACCCCTTGACTCTCAGGGTGATACGCTGACGATACTACTGCTCGTATCCCATGCTGTTGCATTGTTTGCTTGAACATGTTGGAGGTGAAATTAGATCCCTGATCAGACTGAATCTCCTCCGGGTACCCGTACCTTGAGAAGTACCACAACAAGTTACTGACTACCGTCTTAGCCATTCCATTTTTCATAGGGTATGCATCGGGGTATCTAGTGGCAACATCCATTATAGTTAACCAAAATTTATTTCCAGCCTTAGTGGGAGGGAGTGGACCAACCATGTCAACAATAATTTTACTAAAGGGTGGCCCAATCACAGGAATAGGGTGTAACGGAGCCTTAGGAATAACTTTGTTCGGTTTTCCGACACATTGACAAATATCACATGAGTTTATCCACGACTGCACATGAGACTTCATCCCCGGCTACCAAAACAATTTCCCCAAAGCCGCCACCGTTTTCTTGGCACCCAAATGTCCTGATAATGGAGAATCATGAGCCAACCTAAGCAAACTTTCCCTGCAACCCTCTGGCACGACCAGCTGGTCAACTGTACCTGATCCGCCCTCCCAGTTCCTTTTAGGATCTTGATATCGGTGGTATAAAATTCCATTAAAGAAAAAAAAATCCCCTTCCTTTGCATCCCTATCTTCTTCTAACTCCACAGCCCCATTGGTACACTGCAAAACCTCTGGATCCTCTAATTGCAACTTTCGAATGTCTGTGGGAGCCAACATGTCTAACTGCTTGGTCAACAACTCATGCCCTCCCCCAACATCCAACTTAGACATCCGGTTTTCTCGCTGCAGGTAACGGTGCTGTCTCTGAGTCTCTGCCTCCTCCACTACTTTATCAACTGTGTTAGGCACTGGAGTTACAACAGACTCGGTCAAAGGTCCTGCTATTGGGTCTTTTGGGAGAGCCACTGGTTCTAAACTCTTCAAACTTTTCCCAGCCTTCCGCTTCTCCTTAATTCCCTTCCTCCGCTGTTCTGTGGCCTGGGAAATAGGCTGTGATACCTTAAATGCTTGGGAACGAGTTACCACACATGCCATCTGTTGGTGTTGACAACTCACTACCCTCTCTTGTTCCTCCCTTCTCACGTCGGCCGGCCTCTCAGCAACGACTAAGGGTGGAACGTCTAAAGTAGGCACCGCAAAGTCGTTGCCGAGAAGAAGGTCGACGCCCTCCACTGGCAATTTCTCAACGATCCCAACATCTAAGTCCTTAATCACACCATCAACTTCCAGCTCCACACGAACCAACGGGTATGACCTGGTCGCATTAATACCCTGAACAACAACCACCCGTGCCGCATTAATTGGTCGCCCCGTGAAATTCTTCAAAAGTGTCTGTGAAGCTCCAGTATCACGCAAAACTTCCACCTCATGCTGGCAACCCGCCCAACTTACCCTACCGGTCCCTCTATGGGCGCAAAAGACATCACGGACAGGGGACGAGCCTTCCTGAGTCTTATACATAGCCTGTGACCCTGCCGCTGGCAAACTACCCTTGGTAAATCCAGACGACATTTCAGCCACACCTATGCTGCGCACCAAAGACACGGCTGCAGTTGGCGGCTTACTAGGACAAGATTTTGCATAATGCCCCTTCTTTCTACAATGAAAACATTCCACTTCCCCTATCGGTCTCTTCCGATAAGGGGCGGAGTTCTGACCCTTCTGTAATGGGACGGCTGTAGTCTTTGGTTCAGTCCTGGTATCTTGGCTTTTAAAATGAGGTTTATATCTATAGTGATTGTCCTGAGCTCGAGGGTTTGGAGTATCGCGCCCCTTGGGAACTGCATCAACACGCTTTACAGATTCACATCCCCTGATTAGCGACAACCTGACGTCAGCCATCTCAGCTGCCTCTTGAAGAGTTCTTGGGTTCTTTTCTTTAATAGTTAAAGTCATTTCTGCACCAGTACACTTATAAAACTGCTCGAGCAGAAACAGCTCAGTCAACTGTTCTGCCGTCTCAGCTTTCTCAGAACGTGTCCAGTTTTTAAGTGCATCTTTTAAGTCCCGGGCATGTTCAAGAAAGGTCGCCTCCCTAGTCTTTGTAACACCCCGAAACTTCAATCGATATGTTTCCGGTTGCAACTCGTATGCCCGTAGGACAGCTCTCTTCAATTCTGGGTAGTCAATGCAAGACTCTAAAGGCAGTGCATCATAAGCCTTCAGACCCTTACCCGTAAGTCTTGAGGAGACTAGAGCTGCCCACTTCTCTTCAGGCCAATTATGCTCCCTACACTTCTTCTTAAAACGATTAAAAAATTCTGTGACTTCAGTTTCACTAAATACCGGCACCAATTTGACTAATTGGGCCAAGGACTGTTCTCTTACTTGGCCCTCACGGCCCATCCGAGTCCCTGTCGACTCTGCACGAGTCTTATCTAAATCCAATTTAGCACAATATTTCTCAGAGTCGTACCTAAGCTCAGCCTCATGCCTCCTAACCTCAATCTCATGCCTCCTCGTCTCATCCTCCTGCCTCCTGGTCTCATCCTCCTGCTTCCTAGTCTCATTCTCCTGCTTCCTAGCCTCAATCTTAGCAAGCTCAAGTCTAAATACCATCTCTGGAGACAGGCAGGAAGAGGGAGCTGCCACTACTGAAGGAGGGGGGGCAAAAACTGGGGAACCACCACGTGCACCACCCGAGGGCACTCCAATCTGCCAATTCTCATCCCTCTGTGGGAGAGTGCTAACCTCCGGTAACTGAGTGGACGGCACTGTGGGAGTCGAGTGAGAGGGGATCTGGGGAGGAACCCCCCCAAACGCCCTCTCCCCCGAAACCCCATGTCGCCCACGCAACACCCAGGAAATCAGCTCCCCCTTGGACATCCCTGCTACATTGGAAATGCCCAAAACCTTGGCTATCAGGTGCAAGCCACAAACATCCACCCCAGTCAGCCTCTCCTCCGTCACGTGGTACCGCTTACTCACAAAAACTCTAGCATCCTCCTCACTGGTTACTAACGGCACACCTTCAAATGACATCTCTCGCTCATCGTCAGTGCTAATGCACGACATACTGAAGTCCACAAACAAATTCTCGAGACAAAAGTGTTAAACTTCCTATGCAAGCACTAATTACTAAATTAACTGGAGTCTCTTAAATGCATTACTAATTGCCATACAAAAAAAAATATTCTTCAATATGCACGCTAAAATACAAACTAACAAATGTTGTACAACTCTGCAAAAATTTATACTGTTCACAAAATCCTAAGCAAGGTCGCCATTTGTTACGAACTGGCACTCGGGTACACAAGGGCTCTCAATCAGGACTCGAATACGGCTCGCTGCCACAACGGAAACACACAATCCCAACCCCTGAGTACTGCCAGCCGAACAAAAAACACCAATACCCTCCAGAGTTCAATCTGCTATAACGGGGTATACAAGAACTCGGTACTAGTGTTCAACAACAGACTAATAAAGAGACAGGAATTATCTAGTCTGGTCAACAATCAAACAATGAAGTAAGAAACAACAACACAAAAGAATAGTGTTGGCCGAAGCCGAAGTAATCCACCCTTGACTATGAACTTAAGAAGTCCTCCACCCTCTACTTCGGATCGGCACTATTACGTTACGTTAATTAATAGTCCTTAAGCATCGAGCAAGGAATCTTCTGAAAAAAGTTAGATGCTTCTCGGATGCACGTAAGAAGTACGTATCGGATTTTGAACAGTAATTCAATAAGCAAGAACACTGGCAATTAAATACTATTAAAGGCTTAAATTGGCATAAGAATAATTAAAAGAATATGCAATAGTAAATGGCAAACATTAAAAAGAAGTACTCCGCAAATGCAACGGCAATAGCCTACTCGGATTGTGCTCGTGGGCCACTAATCACTAAAGTAGCCAATCTTGCAACACATGAAATCAATAGTGCATAAACAACATCATACATAAGGAAAGCTTCAATACTATTCTGTATCTACTAATCGAGTAAAGTCTAGCTGGGGTACTGTGGGCAAAAGGTAGCAGTGACTGAGCAAAAACGGCTTATAGCCTAGCGAAGTCCTCACGACTGTTTAAAGTATTACATTAAAACTAACAAGTGCACTTTGAGAAATCCAGATCCCTTGTATCTGGTTTTCTCCCGGCTCCTTGACAAAGTAAAAACAATCTGTTAATAAAATACAGGGTGGTTAGGCTCTTGCCCTCACGCACTGTAAATTATTAACTCAACACAGTCAGCCGCGAAGACAACCTAGGCTTCACTGAACCGAAACGAGTATGCAGGTTTATCGCTTAACCACTGCATCAAACAACAACTCGTAACACAGAAAAGCCTTACCCCAGTCTAGCATTACCTAGACTAGCAGAAAACAGGAATAATAATAATAACACAGAGGGAAATGCATATACAAGTGCAACAAACATAAATCAATCCTATTCTAAGTCAACCCTTCCAAAATAGGCTATCTAATAGGCAAGTATCTCGTGAGAACTCAAGCGATAATACGTTGGCTGACTAGCTCTGCACCAACGGGACCATGGAAGTTAAACAGGGGAGGGAAAAGAGGAGAGAAGAATGTAAGGTAGTAGAGAAAGTTCCCATCAGTCAGAAGAATATATATAGTTAGCAAGGGAAATGAGAAGTCGCTCTGCCTAATGAGTTCTGATGAAAATATGGCTAGACTTCCCTTTTATACCCGGCCCTCTAGTGAGCCCAACGTGAACTACTAAGGACCGCCCACTGACAACCATTACGTAATTTCTCTCTCTCCTCTGGGATACACAAAGGCTCCCCTAGCACTGAGGGAGGGAGGAATGCGAGTGAGTTAGGCCTACCTCCCGCATGGCGCACCCACTGACCCCCAACTGCGGCTGTTTCTCTTCCCATCATTACAAATAAGTTTTACACACAATACTTATAACTAATGATATAAAATAGAACTCGTTGACTCAGATGAAAACAAAATACATATTCATAATACTTATAGTACAACGGCTCACATGAACTAAGTTAGGAAACTCTACATAGACTACAGCCAAAGTTCCTGCCCTGACGATCCTAGCGAGAGTGGGGCATGACTAGGCATTCTGTACAGCATGCTCACACGTGGACATGCGTCACAGTTGTGATTCACCAGGTCGAAAACTTTACTGAACTCGAAAAATGTGAGGGCTACCGATGTGTTTTCTTTGTTCTAGGTATATATGAGGTCTAGGCAGCTCACTAGGCAGTGTGTGGTGGAAAAAACTTCCATGTGTATGTGTGTGCTTGTGTGAGATAGTGTGTGTGTGTGTGTGTGTGTGTGTGTGTGTGTGTGTGTTACCTTCTACCAACACATCCAAGCAGTGGTTCAAAAGGCCCGGACCCAGGCTGGCTTGATATTGCATACCTTTACAACATGGCTATACCTATGCTTATCCTGTATAAGGCCTTGGTGATATCTTTCTACACTACAGCTGCCAGTTATGGAGTCCCTGGAAATCCGTAGAGAAACAATCCATACAAGATATCCAGTGCTTTTTCACCAGCAAAATACAGTTTGAAATGTGTCAGGTATTGGGAGAGAATAACATTCTTGCGTCTTCACTATTCGAGCGACACCGAGAAAGATACTTAATGCTATACACTTGGAAGATTCTTAACAACATGGCCCCAAATATGCAGGTTGAATATGAAATTATTATTTTATGCAAATAACATAAACGCCTCGGTGCAATGTGTCATATCAGTCCCATCAGATCACGATCGCTAACCAGAGTGAAGACGCTGAAGGTAAATTGTACACATCACCCCAAGGTGCTTGACGATTTACTACCCAAAGCAATTTGAAATTTAAACTACCCAAGATTGGAAGTGTTTATGAAGCATTTAGATGGGTTCCTGTCCTCAGCAGATGACCAACCAATTCTACCCCACTACCACCTCCAACACTGCCAACAACACCATCAATGACCAGCTGGCATAGTGGAGGTCAGATGGGATGTGCTGTGGTAATAAGAGAGCAGCGTTGACTACGGGGCTATAATCAAGCACACCACACTTTTTCAATACAGCAATTTTTTATTTTATTTTTTAAGATGACCACCATTTGCCCTTAATTTGGCTCATGTACTCTTTCAATTCTGGAGGAGACACTTAGTTGGTACAGACAGCCTTGCCTGTTGTCTCCCGAATACACACAAACAAAACTGTCATCCCTTAACTACAATCACGTGTGTGGGTATGTGCGTGTGGGTGCGTCACTGTGTATGTGTGTGCGACTGTGGGTGTGTGTGTGACTGTGTATGGGTGTGTGACTGTGGGTGGGTGTGTGACTGTGGGTGCGTCACTGTGTATGTGTGTGTGACTGTGTATGGGTGTGTGGATGTGTATGGGTGTGTGACTGCGGGTGCGTCACTGTATATGTGTGTGTGACTGTGTATGGGTGTGTGGATGTGGGTGCGTCACTGTGTATGGGTGTGTGGATGTGGGTGCGTCACTGTGTATGGGTGTGCGACTGTGGGTGTGTGTGTGACTGTGTATGGGTGTGTGACTGTGGGTGCGTCACTGTGTATGTGTGTGTGACTGTGTATGGGTGTGTGACTGTGGGTGCGTCACTGTGTATGTGTGTGTGACTGTGTATGGGTGTGTGGCTGTGGGTGCGTCACTGTGTATGTGTGTGTGACTGTGTATGGGTGTGTGGATGTGGGTGCGTCACTGTGTATGGGTGTGTGGCTGTCAATTTATTACTATGTGGGGGTGTGACTGCATGTGTGGCAGTGTGTATAATTGTGTGGGTATGTGTGTGTGTATTTTTGTATGTGGATGTGCTTTAGTGTACATGACTGTGTGGGGGTGTTTGTGTCGTGCGTGTGTACCTGGCATGCACATGGTATACATAATGAGATAGAGAATACACTGTGATCAATTTAGTTACTTTTCCGCTAGATCTAAAGATACAATTTCTGATCTAGTTATTGATGTCCTGCAACATACATTCTGATCTAGTTATTGATGTCCTGCAACATACATTCTGATCTAGTTATTGATGTCCTGCAACATACATTCTGATCTAGTTATTGATGTCCTGCAACATACATTCTGATCTAGTTATTGATGTCCTGCAACATACATTCTCGCCAAGTTATAGATATCTTTATCATTTTTTGGAGGGAGATGACATGAGACTGTAGCATTTGTAAAGGTGACATTGTGTATTTTATTCTATCTACCGACTGTTATGACCTGATTAAGAGAGGGTTTTGGGAGTGTAATATGGCAACAAAGTAGAGAGTATGTTGGCACTGGGTGTGTGTGCGCGTGCGGGGACCCCTCCGTGCGTGCATGTATGAATGAACCAGCGTGTAAGAGAGAGAGAGACTGTACGCTCAGTGGCCGCTCGGCTTCCCCTATAGAAGCAAGGGTGTAGGAGCTCTCTCTCTTGCTCCCTCTCCCGCTCTCTCGACTTCACGTGGTTGTCTCTTTGATGACTTGACAAACTGCCCATCAATTCTATTACATTAAATACAATAATAACACGATGGATAATAAGTAACCATATAGTTCCCCCTAACTGAAAGGCGATTCATCTATTTAAGTGCAAAGTTTGGGAAACGTTAACCTGTTGCGTGTCATCGGCGGATCGCGACTGTCACTCAGAGGCACTTGTGAAATTAATTCTTTAAGGATTTGAAATATAACTAATCCTGTAAGTACATCTAATATTTAATTTACCTCGCAATTAATGGTACAGTTTTCACCATGTACTTTAATGGGTGAGACTGTGTTATACGAATGACATTCATTCAATTAGATACATATGAAGACTATTTGTTTGACTCATCTAATATTCTGTACCATAAGTCAGATTGAAAAGGAGAAAACCTATGTATTTGTAACAATATTACTCTCTTGGGATTGTCAGACCAGTTCGCGTGCCCGTGCTTCGTGAATAACTAATGAACATCCTAGTCTAATAACCCCTTCTGCACTGGCAACGTCTTCTGTATTTTATTCTGGCTATTATTAGACCATGTTATTCAGTTTAAAAGGGTCTCCAGCAATTAACAGCTTCGAACTATTTAATTTAACCCTTTTTACTTCCACATATTTTGTTTTAAACTACACAAAATTGTCTAAATAAGGCTAGAATAAAATACAAAGACATCGCCGGTACACAATGGGTTAAGTGCGTTAGGTACTTTGGAAGAACACACCAGGCATATTCTAACTAAACTTGTGAGTACCAAAACATTAGGGTATGGGGATGGTATATAAGATGGTTGGTAATATTCCCAGTGATTATGGGGGGATGGGTGTATTGATTTCCTCATTTATCTGTATTTATATAATTTAGTTGTTCTTCCTAGACATCCATCAAGCTTAAAACAAAACAAAACCCACCCTCCTTCAAGACAAATTTATACATTTTTCGATAGAAAAATGTCCCGGCAAAAATACAGGCTATCGCTATCGCTCGCCAGGAAAAAATCGACACCTAAATGCCACGAAAGTCTTAATATTGACAACGAAATCAGATGAATGGTCTTAAAATCAGATGAATGGTCTTAAAATCAGATGAATGGTCTTAAAATCAGATGAATGGTCTTAAAATCGCCAAATTAAGGAGCCAAACGTCATAAAATATAATGGGGCTAAACATGAGGGAGAAAAGGGACCAGAAAAACGGCCCATCTACCCTTAACTTTCTCCCTGGTAAGTGAAGTTGGTTGGTGAAAAAATATAATTAATTCTGGTTCAGGAGCAATTTATAGCAGGCCTTCCCTAGGGTTAAGTGCCCCATTAATTACCCCTTCCATTGGTCTATACATAGGGCTATTATAGCACTGTTGGAATATATGTACATGCTCAGATTACTATGCAGGATTCGAAACTGCATAATAAATCGTAGGCTTGTGCATATTTCTGTAACTGTCTTGATAGCGTAATGCCTAAGTGCGCGGAATTTCGGTGTGAGTATCCTAGGTTCGAGTCCTTTGAGTGCAACATGTATTGGTTGATTTCATTAATTGAGTTTAGGAGTGAAGTTGGTTGGTGAAAAAATAATAAGATGGGTTTATTACTACCAACATAAGGGTAGACTATTTTGAACGCATTATATAACCTTTCTATACACGTAATTTTTGATTGTATAAACAGAGTAACAAAAAGGATCATTGATTATATTGATGGTGGTTTAGCTTTCTCACTGGAATGAGATGGGTTTATTACTATCAATGTGCTATTATAAAGGTATAAGATTGTCGGATATGTTGATGGTAATTTAATTTTCTCACTGGTATAAGATGTGTTTATTACTACCAATATACCATTATAAGGACATCAGATTCTAACGAATCTAAGAATTCCTTCTTCAATCAAGTTGTCAACTTGTGGAATGGGCTTCACCGAGACGTTATAGACTGCAGCACCGTTGATTCTTTTAAACTTCGCCTAGACAAATATCGTGCATCAAACCAGCGACTGTTAACTTTATTTTAATCCCCCCTCAAATTCATCATGTTGCATCTCTCTCGCTATTCTATCGCTACTATAATAATCAATGTTCCGCAGAGCTTTACCAGTGTATTTCACCTCCTCTATGTAGGGTACGTACTACCTGTCTTGCAACACAATCCCACCCCTACTCTGTGCAACTCTCCAACCCAGGAGTGCAACGGTATTCTCAGACATTCTTCTATTCAACTGCTGAGCTCTGGAACTCTCTCCCAGAATCAGTCTTTCCCTCTTCCTATGACTTTAATTGCTTCAAACTCCGTGTGTCCAGGCATTTTGGATCGAACGTCCCTTGATTTTGACCCTGTCACTCTTTCAACTCTGGGGGAGGCACTCGATACAGACAGTTCTGCATTTTGTCACCCTCACTCACATAAAAAAACATTTTTTTTAAAGAAATAGACAATTTGTATAATGTCAACCAGAGTGATATGAGGAACGTGTTGCTGTATCCTGAAATAATCAATATAGTTTTCATTCCTCAAAGGATTTGTAATAATGTGAGATTTGTATACAATCACGCTTGTATAGTTAAGCAATTCGTTCCCTTTGACAGAGAAAATACACTTATTCATAGAAAACAATAATTATTCCTGCTTCTCTAACGCAGACACCCTTCATTCCAAACAAATGTGCTGAAAATATGGAAATTCTGAAGGGAATCTAGGATTTGGCGGAACAGATATGAATAACTCATAATTTGTTTACGACACTTGGGTGTAGTTTCACCCCTTTTTCGCCTCATTCGTATGGCGATTTTAAGATGTTTCGCCCTATTACCGTGGTGATTCTAATGGGTTCGCTTCATTCAAGTGTCGATTTGTTCGTAGCAAGCGATAGCAACCTTGGAGTTTAGAACAATGCATATATATAGCTTGACAGGAGAGGGGGTGGGGGTGCTGGTCACATAATTAATTGTGCAGAAAATATGGAATTCTAAAGGGATTCAAGGTCTTATTGGAAGGAATATGAAGAGCCCATACACTGTTTACGACATTCAGCTATATAGGTCGTAAAACTAGGCACCCTAGTTATATCTTATGCATGCATTGACTCAGACGGGGACAAATATGAGAGGAAATATTATCTTACTACATATCTGTATTTAACATATTAAAACAAACAAATCGTTGTCTTTACCATCCTAGGATAGGCAGCGCAATTAGCCGTATTTCAATTACAGCTATCACTATCTGGATCACGTGGCAGTTTTAAGTTGAAAGATACAATAACAAACATTTGGGAAATAACGCTCTAAAGACAATGGTGTACGGTATCTACTTCTCTGGCAAGTCACAGGGCTGGACATTTAATTGTGATGCAAGAATTCTTTCACCTATGACTATTCCTACAAGCAGTATATAATAAAAGTAAAAATTAAATAATTATTATCTACTGTGATACAGAGTTACGAAATCTGTACACGTGGTTTACCTAGGAATGGGGCATCGCTGGCAAGAGCTATGAACTGCAAATATGATTTATTTCTTAGTCAGGCAGACTTGTTCTAAAGTTTGTCAGCGTTATCGTAGTCGCACACCAATATATAATAATGTTTGTTTTACTGGTTATTATACATAAACATAAACATATTCAGCAAACTTCTTATCATTCGCAAACTCAGATAGTGTGTGTATTACTGCTAAAGAATACAGTTTTCGGCTCCAACTTCCTAGTTGCCTGAAACTCCCAACTGGACAATTCTATATGACAGTACAAGAGGTTATTCACCTTATGAATATATTCCAAAACCAAGTTATTGAGAGTGATATTATGGGGAGTTTCATTTATTGAGAGTGATGTTATGGGGAGTTTCATTTATTGAGAGTGATATTATGGGGAGTTTCATTTATTGAGAGTTATATTATGGGGAGTTTCATTTATTGAGAGTGATATTATGGGGAGTTTCATTTATTGAGAGTGATATTATGGGGAGTTTCATTTATTGAGAGTGATATTATGGGGAGTTTCATTTATTGAGAGTGATATTATGGGGAGTTTCATTTATTTTTTATTTTTGTTAGTCCAATTTTTCCTCATTCTCAACCCCATTAGTTTTGGGTTTCTAAAACATTCACCCCATTTAGTTTGGAAATGTTAAGACCTTTCACCCCATTTATTTGCTAATATTAAGACCTTTCGTACCATTTAAGTGTCAATTTTTTCCTGGCGAGCGATAGCGAGTCTGTATTTTAGGAAGAACATTATTTTACCGAAAAAATATACAAACTTATTTCGAAGGGTGTCTTGTGTTTGTGTGTGTGTGTGTGTGTGTGTGTGTGTGTGTGTGTGTGTGTGTGTGTGTGTGTGTGTGTGTGTTTAAAATTTACCCTTACAGTACCGGCGACGTCTTTTTGTTTGTATTTCATCTGCATTTAGACTATATTATGGAGCTTAGGACATCCTTCCTAAGCTTAATAAAATCGTGTAATAGTTGCCAAAATATAATGAAAAGGATGTCACCGGTACTGAATGGGTTTATAGAGGTCTACGGAGCGGTCTTTGCCGTTCAATGTATGGTTGAATGTACAAGCTCTCAGCCTATGCCCGAGAGGGAGTAGTTATAATATAGAAAATAAAAAAATCATTGACTCCCATAAATTATCCCTACGATAAGCAAAAGGCAGTGTCACACGAACGATATTTCCGTAAATTATCCCTACGATAAGCAAAAGGCAGTGTCACACGAACGATATTTCCGTAAATTATCCGTACGATAAGCAAAAGGCAGTGTCACACGAACGATATTTCCGTAAATTATCCCTACGATAAGCAAAAGGCAGTGTCACACGAACGATATTTCCGTCAATTTGCCATGAACAATATTTTGTCTTAACACTCTGGTACTTTGGTAACCCCTTCTGTACCGGCGACGGCTGTTGAATTATAGTCTAGTTATATGCAGACGATTGTATGCAGTTTGAGAAGGATTTGTAGCAGTAAACCTTGTTAAATAAGATAGCTCGAAGCCTATTGATTGCTGGAGGCCCTTGTTATACTGAATACAATCGTCTAATAGCTAAAAAATACATTTAAAACTCGTCTTCGATAGAGAAAGGGTTAATGGTAGATATGAAAAGAAGGTTATGTTGGCTATCATTAGACGATGTTGTTAAGATTTGTGAAGGACTAGTGGTAAACAAAAGAAGGTTATGTTGGCTATCATTAGACGATGTTGTTAAGATTTGTGAAGGACTAGTGGTAAACAAAAGAAGGTTATGTTGGTTATCATTAGACGATGTTGTTAAGATTTGTGAAGGACTAGTGGTAAACAAAAGAAGGTTATGTTGGTTATCATTAGACGATGTTGTTAAGATTTGTGAAGGACTAGTGGTAAACAAAAGAAGGTTATGTTGGTTATCATTAGACGATGTTGTTAAGATTTGTGAAGGACTAGTGGTAAACAAAAGAAGGTTATGTTGGCTATCATTAGACGATGTTGTTAAGATTTGTGAAGGACTAGTGGTAAACAAAAGAAGGTTATGTTGGCTATCATTAGACGATGTTGTTAAGATTTGTGAAGGACTAGTGGTAAACAAAAGGACTACTAAGATAATTGTCGCATCCTTGATTGCCAGACATCCTTCCTAACCTCCATAAAACCGTATAATGATAGACGGAATCGAAACAGAATTATGCCATCATATCCTAAATGAGTTAACATTGTCAGCCAACAAAACTTAAATCTTACACAAATACTTATATATTAAAATTACTGTAAATGAAAGGAAACTACACTACAATTATCAGGCAACTAAACTTGCAAGAAACTTCAAATCAAATGTCTACGTTATTTGTACCATAGGAAAATAGTTACAGGATTGTTTTGATATTTTCATTTGCTCCCTAGACTCCATCAACCTTAAAAACAAAACAATTCCCCAATCTGAAATACATTTGTACATTTTTCGGTATATAAATGTTCCAACCAAAGACCAGTTCCGCCTAATGACATGCTCGCCGCGTAAAATCACGAAAGGTGTTGAACTTGACAAAAAAACGAGGCAAAGATCTTAAATTCACTAAGCTGATGAGGTGAACATCTTAAAATGTCAAAACTGATGGGCTAAAAACACGAGGGAGAAAAGGTTTCCAGAATTAAACAAAAAACACGTTTTAACCTTATTGGCTAGACGAAATGAAACTGTACTAACACTTTTATCTTTGATGACATCCATATATATTTTATTATGGGTATTACAAGAGATTTTATCAAGCTTAGGAAGGCCCATACTTATCATGTGTTGAAGTGTTGAAGCTATATCAATAAATGTGTCCTTCATCCTATGACTTTGACTGCTGTAAACTTCGTGTGTCCAGACATTTTAACCCCAACATCCCTTGAATTTGGCTCTGTCACTATTATGGCTTTGGGGTAGACACTCGTTACAGGCAGCCTGCCTTTTGTCGCCTTCATACACATTGAAAATAAAGAAATGTCCATTTGCGAGATTCAATCAATAAGGAACTTGGAGCTATAGACATCAATATATATATATATATTTTTTTTTAAAGAGACAATGAACGGAGGAAGGAAAAACACAGATAAAACAAAAAGGTCCATGTGCCTAAAGGCATCCTCCATTCGTAAAATGTTTGTAACAACTGGATTTAAACATTTGTAGATTGTAAGTTTGTGGAAAGCAATTCGAGGGAAGTGAATTCCAAAGAGTAGTAGCTCTGGGGATAAATGAATTCTGATAAGCAGAAGTTCTGCATTGTGGAGGAGAAAGTGTAAATTCATGGGCGCTCTCAGCTGCCCTAGTTCTACGGGGAAAGATGTGGAGAGGCGGCACAATTGAAGCAAGTTCCTCGGAACAATTGCTGTGAAAATATCTGTAGAATAATGCAAGGGATGCAACGTTTCTTCGTATGGATAATGTAGGAAGGTCCTGTGTGATTGCAGGGTTATTGATTAATCTAATAGCTTTATTTTGAATGTTGTCCAACTGCCTCAATGCAACCACTCCACTTCCACCCCACAGAGGTGAACAGTAATCCATCTGAGAACGCACATGACTTTTATATATTACGGCCAACTGCTCGTCAGTGAAGAATTCTCGAACTCTGTACAGGAGTCCCAGTTTTTTAGAGGCATTCTTAGCAATGCTTCTAACATAATGTGTCCAGCTCAAGTTAGTAGTTAATGTTACACCGAGAATGTCAATACTAGGGGAAGTGGGAATATTTACATCATTAAAAAAAATATGGGAGTCAGTGAGATTCTGTCGGTTAGAAAATTGAATGTACTTTCTTTTCTGTGCATTAACCCGTACAGCCCCAGCGACGCGCCTGACGCGTCGGCGATGTATGTAACACACAGCCCCAGAGACGCGCCTGGCGCGTCACCCTAATTGCGCCGACCGTAACCTCAGGTGTAGCCACTCAAGAGGGCTCAGATTTGTACGGGAACTGTGTACGTATCCCACGCAACCGTGCCGATGGTTGAAAACTCTCAAAGTCCACGTGCGTGCGCGTCAGCGCGCAATAACCTGTTTTTTTGGGGTAATTGCCTTACATTTTTTACTCTTGTAAAATACGTTTTCGGGGGCTCTGTAGGACCATTCTTTAAGCTTTTTGAGCGGTTTTTCGTGGTGTTTCCTTCATTCCTAACCCATTCGCTATTGTTTCTGGAATAAAACCATTTTTTGAAAACCGGCCGGGTTCTGGTGAACAAACATTACAAAACTAGCCGGGGCTGGATGGGTTAAAGGAAACTAGATTCTTTTGACCCCATCCATTAATTCTAGAAAGGTCCTGGTTCAGAGAAATTGCAGTGTTTATTTTTGAATTTATAAGATCGGGTTGGGTGAAAGAATTGGTAAATGTGAAGGAACTGTGGAGTGTTGAGTCATCTGCGTAGGAATGTATTGGATTATGAGTGGTAGATATGAGATCATTGATATGAATGAGGAATAGAATTGGGGCCAAAACTGATCCCTGGGGAACACCAGCATTTATTGAGTGAAATTGAGAATAAAGGCCATCTACCATTACACATATTTTCTGTTATGAAGATAAGAAGAAATTAGTGGAACTAATGATGCAAGGCCGTAGTGTGACATCTTCGACAATAAGGATTGATGCCAGACTCTATCAAATGCCTTTGATATATCCAGTGCTATTGTATGTGTTTCACCATGTTGGTCTGTAGCTTGGTTGATTTGATGCATAAGAAGGCAAAGCATGTCTGCAGTTGATCGACATCGTCTAAAACCATATTGCCTATCACTGATTAATTTATTATTCTCAAGATGCTTAATTATGTGATTATTTTAATATAATTTCAAAGACTTTACCAAGAGTGGAAGTTATAGCTGTTGGTCTGTAGTGTGATGGATCTGAAGAGGCACCTTTTTTAGGAACTGGATGGATGTTTGCTTCTTTCCAGGGTACTGGGAAGCATGAGGTATGAGTACATAGACGGAATTTTTTTGCCAATACAGGAGCGAGCACCAAGGAGCAATTCTTAAGTACTATTGGAGGAATTTCATCTGGACCAGGAGCCTTATCTACTGAGAGATTCTGCAAAATAGTTTTGACATGTCTGGTGTGGATCTTAAGTGAGGGAATTTCAGGCGAATTAAAATTAAGTACAGGGACATCTTGATTTATTTCATCTAAGGTTGAGTTGGTGGAGACAATATCCGCAAGAAGGTTAGCTTTACCTCGTGGGTCACTTACAAGATTGCCAGTCGGAGATTTTAATGGTGGAATGGATGAAGCAGTAGTGAAGTTGGATTTAAATGAGTTAAGAGTAGACCAAAATATTTTGTTATAATTTTGATTATTTAGAAGTTTATTTGCCTGCTTGTGGAGAAAGTTTGATTTAGTTAGGTTTAATACAGTTTTGGCATGATTTCTGATGTTTCTAAAGTAATTAAAGGCTTCATGTGTTTTTGATCTTGTGCATGCATTGTAGGCTATTGCTTTTTGTTCAGTTACTCTAGCACAATTATGGTCAAACCATTTAGATGAATTAGATCTTTTACTGTACTTTTGATGAGGAATAAAAGTTTCCATTCCAATTTTTACAAAATCTTGTATGTGGCTCAAGGTGGAGTGTGCATCATTAGAAAAGAAAGAGGTCCAGGGAATATCAATAAAGAAACCTTGAAGACCCTCCCAGTCTGCCCTATTGTAATGCCATTTAGTCACCAAAACAGGTTCAGAGTGGGAAGGTGTGGTAGGTGATAGACAGGTGGCCTGTATCAGACAGTGATCAGAAGATCCAAGCGGGGACCTCACTCTAACATCATAATTTCTGAATTGGTTGTTAAAAATAAGTCCAGTAGGTGGGAATTATGATTAGGATTATCTGGTACACGGGGGGGGGGGGGGTTGGTTGACTAGTTGAGTGAGATTAAATTAGTCTGCAAATAGCTCACATTCAAGACCAGCATCATCAGTCCTGGCTGAATGAGTGAGCCATTCAACATTATGGACATTAAAATCACCCAACACAGTGATTTCAGAAGAAGCATTTAAGTTGAGGACACTGAGTTGTGAGGACAGAGAATCAAAAAGACTTTGCTCTGGAGGAGTATTTGGGGAACGGTAGATGCAACATATGTATTTAAATTTACCAGCAGAAATTAATTTGTATATAGAATAATCAAAATAGGGACAATTGAGACTAGTAACCTCCTCCAGGGCAATTTCAGATTTTGCGAAGCAACATACACCTCCTTTAGGTCTGAAATTTTGGAGCAGTTGATAACCTGAAAAATTAAATCTAGACGTGTCAGATGTGGATGTTACTTGAGTCTCTGTCAAAAAAAGGAGAGTAGGGGATTCTGCTTGAAGAAATTGGTGTACAGAATTGATGTTAGAGTGAAGTCCCCTTATATTACTAAAGAAAAAGCTGCACCGACGAGCAGCTTTGGGACGTTGCAGTATTAACAGTATTAGCATCTGCAATACGGTTGCAATGGATGTATAAATACATACAATCTAATTCAACATAATCTATATTCATCTGAAAGCTACATAATTATTGTTTTTCTATTTATGGTAGTATAGATGTTAACGCCTACAATTCCCTTCTTGCCCAAACCTCGCAAGTGATCAATTATCTATTAACTGCCATTGGTCTTTCCAAAACTGAATACAATTGTCTATTGTCTAACAATTCATCAAAGACCGGTTCTAAATTTCCTAAAACAAACTTACGATATTAAGTAAGGACGAAAGGAAGCTATATCAAAATTATCAGGCATCTTGGTTTAAGGGGGCGTTCTGAGAGTGAGGGTCCGAGTCTTGGTGGTGAGACAATGAAGCTCGAAGGCGGAGCAGCTTCAAAGATAAGGCTGTTTCAAGCCGTGAGTTGAACTCTAATGCTTCACGTGTCTCACTCCCTAGACTGGAAGAAGACCTCACAGGCTTCACTGTGTTGAGCGGTTGGATGTGCAGGCTCTTAGCCTATGACCGAGAGGGAGTAGTTGGAAAATAGAAAAAAAAAATAAGAATCTCCTAATAAAACTACTACGATACTTAAACTGGCGTCACATGAGCACTTTAGCAGCGGATGTATCGGAGCCACAGTATCCGAGTCAAAATGTAGCTAAAATAGAGTCTACTATCTGGTAATTCTCACTAGGATCATGATTATATTTTGTTTCTTAGAGTTCCTAATCATGTTCGGTAGTGCTAATAAGTCATGTCTCAGCTGTCATTACGTTTGGCTTGCTCTGTGCTGTACTAATGTCTGTCAGATGTTGAATAGGGTGGATAAGTGTAGGAACATGTGTGTATATCTCACTTGAAATGAAAACAAAAAACATGTTTAGATATCGTTGATACCAGTTGATCAGCATTTACTTGGTGCCGAGACATCAATTATATGGCCGACTGTATAGCCCAATTATATGGCCGGCTGTATAGCCCAATTATATGGCCGACTGTATAGCCCAATTATATGGCCGACTGTATAGCCCAATTATATGGCCGACTGTATAGCCCAATTATATGGCCGACTGTATAGCCCAATTATATGGCCGACTGTATAGCCCAATTATATGGCCGACTGTATAGCCCAATTATATGGCCGGCTGTATAGCCCAATTATATGGCCGGCTGTATAGCCCAATTAGATATATCAACTAACAACAAAAATATCTATCAAAATAAGATGATAACTTGTAGCGGATTTAATGTTCAAAGAACATGTAGTTGATAAATTGTTCCTGTGACGCTGGCTTGACACTTGTAAAGTTAAAACCAGTGTCAACGAAGTTGGATGGAGATTATGATTTCGCTTCCGTTTGGTTGTGTGTTTGTTTGTTATTGTATCTGTAAACTAGATATCATAAAATTATGAACCGATTCTCACGCAATAGGCGCCAAGGAAGAAGTGATTACATTTAGGAGGCGATCCGTACATAATCAGTTTGTCTGTTTGTTTGTTTGACTGTAAACAAGATATATCACAAATTTATGAACCAGTTTTCTCCAACGGTGGTGGGCAAATAGCGTATGTGTCATATGACGGAAGGAGTGATTCAATTGAGGCGGCGATCCGGAGAATTTCACGAAATTTGGGTGGCATATCTCACTAAGTTATGATCCGATGTTCACGAAATGTTGTGGGCAGATCGGATATGACGCAAGATAGAAGTATATCAATTTAGGAGGCGATCTGGATCATACCCTGGAACTCATATCCAAAGAAGATTTAGGCCTATGATATTAATGGTGAAGAACTAGCCAGCGTAGGTGGAGGCATGCGCTCTACCGAGTGCCCATCTAGTATCACTTTGCAGTGTCTGATACCGAAAATACTGTAGGAATGAGTGTTGTTTACTGAGATTAGACAGATTAGGTTTCCCATTTATCAAGGTAACTCTTTCCACTAAGGCCTCGAATCCCTTTACAATTCCATATTGTATGCACTGTTAATTATGTAAACCCCTCCTCCTTTATGCACTGTTAATTATGTAAACCCCTCCTCCTTTATGCACTGTTAATTATGTAAACCCCTCCTCCTTTATGCACTGTTAATTATGTAAACCCCTCCTCCTTTCAAGCTATAATTGTCTAGTATTTCCTGGCAAGCGATATTGAGCCTGTATTGTAGGAGAAACAGCGGGACAGTTTTCTACCGACAAATTTACAAAATTATCTCGAAGGGGGTTCTTTGGGATAGTGTTTCTTTAAGCTTGATAGAGGTTTAGGGAGCAAACTAAAACAAATATAAATACCGGTAATATTAAAAAATAAATACACACATATATAATAGCGTCCCCTTTCACCAATATGAAGCACTCGTTCAGTACAAGTCCTTGTTTGTTCCTTGTAGTGTAGTTATAACTGCACTGTACACTACATGTGCAGTGGTATACAATAAGTAAATAAATGTAGGCTATTTATTTTGTGCTTTCTATATATTTTCGGTGTGAGCGTCCTGGGTTCGAATCCACGGACTGCCACATGTGTTTGTAATATTTCATTAATCGATTTTAGGAGTAGAGTTGGTTGTTGGATAGAACATAATAATTATGATAGGTTGTTCCCTAGACCTCCACCATGTTAAAAAAAAAAAAAAAAAAAACACTCAAGACACCCTTTCGAAATATACTTGTACATTTGTACATACATTTCCCCGGCCGAAGGTCGGTTCCTCCTAAGTTACAGGCTTGCAATCGCTTACTAGGAAAAGTCGACACCTAAATGGCGCGAAAGGTCTTGAAATTAACTACGCAATGGAGTGAAAGGTCTTAAAATCGCCAAACAATTAGGGAGAACGTCTTGAAAACTTATAAACTAATGGGGGAGAAGGTGTTCTAGAAACAAACCTTCCAGTCATTATAATGCTGGCCAAGTTGTCCTCACTGTGAACAATGAAGGGTAGGAAGAGGGTATGTGACAGTCAGCCCTTTGAGTACCAGCAACGTGTGTATTATTGTTATAATTATATTTAGACGATTATGTGCAGTTTATGAAGGGTCTGCGGTAGTACATACTGTAGGGTTAAGTGTGATACCTCGAAGCCTGTTAATTGCTGGAGATGGTTTTTTAAACTGAATAGAATCGTCTAATAGTAGCCATAATAGTAGCCATAATAGTAGCCATAATAGTAGCCATAATAGTAGCCATAATAGTAGCCATAATAGTAGCCATAATGTAGTTTAAAAAAACGTCGCTTGTACAGAGGGGGTTAAGGGGGCCCACCTCGCTTTTTTTATCTTTCTCTCCCTCTGTCTTTGGCTTGTATCCATTCGGCCCCATTAAGCCTACTTTTTAAGACGTTTACCCCCATCCAGGTGTCAATATTTTCCTGGCGAGCGGTAGCGAGGCAGCATATATATATATTTGTTTTGACAGCAAACTAAATTTGTAAACTTTTTTAGAGAAAAATGGCTCCGGCGAAGCCAGATTTCTCCATACAATGCTGGCTCGCTATCGCTCGCCAGGAAGAAATCGACACCTGGATGGGGATAAACGTCTTAAAACAGTTGGCTGAATGGGGCCGAATGGATACAAGCCAGGGAAAGAGGGAAAAGGAGAGAATGATAAATAAATAGATAATTACACGGAGTATACTGTATTATAACCTATACATCTTTATAGCAGTATATTGGGGACACTTTAAGGGTGGTAGCGGTTATTTTTTTGGTCTATATATTTATTTATGAATATATTAAATAGTTTCATCGCTAGACCTCTATCAAGCTTAAAAAACACCCCTTCAAGATAAATTTGTAAATTCTGGGGTAGAAAAATTTCCTATTCCTTCTAAAATTAACCCGTACAGCCCCAGCGACGCGCCTGACGCGTCGGCGATGTATGTAACGCACAGCCCCAGAGACGCGCCTGGCGCGTCACCCTAATTGCGCCGACCGTGACCTCAGGTGTAGCCACTCAAGAGGGCTCAGATTTGTATGGGAACTGTGTACGTATCCCACGCAACCGTGCCGATGATTGAAAACTCTCAAAGTCCACGTGCGTGCGCGCGAGCGCGCAATAACCTGTTTTTTTGGGATAATTGCCTTCAATTTTTTACTCCTGTAAAATCCATTTTCGGGGGCTCTGTAGGACCATTTTTTAAGCTTTTTGAGCGGTTTTTCGTGGTTTTTCCTTCATTCCTAACCCATTCGCTATTGTTTCTGGAATAAAACCATTTTTTGAAAACCGGCCGGGTTCTGGTGCGCAAACATTACAAAACTAGCCGGGGCTCCACGGGTTAAATGGCATTGACAACAAAATGGGGTGAAACATCTTAAAATTGCCAAACTAATGAAACGAACGTCTTAAAATGTCATCAATAATGGGGCTAAACATGAGGGAGATAAAGTAACTACCTCCCCCTTAATGGTACAAAGGAGTACAAAGGAAATCAAGCAACAACATGTCTGGTGACCCTTCTAGGCTGCATGTCCTCCATAACACTGAGGATCAATTGTCCAAACAGTGGTTTAGAGTGGGTAAGGGAACATTGGAAAGGGAACTACTGCCCTGGAACTAATGTCCGTGGCAGGATTAGGAAGTTAGTAGGGGAAAGAATGGTTAGTAACTGAGGGGGGGATAAAATAAAGTTATTAATTTAAAAACGCAGTCAGTCGCGGGTTTGATGCAAGATATTTGTCTAAGCGAAGTTTAAATGAATCAACGGTGCTGCAGTCTATAACGTCTCGGGAAGCCCATTCCACAAGTTGACAACTTGATTGAAGAAGAAATTCTTAGATTCGTGCGAGTTAAAAGATTTACCGATAATTTTGCAACCGTTTCCCCGCGTGTAATTAGATTGGTCGATAGTGAAGTACTTACTACAGTTCATATTGTAGATGTTTTTGATGATTTTGAACACTTGAATTAAGTCGCATCTTAATCTGCGCTGGGTTAAAGGAAATATATTTAATTCTCTAAGACGCTCCTCGTATGGTTTGTTCTTTAGGCTAGGTATCATTTTGGTAACTCTACGTTGAACTCGTTCTAGCTTGTCTATATCTTTTTGGTAATATAGGCATCAGGATTGAACGCAGTATTCCAGAAGAGGGCGGACTAAGGAATTGTAAATGGTTAGGATAACATCTTTGGATTTATGCTCAAATAACCTGCCTATAAAGCCAATTATTTTGTTTGCCTTCTTAACAACTTCTGAACATTGTTGACTCGGTTTTAGGTTACTCGATATTCTTACTCCCAGATCGGTTTCTCTGTTTACATTCTCAAGCTGAGTGCCATTCATCGAATAGTTTGCTTTCTCATTTAGGTATCCGATATGTAGTACTTTACATTTATCCGCATTGAAACTCATTTGCCAAATTTGGGCCCAACGTGACAATTTATCTAGCTTGTGTTGCATATCGTCAACTTGTTCTTTTGAGAGTAAGCTATTTGCGATGTTTGTATCGTCAGCAAATTTTGATATTGCACAGGTGAGACCCTCATCTATGTCGTTGATGTAAATTAGAAAGAGAATTGGTCCTAGTACCGACCCCAGGGGTACCCTGCTACTTTCATTGGTCCATTTAGATGCCTTACCGTTTATGACTACTCTTTGCATTCTGTCGTGGAGCCAATTTTCTATCCATTTCAACACACCGTCTTGTATTCCATGCGCTTTTAGTTTTAGCAGTAAACATTTGTGAGGAACTTTGTCAAAGGCCTTTTGAAAATCAAGGTATATAATATCTACAGCTTTACTCTCATCATAGAGGTTGAGGATATCGTGGAAAAAGTCTAAGAGGTTTGTTAAACAGGAACGTTTGCTACGAAACCCGTGTTGAGTATCTTTAAGTATGTTATTCTCCTCTAAGTGATTTACGAGTCTGTCTCTTATGAGCGTTTCTAGCATTTTACATACAACTGAGGTTAAGCTAATTGGACGATAGTTACTGGGTAGGGATTTGCTGCCTCTTTTTTTTAAATCGGTGTTACGTTAGCTAGCTTCCACTGATCAGGCATAGTTCCAGACTGCAAGGATTTATTGAATAGCAATGTCAGTGGTTTGGAGAGCTCATCCTTAGCTTCCTTTAGAACTCTAGGTGAGATTGTATCAGGTCCGGGCGTTTTATTTACCCTGAGTTTATCTAAAAATGTCAATACTTCTCTCTCTGTAATGGTGATATTGCTTAGAACATCAGAATTATCTATCTGAATCGGCAATGCTGTAGGGATATCAATGAGGTATTCTGTTGTAAAAACTGATGCAAAGAAGGTATTGAGAGCATTACTCATTATTTTGTACTTCGTCTTTGGTACGTTCTCCATTTTCATCGACTAACGGTCAGAGAAATACTTGTGATACTAATGTGATATATACACAAGGTGAGCATTACACAGTGAATCTAGTGCTTCATCTATTGGGGTTCAAGCAGCGTTCAAAATAGTACACCATTTTGTCATAATTGTTATTTTAAATTCTTCTGTGCCGATGGCGTTTTTTGTAATTGATTTCAGCTACTTGTAGATGATTTTTTTTTTTTTTAAAAAGACCTCCGTCTACGTATTGTGAAAAACCTGTTATCCTCCGGAAAATTGTGGGGTTGAGTGAGTGAAGGGGGGGACAGTGAATGAAGGAGGATGCATGTTTTTCATAATACGTGTTGCTAGCCCCAAACGCGCGAGCAACTGTGGTTTTCAACCATCCGACACATCCCCTTTTATTTATGTGTATCACACATGTTACATACAAATAAAGTTTATGTTTTGTTTTACCCTACTGTGGAAAGACTACGGATACACCACTCCTGCCCGGGCCTCACACAGTGGCATGACCCAGTCCTGTCGAACTGAGCTCATGACGCTGGTGGCATTGCCCCGGAGGATAGCCATCCCTAGTCTTTGCTTGAGCCAGAGGGTTTCCCGGGGTTCTCCTGAAACTTCTCTGATTTTACGGCCTATTTCATTCACCATCTTAAGGGTGGTAGGGCCGAAGACTCCTGAAGTTTCGAATGCCAGGGGCTCGAACTGATGATGTCTGGCGATGGCTTGATATTTTTCTCGCTTTTTATTTTCTGCTATCCGGGCGGCTTTACCTGCTTCGTCAGCGTTTCTGGCGATGTTGGTTGTGGAGAAAGTGTCAACACATGTGGCATCCCACACGAGGCACCGGCCATTCTTGTAAGGGAAAGTGGTCATCCCATCTGGCCGTTTGCCGTCTTCTCTGTGAAGTCCATGTGGTTCGAGGATTGATGCACGGATAGCACTCTGCAGGGCCCGTTTTATGACATCATTTAGTGCAGAGTGTCTTGGCAGGCGGCCTGCGTTGTAATTACATGACAAGGCATGGTGACCTTGAGCATCCATCCACCCACCACACTTGCAAGTGTGTGGGTGACAAACTGCCGCACCCACTCTGAGCGCGATGGCAACCCGGAGCGCTTCAGCATCCAAGTGAGTTCCAAGAGGTGGGATGGGGATGGCGTGTAGATGATTGTACACAGCTTTGGAAGGATCTATGGTACGGTAGCTAAAAAGATGAATTGGGATAGTCTGCAACTTTTTAATGAGTAGAAGTCTTTCCTAATTTGAATACAATCATCTCATAGTTGCCAGAATATAATGAAAACACGTCGTCGGTACAGAAGGGGTTAATATTTGTCCATCTATTCCTGATCATAACAGCTGTGCAAGCATATTCACGAGTTTATGATCTTCTTCAGTGCTAAGGGGGTGATTTTTCTGGACCCCCTTCTTCCTCATGCTGAACCCCATTAGTTTTGACATTTTAAGACGTTTGCTGCATTTGTTCGGTGGTTTTAGCACCTTTCACCCAATACCCTTGTCATATTTAATAGCTTTCGTGTTATTTAAGTGTCGATTTTTGTCATGGCGAGTAAAGCCGAGCCTTCAATTATGTAGGAACCCTGGGATATGTAGGAACCCTGGGATATGTAGGAACCCTGGGATATGTAGGAACCCTGGGATATGTAGGAACCCTGGGATATGTAGGAACCCTGGGATATGTAGGAACCCTGGGATATGTAGGAACCCTGGGATATGTAGGAACCCTGGGATATGTAGGAACCCTGGGATATGTAGGAACCCTGGGATATGTAGAACCCTGGGATATGTAGGAACCCTGGGATATGTAGGAACCCTGGGATATGTAGGAACCCTGGGATATGTAGGAACCCTGGGATATGTAGGAACCCTGGGATATGTAGGAACCCTGGGATATGTAGGAACCCTGGGATATGTAGGAACCCTGGGATATGTAGGAACCCTGGGATATGTGGGAACCCTGGGATATGTAGGAACCCTGGGATATGTAGGAACCCTGGGATATGTAGGAACCCTGGGATATGTAGGAACCCTGGGATATGTAGGAACCCTGGGATATGTAGGAACCCTGGGATATGTAGGAACCCTGGGATATGTAGGAACCCTGGGATATGTAGGAACCCTGGGATATGTAGGAACCCTGGGATATGTAGGAACCCTGGGATATGTAGGAACCCTGGGATATGTTTACTGAAAAATGTAAACATTTGTCTTGAAGGTGGTGCTTGGGGATACATGTTTAGGCTTGATGGAGATCCAGGGAGCAAACTTTAAAACATGATATGAATACCGGTACATAAATTACAAACGAAAAAGACACAAACATTTCCCCTTAATACTAGCTGGTCCGACATGATAAGGGACTATTATTGTATTATATATATATTATGTTTATCATTATTGAGGACTGGTCCTATCTAGAGTGAGGTTTGGCATCCTCTACCCAACCTTAGTCATTTCTGTCGGTCTCAATTACTGTCCTACTTTGTCCTTCGGGGGGACTCTTAGTGGGCTAGGAATCCTTCTCCCTTTGTAAAGTTTACCTACTAGACAAGACAGAGTAAGGGGCGAGGGAACGTGAAAGTTGTCCCGGACCCTCAGCACTGGACTTTAATTTTTTTTTTTTTTTTTTTTCTATGTGATTGAGGGAGGCAAAAGGCATAACTGCCTATAGCGAGTGCCTCCCACATAGTTGAAAGAGTGACAGGGCCAAAATCAAGGGACGTTCGAGCCAAAATGCCTGGACACACGGAGTTTGAAGCAATTTAAGTCATAGGAAGAGGGAAAGACTGATTCTGGGAGAGAGTTCCAAAGCTCAGCTGTTGAGTAGAAGAAAGTTTGAGAGTAATGTTTCACTCTTGGGTTGGAGAGTTGCACAGAGTAGGGGTGGGATTGAGTTGCAAGACGGGTACCACGTGCCATACGTAAAGGAGGTGGTATGCACTGGGATAGCTCTGAGGAACACTGATTATTATAGTAGCGATAGAATAGCGAGAGAGATGCAACATTGCGGCGGAGAGAGAGAGATTGCAGAGAGTTGGTGAGTGGACGGGAGTTAATGATACGAAAGGCCTTCCTTTCAACTTTGTCTAGGAGAGCGGTGTGAGAGGAACCTCCCCACACATGTGAACAATACTCAATACAAGGGCGCACTATGCCCCTGTACAGAGCAAGAAGCTGTGCAGGGGAAAAGAACCCCCTAAGGCGGTTGAGCACACCCAGCTTCTGGGAGGCTGCCTTAGCAAGACTGGTAATATGGTCCTTCCAAATGAGAGCAGAAGAAAAAGAGACACCAAGAATATTGAGAGAAGATGAAGGGTTGATTTTTGTATTGTTGAAGAATAAGGGATAGTCCGCTGGGAGATCCTGACGGGTAGATAGATGGAGAAATTGGGTTTTGGAAGCATTAAAGTTAACAAGGTTTTCTCTGCCCCAATTGGAAATAGTATTTAGATCAGAATTTAAGAGTTCTATGGCTTCATTACGTTTGTCGTTGAGGGATTGCTGGCTGGGGCGTTCTGAAAAACTAATGGAGTAGTGTAAGGTTGAGTCGTCTGCGTATGAATGGATGGGAATTAAGGTACAGTTAAGGAGATCATTTATAAAAATTAGAAAGAGAATAGGAGATAGGACAGAGCCCTGAGGAACACCGGAGTTTATAGGGTGAGGAAGTGAACAATGGCCGTCCACAACCGCGGCTATGGAACGGCCGGAAAGGAAATTAGAGACAAAGGCACAGATGGAGGGATAGAAACCGAAGGAGGGTAGTTTAGAAATTAAAGATTTATGCCAGACTCTATCGAAGGCTTTCGATATGTCTAGTGCAATAGAAAAAGTCTCACCGAAGTCCCGGAAGGAGGATGACCAAGAGTTAGAAAGATATGAAAGAAGATCACCAGTAGAGCGACCCTTAACCCTTATTTAGCGGCGAGCAACATAAGTCGAGTTAAATAAAGCTGGACTATGTGGCGGCGCTCGACATAACTCGAGTGGCAATTTCAGCACGTAATGTGGCTGAGAGAGAGAGACAAGTGGTGGCAGGAGACTAGCGAGCGTATGACTGCTCCAGACCACCGCGGCGACCCTACTGACACAAATCTCAGCTCCCTCCTCCCTCTCTCACTCGCTACATACTCAATTATGTACTGAAAGTACCGAATTACCTGCTTTTTGCACTCGCGTTGCACGGTTATTGCAAGAAAACTATCCATCATACAAGGATCATTATGGTGTCATTCGAAAGCTCTGTTTATGCCCTTTCAGGGATAGGTACTTGTTTTACGTTCTGGGTCTTATTTAGGCATGAAAATGATCACGTAAACAGCCCTATTTTGGTTAAAAACTCCCCGCTGTGCGGTACACATAAATAAACCGCATAGGCCGCTCGTAAGGTGTTAAGGAAGCCATACTGGCGATCTGAGAGCAGATTATGAGAAGAGAAATGCTTAAGAAATTTGGAAGCAAGAATTGTTTCAAAAACTTTAGAAAGACAAGAGATAAGAGCAATTGGACGATAGTTGGAGGGTTGAGAGCGGTCACCCTTCTTTGGGACAGGTTGAATGTGAGCAAACTTCCAGCATGAAGGGAAGACGTTAGAGGATAGACAGAGACGAAAGAGTTTGCCTAGGCAGGGAGTCAGCACGGAAGCACAGTTTTTGAGAACAACAGGAGGAACACCGTCCGGACCGTACGCCTTATTAGTGTTAAGCCCAGAGAGGGTAGAAAGTACATCTTTAGAAGAGATTAGGATATTAGGCATAAGTAAGAGAGAGGAGGGCGGAGAGGGAGGAGTAGCACCGGAATCATCCAAGGTGGAGTTTCTAGCAAAAGTTTGAGCGAAGAGTTTAGCTTTGTCAGAGGAAGAAGTGATGGTTGTGCCATCAGAGTGGGAAAGGGGAGGGAAAGACGAGGAAGAGAAATTGTTGGAGAGGTTTTTGGCTAGATGACAGAAAGCTTGGGAAGAGCTAGAGTTGGATAGTTCAGTGCATTTATTATTGATGAAAGAGTGTTTGGCAAGTCGAAGAACAGATTTGGCTTTATTCCGGGCAGAAACATATGAAGAATGAGAGTCTTGAGTTTTAAGGCGTCGGTACCGTTTGAATGCTTCCTCCTTATTGCGGACAGCAGTAGAACAGGCGTGAGTAAACCAAGATTTTTTAGCATTAGTCTGAGAGAAAGAGAATGGAATGTATGCTTCCATGCCCGATAGGATTACCTCGGTAATGCGTTCAGCACTCTCCGAGGGTCCTCGGCCATGGAAGCAGAAATCATTCCATGGGAAATCAAAGAAGTACTGCCGAAGAGCCTCCCAGTCGGCAGCGCCAAAGTGCCACAAGCGCCGCCGGCTAGGAGGATCGGGTGGCTGTACTGGAGAGATAGGACAGGTGACAGAGATAAGTTTATGGTCGGAGGAGCCCAGAGGAGAGAAAAGATCGACAGTATAAGAAGAAGGGTTAGAAGTTAGAAACAAGTCAAGAATGTTGGGCCGATCTCCGATGCGATCCGGGATACGGGGGGGTTGCTGAACTAACTGCTCTAGGTCATTTATGATAGAGAAGACGTAGGCTTGTTCACCAGGTGGATCAGTAGTGTGAGAGGAGAGCCAATGGCGGTGGTGAACGTTGAAATCTCCTAAGATGGAGATTTCTGAGAAAGGAGAAATGGATAGAATGTGTTCCACTGTAGAGTTTAGATAGTCAAAGAATTTCGGAAAGTTGGTAGAGTTAGGGGAAAGATAGACAGCACAGAAATATTTAGTAAGAGAATGACAGGAAAGTTTGAGCCATAAAGTTGAGAATTCAGAGGAGTCGAAATCGGGAACACGAGAGCAAGTGAGTTTGTTGTGCACATATGCACAACATCCGCCTTTGGCTTTGAAACTAGGATAGAGAAAGTAGGAGGATACAGAGAAGGGGTTGCTGGAAGTTGCTACAGACACCTGAGTTTCGGTGAGGAAGAGAAGATCAGGTTTGTAGGAGGAGATATGGTGCTCAACAGAGTGAAAGTTAGAGGAAAGTCCGCGAATGTTGCAGAAATTAATAGAAAGAGTAACAGGCCGAGGTCCAGGTAATTGTGTGGGGTCGTCAGGGGATGGTCGGTCGGATGAGGGGGCATTTATGGTCCCCCCCCCCCCCTGGGGACTCCGAGGCTGGGCTACAATTCATCATTTTTTTTTTTTTAATTTTGGTGTGGAGGAATGAAGTGTGGTGTGCATGTTTAGTGTAGTGAAGTGGATAGGAGGAGGAGGTGTTTGTGAGAGCTAGCTGGATTGCTCTCAGTGTAAATGAGGCACAAAGAAAATCAGTAAGAGAGGCCAAGCAAATGAAACAGGAGTTCCAGCGACTCTTTATCACATGCCTATAACCTCACCTGGGTCTAGCCCTGATCGATTGGTGCCTATAATCTCCCCACAACAGTGGTTGTGGAAACAAAAACAACAGTGTTGTTTCTGTTCGGGCTCTGTCTCGAGTTAGCCACTCCCAGCTATGGGGTATGTGCCTGAGTATATACTGTACATGCATACATACATAGGCCTAATAATCTTTATACATATTTCAATGTTAGAGTAAAATCACCCTTATAAACGTTTTAATGTTTGAGTAACATCATAATTTTAAATACTTTAATCCTCGAGTAAAATCATCATATAAACGTTTCAATGTTTGAAAAAATCGTTTTATAAGCGTTTCAAGATCTGAGTAACATTATCATAGAAACGTTTCTCCAGCAAGTAATCTTATCTTGACAATCGCTCACAAAGTTACAACAATCTGTATTACATCGTTAGACTAAGTAATGAAGAAATCTCTATTTTGCAATCCTAGCTAACTGACCTCTCAGGATAATAAGACGCATTTAATTTTATATTAAGAAGGGTATATGGAGTTCAGAGGGTTAATGGTGAAATGTTTTAAATTTGTAATTATCACAGATCCTTCCTGAACTGTATAACATCGCTTAATGTTAGTCAGAATAATCCTCAATCGTCTCAGCATTCAAGGACGTATTTTCACTGTATTGTGGCTAACATTAAGCAATTGTATTCAGTTTTAGAAGGCTCTCAAGTAGTTAAAGGGGTAAAGTGTATCTCAATTAACCCCTTGACTCCCACACCTCCTACCTAAGCTGAACAAATCGTCTACTGATAGCCAGATAATAGGATGAAAGGCGGCCTCATTTCTTGAAAGGCATAACTCTCCTAAAACCCAACTGCCATCCCCTCACAAATTTAAGTGGGGATGGGCAATTTTTCTGGTCCCTCTTCTTCCTCATGTTTAGCCCCATTAGTTTTCAGATGATAAGACGTTCGGCCGATTAGTTTGGCCATTTTAAGACCTTTTACCCTATTTCTATGTCAATATTAAGATTTTTCGCGTTACTTAGGTGTCGATTTTTTCCTGGCGAGCGATAGCAAGCCTGTAATCTAAGAGGAACCGGCCTTTGGTCTGGACATGTTTCTATTGCAAAATTTACACATTTATCTTGAAGGAGGGTCTTGGGCGTGTGTATTTTTAAGCTTGATGGAGGTCTAGGGAGGCAACTAAATATAATAATACATAGGTACAATAAATGAGCAACTAAATATAATAATACATAGGTACAATAAATGAGCAACTAAAAACGACCCATCTCCCCTTAAGGAGGGTAACCTGTTTTTGTTCTGTCCTTTTCTATCTTTCTCTGGCTTGTATCCATTTGGCCCCATTCAGCCTACTGTTTTAAGACGTTTATCCCCATCCAGGTGTCAATTTTTTACTGGTGAGCGCTAGCGAGCCAGTATATTTTTTATTTTTGTTTGACAGCAGGCTAAATTTGTACATTTTTCGATAGAAAAATTTCTCCGGCGAAGCAGGATTTCTTCATATAATGCTGGCTCGCTATCGCTCGCCAGGAAAAAATCGACACCTAGATGGGGATAAACGTCTTAAATTAGTTGCCTGAATGGGGCCGAATGGATACAAACCAGAGAAAGATAGAAAAGGACAGAAATAACAAAAACAGGTCCCCCTTAACCTTTGAGCCAGCAGGGAGAGAAATGGTTCGAGTTGTAAACATGTCGTGGCCTCAGTAATGGGGAGCTATTTTTTGTATTGTTTGTCCTTTTCTGGACCACTTTTTCCCTCATGCTTAGTCCCACAAATTATGAAATTTTAAAACGTTCACCCCATTAGTTTGGCGATTTTAAGAACGTTAACCCAATTTGTGTTGTCAATCATTAAGCCTTTCACGCTATTTAGGTGTCGATTTTTTCCTGGCGAGCGATAGCGAGCCTGGAATTTAGTAGGAACTGAACAAATGTACAGATTTATCTTCAAAGGGGGTCTTGGGGGTGTTTATCTTCAAAGGGGGTCTTGGGGGTGTTTATCTTCAAAGGGGGTCTTGGGGGTGTTTTTTTAAAGCTTAATAGCAGTGTAGGGAGCAAACTATAGGGGAATAAATAATAATAAGAAAATATAAATATGAAATACAATAACCTGCCCTTAAGGAGTAGGATTTAGTAACCCCGTATAAAGCCGCCGACATCGAGCACTTAGCGGCGGATGCAACGGCCACACATTATCTAAGAGTAGCTCAAATGGAATCTGCTATCTGACAATTTTCGCTTTCATTATGACTGAATGTTGTATCATGGAGGTTCTAATCGAATAAATATCAACATTAAAATAGGATGATAGCATGTAGTGGATTCAAGGCTTGGATACATGTAGCCGATACTATTATCCGTGTGACACCGGCTGAAGGGGGGAGGGTTCATTTGTTGGTCGATTGTTTCATTTATATAATATTTTTTCTATTTTCCTCAAAAGACCTCCATCAAACTAAACAAAAAATAAATAAATAAAAACAGGATCCCCCTTCAAGATATATTTGTAAAAACAAAATCCATAGAAAAACATCCCGGCCGAAGGCCGATTTCTCTTAAATTACAGGCTTGCTATCGCTCGCCAGGAAAAAATAGACACCTAAATGACACGAATGACAAAAAAGGGGCGAAAGGATTATACAATCGGCAAGCTAATGGGCCGAACGTCTTGAATTTTAAAAACTAATGGGGCTAAGCATGAGGAAGAAATGTGTCTATAAAGACGACCCATCTCCCCTTAATGGTGGACAAACCTAATGAGTGGAGAGGGAGGGAGGGAGGGAGTATAGGGTATCTGTAGGAGAGGGTACTGTCAACTTAACTCGTGGACACCATATTGTTTCTACCTTACGCTTGACTCTATAGCACACCTATATTTTGACACTTCAATTTTCAGTTTACCCATCATATGCAACGGTATCCTATTTATCTCTGTATTTATTTTGCTGTCCATCAATTCACATCTATCAAGGCACATATGTCCCCGGCCTCCATATTGTTTCTGACTACCAGTACCCCTTCTGTAGCCACTCTCTATTATAAAGGCACTATGGGTAGGAGGGTTTCGGGAGGAGGGAGGGGCCGATAATTCATATTTGTTCACCAACCAACTTTACTTCTAAACTCAATTAATGAAATCAACAAATACATGTGGCACTCCATGGACTCGAACCTAGGATACTAACACCGAAATTCCGCGCATTAATGCATTACGCTATCAAGACATTTTAGAGGGATACCACTATTGTCAACGTGTTTACCAACTTATTCTTCGTTGGGGGGTCGGCCGGGTAGTTTTAACCCCAGCCACGGCTTTGAATCGGCTTCCTCCTTTAAGAAAAAGCCAGGAAAATATTGGAAAAAACATCAAGGATGAAATAAAGGAGAGGAGGTAAAGGAGGAGATACGGTTAGAAGAAACACACCTTTAAGGGGGGAGGGGCGTATTTATTTGCTCATTTACATATCTTTTTATTACCGGTATATTTTTTAGTTCCTTTAAACCTCCATCAAACTTAAAAAAACACCAACCAAAGACTCTCCTTCAAGATATATTTGTAAAAAAAATCGAAAATAAAATATCACAACCAAAGGCCGGTTCCTCTTAAATTACAGGCTCGCTATCGCTCGCCAGGAAAAAGTTGACACCTAAAATACAGGAACAGTCTTAATATAGCCAAAGACATGGGGCAAAAGGTCTTAAAGTTGCCAAACTAATGAGCCGAACATCTTAAAGTTTGAAAATGAATGGGGCTAAGCATGATGAAGAAGTAGGACCAGAAATACGACCCAACTCCTCTTAAGGAAACTCCCTGCACCAATTACTCTTTCACTTCTCTCATTGTTCTCCTCTTCTTCCACTCAGATTCATCAAGGATTATTTCATATATATATATATATTACTAAGACGTTACTCTCTTCTTCCCCATATATACACACAATCACGTATAACTGCGTTATGTTACTTAACCCATCTGTCCCCAACTAGCATCCTAATCCTGCCACGAACATTAGCTCCAGGGCAGTAGTTCCCTTTTCAATTTTCCCTTTCCCATTCTAAACCACTGTTTGGACACTTGATCCTCAGTGTTTTGGAGGACAAGCAGCCTAGAGGGGTCACTAGACTTGTTGTTGCTTGATTTTCTGTGTACCTTGTACTCCTTTGTACTCTCTCTTCACCCACACCCTTTTCTCCCACACCCTCTTCACACACACCCTCTTCACACACATCCTCTTCACACACACCCTTTTCTCCCACTCCCTCTTCTCCCACACACCCTCTTCACACACACCCTCTTCACCCACACCCTTTTCTCCCACACCCTCTGCACCCACACCCTCTTCACAAACACCCTCTTCACAAACACCCTCTTCACACACACCCTCTTCACACACACCCTCTTCACAAACACCCTCTTCACACACACCCTCTTCACAAACACCCTCTTCACCCACACCCTCTTCACACACACCCTCTTCACACACACCGTCTTCTCCCACTTCCTCTTCACACACACCCTCTTCACAAACACCCTCTTCACACACACCCTCTTCACAAACACCCTCTTCACCCACACCCTCTTCACACACACCCTCTTCACACACACCCTCTTCACAAACACCCTCTTCACACACACCCTCTTCACACACACACTCTTCTCCCACTTCCTCTTCACACACACCCTCTTCACAAACACCCTCTTCACACACACCCTCTTCACAAACACCCTCTTCACCCACACCCTCTTCACACACACCCTCTTCACACACACCCTCTTCTCCCACTTCCACTTCACACACACCCTCTTCACAAACACCCTCTAGACAAACACCCTCTTCTCCCACTTCCTCTTCACAAACACCCTCTTCACACACACCCTCTCACACACACCCCCTTCACAAACACCTCTTCACACACACCCTCTTCACACACACCCTCTTCACAAACACCCTCTTCACACACACCCTCTTCACACACACCCTCTTCACACACACCCTCTTCACACACCCTCCTCACACACACCCTCTTCACACACACCCTCTTCACAAACACCCTCTTCACACACACCCTCTTCACACACACACCCTCCCACTTCCTCTTCACACACACCCTCTTCACAAACACCCTCTTCACACACACCCTCTTCACACACCCTCTCACACACCACACCCTCTTCCACACACCCTCTTCACACCACACCCTCTTCACCACACCCTCTTCACGCACACCCTCTTCAACCACACCCTCTCACAAACACCCTCCCACAACACACCTCTTCACAACACCCTCTTCACACACCAACACCTCTCACACAACACCCTCTTCACACCCACCCCTCTTCACAAACACCCTCTTCACAACACCCTCTTCACACACAACCCTCTCACACACCCTCTTCACAACACCCTCTTCACACACCCCTCTTCACAAACACCCTCTTCACAAACACCCTCTTCACAAACACCTCTTCACACACACCCTCTTCACAAACACCCTCTTCACAAACACCCCTTCCACAAACACCCTCTTCACCCACCCTCTTCACAAACACCCCTCTTCACACACACCCTCTTCACAACACCCTCCACACACACCCTCTTCACACACACCCTCTTCACCCACACCCTCGTCACACACACCCTCTCACACACACCCCTCTTCACACACCCTCTTCACACACACCCTCTTCACACACACCCTCTCACAACCCCTCTTCACCCACACCCTCTTCACACACACCCTCTTCACACACACCCTCTTCACCCACACCCTCTTCACACACACCCTCTTCACCCACACCCTCTTCACCCACACCCTCTTCACACACACCCTCTTCACCCACACCCTCTTCTCCCACACCCTCTTCACCCACCCTCCTCTCTCTCCCACCCCTCTTCACCCCCACCCTCTTCTCCCACACCTCTTCCCCCACCCTCTTCACACACACCCTCTTCACCCACACCTCTCTTCTCTCCCCACCCTCTTCTCCCCACTTCTCTCACCCACACCCCTCTTCTCCCACACCCTCTTCACACACACCCTCTTCTCCCACACCCTCTTCACCCACACCCTCTTCTCCCACTTCCTCTTCACCCACACCCTCTTCTCCCACACCCTCTTCACCCACACCCTCTTCTCCCACACCCTCTTCACCCACACCCTCTTCTCCCACACCCTCTTCTCCCACTTCCTCTTCTCCCACTTCCTCTTCTCCCACACCCTCTTCTCCCACTTCCTCTTCTCCCACACCCTCTTCTCCCACACCCTCTTCTCCCACTTCCTCTTCTCCCACACCCTCTTCTCCCACTCCTACTTCCTCTTCTCCCACTTCCTCTTCACCCACACCCTGTTCTCCCAGTCTCCCTTCTCACACACCCTCTTCACCCACACCCTCTTCTCCCACACCCTCTTCTCCCACTTCCTCTTCTCCCACTCATACTTCCTCTTCTCCCACACCCTCTTCTCCCACACCCTGTTCTCCCACACCCTGTTCTCCCACTTCCCCTTCCCCCACACCCTGTTCTCCCACACCCTATTCTCCCACTTCGTCTTCTCCCACTCCCTCTTCTCCCACACAATAGGTAATATAGCTAGCTATACTGTGAACAATAGGTAGTATAGCTAGCTATACTGTGAACAATAGGTAATATAGCTAGCTATACTGTGAACAATAGGTAGTATAGCTATCTATACTGTGAACAATAGGTAATACAGCTAGCTATACTGTGAACAATAGGTAATACAGCTAGCTATACTGTGAACAATAGGTATTGTAGCTAGCTATACTGTGAACAATAGGTAATATAGCTAGCTATACTGTGAACAATAGGTAATATAGCTATCTATACTGTGAACAATAGGTAATATAGCTATCTATACTGTGAACAATAGGTAATATAGCTATCTATACTGTGAACAATAGGTAATATAGCTATCTATACTGTGAACAATAGGTAATATAGCTATCTATACTGTGAACAATAGGTAATATAGCTATCTATACTGTGAACAATAGGTAATATAGCTATCTATACTGTGAACAATAGGTAATATAGCTATCTATACTGTGAACAATAGGTAATATAGCTATCTATACTGTGAACAATAGGTAATATAGCTATCTATACTGTGAACAATAGGTAATATAGCTATCTATACTGTGAACAATAGGTAATATAGCTATCTATACTGTGAACAATAGACAATATAGCTATCTATACTGTGAACAATAGGTAATATAGCTATCTATACTGTGAACAATAGGTAATATAGCTATCTATACTGTGAACAATAGGTAATATAGCTATCTATACTGTGAACAATAGGTAATATAGCTATCTATACTGTGAACAATAGGTAATATAGCTATCTATACTGTGAACAATAGGTAATATAGCTATCTATACTGTGAACAATAGGTAATATAGCTAGCTATACTGTGAACAATAGGTAATATAGCTAGCTATACTGTGAACAATAGATAATATAGCTAGCTATACTGTGAACAATAGGTAATATAGCTAGCTATACTGTGAACAATAGGTAATATAGCTAGCTATACTGTGAACAATAGGTAATATAGCTAGCTATACTGTGAACAATAGGTAATATAGCTAGCTATACTGTAAACAATAGGTAATATAGCTAGCTATACTGTGAACAATAGGTAATATAGCTAGCTATACTGTGAACAATAGGTAATATAGCTAGCTATACTGTGAACAATAGGTAATATAGCTAGCTATACTGTGAACAATAGGTAATATAGCTAGCTATACTGTGAACAATAGGTAATATAGCTAGCTATACTGTGAACAATAGGTAATATAGCTAGCTATACTGTGAACAATAGGTAATATAGCTAGCTATACTGTGAACAATAGGTAATATAGCTAGCTATACTGTGAACAATAGGTAATATAGCTAGCTATACTCTGTACAATAGGTAATATAGCTATCTATACTGTGAACAATAGGTAATATAGCTATCTATACTGTGAACAATAGGTAATATAGCTAGCTATACTGTGAACATTGAACGCCTAATGGTAACGTAAATTATACATTAAAGACATTTACTTTTCAACTGTTTACGTGTTATAATTTGTTATAGATAGAACGTCTAACATTGTTTATATGTACAATATTTTTACAACAATGAATCCCTTATGTACCGGTGACTTCCTTTTCATTGTATTCTAGCAACTATTTGACGATCTTAGTCAGCTTAGAAAGGATGTCTTCCAATTGATAGGCTACATACTATTTTTGCAAGGATTAAGGGGAGGTTTTAGTATGTTCCCTAGACCTCCATCAAGCTTAAAATTACACCCCCTAGACCCCCTTTCAAGATTAATGTCTACTTTATTTTATTTAAAAAATATCCCGGCTAAAAGCCGGTTTCTCTTACAATACAGGCTTGCTATCGCTCACCAGGAAAACAATCGACACCTAGATGGAACACAAGGTCTTAAAATTGAGAGAAATGGGGCAACAGTTCTTAAAATCGCCAAATAAATGGTTCGAACGTCTTCAAATCTCAAAAGCAAAAGGGCTAAACATGAGGGAGGGAGGGGCCCAGAAAAAAATCCCTCAAGTGGAAAATACTCTGCCCTTAAGCGAGAAAACACCCCCAAGATAAATTTGTAAATTTTTCGGTAAAAAATGTCCTGGCCGAAGGTCGATGTCTCTTGAAATTTCAGGCTCGCTGACGCTCGCCAGGACAAATTCAACACCTTAATGGCACGAAAGGTCTTAAAGTTGACAACGCAATGGGGCGAAAGATTTTAAAATCCCCAAACATGAGGGAGAAGGGGGAACAGAAAAGCGACCCATCTCCCATTAACCGATACTGTACCACGCGCGGTGACATCTGTTGTATTATATTAACCGATACTGTACCACGCGCGGTGACATCTTCTGTATTATATTAACCGATACTGTACCACGCGCGGTGACATCTTCTGTATTATATTAACCGATACTGTACCACGCGCGGTGACATCTTCTGTATTATATTAACCGATACTGTACCACGCGCGGTGACATCTTCTGTATTATATTAACCGATACTGTACCACGCGCGGTGACATCTTCTGTATTATATTAACCGATACTGTACCACGCGCGGTGACATCTTCTGTATTATATTAACCGATACTGTACCACGCGCGGTGACATCTTCTGTATTATATTAACCGATACTGTACCACGCGCGGTGACATCTTCTGTATTACATTAACCGATACTGTACCACGCGCGGTGATATCTTCTGTATTATATTAACCGATACTGTACCACGCGCGGTGACATCTTCTGTATTATATTAACCGATACTGTACCACGCGCGGTGACATCTTCTGTATTATATTAACCGATACTGTACCACGTGCGGTGACATCTTCTGTATTATATTAACCGATACTGTACCACGCGCGGTGACATCTTCTGTATTATATTAACCGATACTGTACCACGCACAGTGACATCTTCTGTATTATATTAACCGATACTGTAGCACGCGCGGTGACATATTCTGTATTATATTAACCGATTCTGTACCACGCGCGGTGACATCTTCTGTATTATATTAACCGATACTGTACCACGCGCGGTGACATCTTCTGTATTATATTAACCGATACTGTACCACGCGCGGTGACATCTTCTGTATTATATTAACCGATACTGTACCACGCGCGGTGACATCTTCTGTATTATTAACCGATACTGTACCACGCGCGGTGACATCTTCTGTATTATATTAATACTGTACCACGCGCGGTGACATATTCTGTATTATATTAACCGATACTGTACCACGCGCGGTGACATCTTCTGTATTATATTAACCGATACTGTACCACGCGCGGTGACATATTCTGTATTATATTAACCGATACTGTACCACGCGCGGTTACATCTTCTGTATTATATTAACCGATACTGTACCACGCGCGGTGACATCTTCTGTATTATATTAACCGATACTGTACCACGCGCGGTGACATCTTCTGCATTATATTAACCGATACTGTACCACGCGCGGTGACATCTTCTGTATTATATTAACCGATATTGTACCACGCGCGGTGACATCTTTTGTATTATATTTACCTATAATATTATCTAAAAGCTTGCATGCAGTTCAAGAAGGATCTGTGGTAGTAAATGGGGTTGAGAGAGATACCCTGTGAAGACTGTTAACTGCTGGAGGTCCTTTATAAACTGACTGAAATGGTCTAATGGTAGCCATAATAAACTGGTACTGAAAGGGACACTTTAATGGTCTAATAGTAGCCATAATAAACTGGTACTGAAAGGGACAATTTAATGGTCTAATAGTAGCCATAATAAACTGGTACTGAAAGGGACACTTTAATGGTCTAATATAATAATACCGTACTGAAAGGGACAATTTAATGGTCTAATAGTAGCCATAATAAACTGGTACTGAAAGGGACGATTTAATGGGAACACAAAGGATCAAGAAGTCATTGAATACTAAGTTTAGGTTGGTATCACACGAACGATGTTTCCGGCAATTTTCGATGAGCAAGTTTTTTTTCGTAGTATTTTGAGGCTCTTTGACATTGGAATGGGAAACTAGATGGACGGTAGATTACGGTAGGTGGTTTAGGAGGTAGTGCTTGATTGTTTGGTCATGTATATACTTATTAATATAGTTTGGAGTTTCCTTGTTAGACCTCCATCAAGCTTTAAAAAAACACCTCCTAGACCCCCTTTCAGGATAAATTTGTACATTTTTCGGTATAAAAATGTCCCGGCCAAAGGTCGGTTCGTTATATAATTACAGGGTCGCTATCGTTCGCCAGAAAAAAATCGACAACTAAATGACACAAATGGTCTTAATATAGAAAACGAAATGGGTTGAAACGTCTCAAAATCGCCAAACCAATGGAACGTACTGTTTAAAATATCAAAACTAATAAGCTAACCATGAGGGAAAATGGAGTCTAGAAAAAAGCGACTACCTCCCCCTCAATACTTATGGAGCCTAATGTTGAAGGTGCCAGACTACAAGTGCTCGTAAACATTGCCGGAAACATCGCTTGAGTTACACCTCCTTTATACTGGCAGGTGTAGGTTTGTTATGGAACCCCTTCTCCCTCATGTTGAAGGTGCCAGACTACAAGTGCTCGTAAACATTGCCGGAAACATCGCTTGAGTTACACCTCCTTTATACTGGCAGGTGTAGGTTTGTTATGGAACCCCTTCTCCCTCATGTTGAAGGTGCCAGACTACAAGTGCTCGTAAACATTGCCGGAAACATCGCTTGAGTCACACCGCCTTTATACTGGCAGGTGTAGGTTTGTTATGGAACCCCTTCTCCCTCATGTTGAAGGTGCCAGACTACAAGTGCTCGTAAACATTGCCGGAAACATCGCTTGAGTTACACCTCCTTTATACTGGCAGGTGTAGGTTTGTTATGGAACCCCTTCTCCCTCATGTTGAAGGTGCCAGACTACAAGTGCTCGTAAACATTGCCGGAAACATCGCTTGAGTCACACCGCCTTTATACTGGCAGGTGTAGGTTTGTTATGGAACCCCTTCTAATGTTGAAGGTCCAGACTACAAGTGCTCGTAAACATTGCCGAATCGCTTGAGTCACACCGCCTTTATACTGGCAGAGGTTTGGTTATGGAACCCCTTCTCCCTCATGTTGAAGGTGCCAGACTACAAGTGCTCGTAAACATTGCCGGAAACATCGCTTGAGTCACACCGCCTTTATACTGGCAGGTGTAGGTTTGTTATGGAACCCCTTCTCCCTCATGTTTAGCCCTATTAGTTTATTTTATGACGCTTGGCCATATAGTTTGTCAAATTTATCACCTTTCGCTCCATTTCGTTTCAATATTAAGACCTTTCGTGCCATTTAAGTGTCGTTTTTTTTCCTGTAATTTAAAGAAGAATCGGTCTTCGGCCGGGGCATATTTCTACCGAAAAATTTACAAATTTATCTTGAAGGTGAGTCTAGAGAGTGTTTTTGAAGCTTGATGGAAGCTTAGGGAGGAAACTAAAATATTTTATGAAAACAAAATAATAATAATAAATAGACCAATAACTAACCACCCTAAAGCCACTGTCACACGAGCGCTTTTTCCGTCAATTTTCCATGAGCAAGTTTGTTCTCGTATTATTTCGGGACTTTTTCACACTCGTATCAGCAACTAAACTGAATTTATATTATGTGAGGCGGATGAATTCTGATAGAGTGTAATTTTGGAAGCTTTTAGACCATAATTGCCCGTAAAAATTGCTCGAAAAATGGCTCGTGTGACACCAGCTTCATAGCAGCAGAGTCTGGGTCGCGTCTGCTCCCCATGCCTTTGTCTGTTCTTGGGATAATCTTATATATACATAATAATTTGTCAGGCCTCTTAGCCGCCTTGTGGGTCCTTGGGGAGGGAAGGGAACCGCGAAATGAGATCTTATCTGGATGTTGTGAGCAAGACTGGCGGGTTTGAGGCAGATTATACGCGTTGCAGAAAGTAAAAGGAATTGGAGATAATGCCTTATACATTTATGTGTGGGTTCTTGAATACACTGAGCCAGATTTATTTGTTTAGTGTATAATACATGTTTCTTGAGGGGAGATGGGTTATTTTTCTGGACACCTCTCTCCCTCATGTTTAGCCCCATTAGTATTCAGATTTGTAGACGTTCAGCCCATTAGTTTGGATTTGAATATATTTTGCCCCATTTGTTTGTCAATATTTAGACCGTTCGTGCCATTTAGGTGTTGATTCTTTTAGCGAGCCTATCACCTTAATAGGAACCTGCCTTCGGCTGGGACATTTGTATACCAAATAATGTACAAATATATCTTGAAGGGGGGTCTAGTTTTTTTTTTTTTTTTTTTTTTAGCTTGATGGAGGCCAAGGAAAGGAAACTAAATAAAAATATGTTAATATATCAATAAATAGACCAAATAATAACCACTACCCCCTTAAATGCTAAGTCCTCAGTAATAGTAGCAGTCAATTCCATGTATTGTACAGTAGTTATCAGTGATCAAGAACAAGCACTACATCATGTACACCTCGTCCTCCAACACTTCCACATTAACGGGAGATGGCCGTATAGTTTTGTTAATAACATATATATATATATATATATATATATATATATATATATATATATATATATAATATATACGTATATATATATATATATATATATATATATATATATAATATATACGTATATACAGTATATATATATATATTTTTTTTTTCCTCCCTAGACCTAAATCAAGTTAAAAAAAACCCACTCCCCCAAGACCCTCCTTCACGAAAAATGTGTACAATTTTCGATGGAAAAATGTCTTGGCCGAAGGCCGGTTCTTCTTAAAATAGAGGGTCGCTATCGCTCTCCATGTAAAAAATGAACACCTAAGTAACACGATAAATGAACACCTAAGTAACACGATAAATGAACACCTAAGTAACACGATAAATGAACACCTAAGTAACACGATAAATGAACACCTAAGTAACACGATAAATGAACACCTAAGTAACACGATAAATGAACACCTAAGTAACACGATAAATCTTAATATTGACAAATAAATGGGGCGAGAGGTCTTAAAATCGCCAAACTACTGGACAGAACGTCTTAAAATATGAAATTGAATGGTGCTAAACATGAGGAAGAAGAGGTACCAGAAAGATGACCCATCTCCCCTTAATGCCCCGACCTAAGACCGGTTATTACTATTGGAGGCTCGTTATCGCTCGCCAGGAATATATCGACACTTAAATGACATGAACAGAATTAATGTTAACAAGGAAATTAGGTGAAAGGCCTTACAGTCGCCAAACTAATGGTGCGAACTTCTTAAAATATCAAAACTAATGGGGCTAAACATAAGGGAGAAGGGGGTCCAGAACAAAAATTTAAGGGGAGATTTCCACTTGAGGGATTTTTTTACTGACCCCTTTCTCCCTCATGTTTAGCCCCAATGCTTTTGAGATGTTAAGTCATTCGCCCAATTAGTTTGGCGATTTTAGAACTTTCGTCCTATTTCTGTCAATTTAAAGACCTTTTGTGCCATTTATATGTCGATTTTCTCCTGGTGAGCGATAGCGAGCCTGTAATCTAAGAGGAACCGGCCATCGGCCAGGAAATGTTTCTACCGAAAAATGTACAAGTTTATCTTGAAAGTGGGTGTCATTTTAAGCTTGATTGAGGTCTGGGGAAGGCACTACCCCCCCCCCCCCCCCCCCCCGTGATATTTCTGATATTTCTACTAGAATTAAGTCCGAACCATCTTGTTTATACCGTAGGGTCTGTGTGTTCAGTGTATCTATGTCTATCTATCTATCTATCTATATGCTCAGGCCCAATCCCCATTTTGGGGGTAGCCGACTCAAGACAGAGCAAGAACCGGGAAAACACAAAAACAACATAAAACAACAAATAAACACAGATAAAAAGCACAAACTCACACACATCCAGGTCACCCAGGAGAAGACCTAGAGACCAGGGTCACCAAGGTCGCTCCAGCACTCCCCCGGCCCCCGACCACCCGGAGAGGTTCCGATCTCGGCAGGCAGACATGCAGCAGAGCCAAAGCCACAAGCCCTCCCACCACACTTCCAGGCGCACCCTTCATATTAATCGTCTCCCCGGGCCAGGCACCTGATGGACTATTCTCTAGTCCAACTTGCGCCAGACCCCTTACTCCAAATGACCACGTGTTCACTCAACTATTCACAAGCATTCTCCATTCACTCCTGTCCACCACCACTTCCCCTGCCTGATCTATAGTCATTCCTCTATCATCCAAAGCCTTTCTTACACAGTCTCTCCATCTCAATGGGGGTCTTCCTGCCCTTCTATCTCCCCTTGTACCTGACTCACATATTTTCTTTGTAAGCCTTTCATCTCCCATTCGTTCAACATGACCATACCAGCTCAGCACCCTTCTGTCCACTCTGGCTGACAAATGTTCCTGCTGCCCCAATCTCCTACGTATCTCTTCATTCCTCAATCTGTCTCTACGAGTAACTCCACACATACTCCTCAAGCAGCTCATCTCCATCACATCCAGCCCTCTTTTCTCCTTTTTCTTCAGAGCCCATGTCTCAGCCCCATACATCACTGTTGGCACAACAATTCCTTGATACAGTGCACTTTTTACTTTCACTCCGAGATTTCTCGTCTTCCACATACTTCCCATTGCTCCGAAAACCTTCCTTCCTTCACACACTCTCTGTTTTACCTCCACTTCCATACCTCCACTCCTGCTTATCGTTCCTCCTAGATATTTAAAACACTCTACTTGTTCCAATATTTCCCCATCCAGCTTCACATCTAGATTCACCCTATGCTCTCCCCTATTACACACCATTACTTTACTTTTATTGACGTTCACCTTCAGTTTCCTCCTTCCACAAACCACACCAAACTCTTAGACTACCCGCTGCAGTTTCTCATCAGAATCCGCCACCAATGCTGTGTCATCAGCGAACAGCAACTGATTCAACTCCCAATCTCTACCATTCTTCCCTACTAAACCCAATCCTCTTCCCATAGTTCTCCTTTTCACCTCTCTCACCACACCATCCATAAACATATTAAACAGCCATGGTGACATTACACAACCCTGTCGCAAACCTACCTTTACCTCAAACCATTCACTCAACTCACCATTTCCTACTCTCACACATGCTCTGCTCCCTTCATAAAAACTCCTAACTGCTTCTAACAAATTTCCTCCTATTTCATAAATCCTTAACACCTTCCACATTGCTTCATGGTCCACACGATCATACGCTTTTTCCAAGTCCATAAATGCCCAAAATATCTCCTTATGCTTCTCTAAATACTTCTCGCATAACTGTCTTATAACTGTATCTATGTCAATTTAGATAATCTCTCTTCCGTTATCTCTCTCCTTCCTCACCACTCACTTAACCCGCTCTCTCTCTCTCTCACTCTCTCTCTCTTTAACACATACCTCTCCTTCCACACCACTCACTTAACCCGCTCTCTCTCTCTCTCTCTCTCTTTAACACATACCTCTCCTTCCACACCTCTCACTTAACCCGCTCTCTCTCTCTCTCACACATACCTCTCCTTCCACACCTCTCACTTAACCCGCTCTCTCTCTCTCTCTCTCTCTCTCTCTCTCTCTCTCTCTCTCTCACACACATACACACATACCTCTCCTTCCACACCTCTCACTTAACCCGCTCTCTCTCTCTCTCACACATACACACATACCTCTCCTTCCACACTCTCACTTAACCCGCTCTCTCTCTCTCTCACACACATACACACATACCTCTCCTTCCACACCACTCATTTAACCCGCTCTCTCTCTCTCTCTCTCACACATACACACATACCTCTCCTTCCACACCACTCACTTAACCCGCTCTCTCTCTCTCTCACACATACACACATACCTCTCCTTCCACACCTCTCACTTAACCCGCTCTCTCTCTCTCTCTCTCAATACACTCAAGGTAAATAAAACGCCTGGACCTGATACAATCTCGCCTAGAGTTCTAAAGGAAGCTAAGGATGAGCTCTCTAAACCACTGACATTACTATTCAATAAATCCTTGCAGTCTGGAACTATGCCCGATCAGTGGAAGCTAGCCAACGTAACACCGATATTCAAAAAAGGCAGCAAATCCCTACCCAGTAACTATTGTCCAATTAGCTTAACCTCAGTTGTATGTAAAATGCTAGAAACGGTCATACGAGACAGACTCGTAAATCACTTAGAGGAAAATAACATACTTAAAGATACTCAACACGGCTTTCGTAAAAAACGTTCTTGTTTAACAAACCTCTTAGACTTCTTCCACGATATCCTCAACCTCTACGATGAGAGTAAAGCTGTAGATATTATATACCTTGATTTTCAAAAGGCCTTTGACAAAGTTCCCCACAAAAGTTTACTGCTAAAACTAAAAGCACATGGAATACAAGACGGTGTGTTAAAATGGATAGAAAATTGGCTCAGCGACAGAAAGCAAAAAGTAGTCATAAACGGTAAGGCATCAAAATGGACCAATGTAAGTAGCGGGGTACCCCAGGGATCGGTACTAGGACCAATTATCTTTCTAATTTACATCAACGACATAGATGAGGGTCTCACCTGTACAATCTCAAAATTTGCTGACGATACAAAAATTGCAAATAGCGTACTCTCAAAAGAACAAGTTGACGATATGCAACACAATCTAGATAAATTGTCATGTTGGGCCCAAATTTGGCAAATGAGTTTCAATGCGGATAAATGTAAAGTACTACATATCGGATACCTAAATGAGAAAGCAAACTATTCGATGAATGGCACTCAGCTTAAGAATGTAAACAGAGAAATCGATCTGGGAGTAACAATATCGAGTAACCTAAAACCGAGTCAACAATGTTCAGAAGTTGTTAAGAAGGCAAACAAAATAATTGGCTTTATAGGCAGGTCATTTGAGCATAAATCCAAAGAAGTTATCCTAACCCTTTACAATTCATTAGTCCACCCTCTTCTGGAATACTGCGTTCAATCCTGGTGCCCTTATTACCAAAAAGATATAAACAAGCTAGAACGAGTTCAACGTAGAGTTACCAAAATTATACCTAGCCTAAAGAACAAACCATACGAAGAGAGCGTCTTAGAGAATTAAATCTATTTCCTTTAACCCAGCGCAGATTAAGAGGTGACTTAATTCAAGTGTTCAAAATCATCAAAGGCATCGACAATATGAACAAAAGTACAGTAAGTACTTCACTATCGACCAATCTAATTACACGCGGGGAAACGGTTGCAAAATTATTGGTAAATCTTTTAACTCACACGAATCTAAGAATTTCTTCTTCAATCGAGTTGTCAACTTGTGGAATGGGCTTCCCCGAAACGTTATAGACTGCATCACCGTTGATTCATTTAAACTCCGCCTAGACAAATATCTCGCATCAAACCCGCGACTGACTGCGTTTGTAAATGAATAACTTTATTTTATCCCCCCCTCAGTTACTAACCCATCTGTCCCCTACTAACTTCCTAATCCTGCCACGGACATTAGTTCCAGGGCAGTAATTCCCTTTCCAATGTTCCCTTACCCACTCTAAACCACTGTTTGGACACTTGATCCTCAGTGTTTTGGAGGACAAGCAACCTACAAGGGTCACTAGAACTATTGTTGCTTGATTTCCTTTGTACTCCTTTGTACTCTCACACATACACACATACCTCTCCTTTCACTTAACCCGCTCTCTCTCTCTCACACATACACACATACCTCTCCTTCCACACCTCTCACTTAACCCGCTCTCTCTCTCTCTCACACATACACACATACCTCTCCTTCCACACCACTCACTTAACCCGCTCTCTCTCTCTCTCACACATACACACATACCTCTCCTTCCACACCACTCACTTAACCCGCTCTCTCTCTCTCTCACACATACACACATACCTCTCCTTCCACACCACTCACTTAACCCGCTCTCTCTCTCTCACACATACACACATACCTCTGCTTCCACACCAGTCACTTAGAGGGAGGTATTTGGTGTTTCTTGCCCCTATTCTCTCTCATCACTAACCCAATTAATAATGAGATTTTAAAACGTTCACCTCGTTAGTTTGACGATTTCAAGACATTTCGCTCCATTTGTTGTCAATATTAAGATCTTTCGTGCCATTTAGGGGTCGAGTTTTTTTTCTGACGAGTGATAGCGAGCCTGTAACGTAGCAGGAACCAACGAAAAATATACAAATTTATCTCGAAGGGGTTTTCTACGGTGTGTGCGTGTGCGTGTGTGTGTTTTTTTTTTTTTTTTTTTGTTATAGAGGCCTCGGAATCAAATAATGTATAGCAATAACAAATACTACTACAAACTAGCATACCGTGCCCTTAACCCGTCCCCCCCCCCCCCCCCCTCTCTCTCTCTCTCCCCCACAGGTTCGTCCCAGGGTAGTACCACTAGCTGGAACGGGAGGCCATGCATGCAGCCGGATCCCATGCCTTGGCCCCGCCCACTGCCCAAAATGTATAAATATTATATTAGATTAGATTAGATTAACTTAACTTAACCTAACCTAACCTAACCTAACCCTTATATAATATAATATAACATAACACAAATAACAAAATAAAAATATATAAACCACGAGATCCGAGTGGGATCGAACACTGGATTATTAGATTCAGGGGCAGGAGCTATACCGAATGTGCTACGGAGCGACATGGCAGGGATGGTTTGAAGGTTATATTTAAACGCGGTTGGGCAGGGGGGCGGGGCCACGGGGGCTTACATATTCGCACATGCGCAGAGGGTAACAGATCCAGGTGCGTACATGGCCTTCCTCCGGAACAGTTGGGTCCTGGGGCTCTAGCAAGTATCGGGCCCACCTTCTCTTTGTGCACACTGCTCCACGGCTACACACTCGCGGAAACACACACATAGATTATATTCTTGCTTAGGAAATACAGACATTGGCTTAGCTTTTGTCTAGGAAATATGAACACAGATTAAGTTTTTGTCTAGGACATACAAACATAAACATATTTTTTGTCTAGGAAATACAAACACTGATTTATAGTCTACTCGATGGAATTTGTGCTGTACCTAGTTCAGTGCATTACCACAGCACACCGAAATGCCAACAACAATACCCTCATTGTTCCCTGATTAAATAGCAGTTTGGCGATTTTAGAACTTTCGTCCTATTTCTGTCAATTTAAAGACCTTTTGTGCCATTTATATGTCGATTTTATCCTGGTGAGCGATAGCGAGCCTGTAATCTAAGAGGAACCGGCCATCGGCCAGGAAATGTTTCTACCGAAAAATGTACAAGTTTATCTTGAAAGTGGGTGTCATTTTAAGGTTGATTGAGGTCTGGGGAAGGCACTACCCCCCCCCTCCCCCCCCCGTGATATTTCTGATATTTCTACTAGAATTAAGTCCGAACCATCTTGTTTATACCGTAGGGTCTGTGTGTTCAGTGTATCTATGTCTATCTATCTATCTATCTATATGCTCAGGCCCAATCCCCATTTTGGGGGTAGCCGACTCAAGACAGAGCAAGAACAGGGAAAACACAAAAACAACATAAAACAACAAATAAACACAGATAAAAAGCACAAACTCACACACATCCAGGTCACCCAGGAGAAGACCCAGAGACCAGGGTCACCAAGGTCGCTCCAGCACTCCCCCGGCCCCCGACCACCCGGAGAGGTTCCGATCTCGGCAGGCAGACATGCAGCAGAGCCAAAGCCACAAGCCCTCCCACCACACTTCCAGGCGCACCCTTCATATTAATCGTCTCCCCGGGCCAGGCACCTGATGGACTATTCTCTAGTCCAACTTGCGCCAGACCCCTTACTCCAAATGACCACGTGTTCACTCAACTATTCACAAGCATTCTCCATTCACTCCTGTCCACCACCACTTCCCCTGCCTGATCTATAGTCATTCCTCTATCATCCAAAGCCTTTCTTACACAGTTTCTCCATCTCAATGGGGGTCTTCCTGCCCTTCTATCTCCCCTTGTACCTGACTCACATATTCTCTTTGTAAGCCTTTCATCTCCCATTCGTTCAACATGACCATACCAGCTCAGCACCCTTCTGTCCACTCTGGCTGACAAATGTTCCTGCTGCCCCAATCTCCTACGTATCTCTTCATTCCTCAATCTGTCTCTACGAGTAACTCCACACATACTCCTCAAGCAGCTCATCTCCATCACATCCAGCCCTCTTTTCTCCTTTTTCTTCAGAGCCCATGTCTCAGCCCCATACATCACTGTTGGCACAACAATTCCTTGATACAGTGCACTTTTTACTTTCACTCCGAGATTTCTCGTCTTCCACATACTTCCCATTGCTCCGAAAACCTTCCTTCACACACTCTCTGTTTTACCTCCACTTCCATACCTCCACTCCTGCTTATCGTTCCTCCTAGATATTTAAAACACTCTACTTGTTCCAATATTTCCCCATCCAGCCTCAAATCTAGATTCACCCTATGCTCTCCCCTATTACACACCAATTACTTTACTTTTATTGACGTTCACCTTCAGTTTCCTCCTTCCACAAACCACACCAAACTCTTAGACTACCCGCTGCAGTTTCTCATCAGAATCCGCCACCAATGCTGTGTCATCAGCGAACAGCAACTGATTCAACTCCCAATCTCTACCATTCTTCCCTACTAAACCCAATCCTCTTCCCATAGTTCTCCTTTTCACCTCTCTCACCACACCATCCATAAACATATTAAACAGCCATGGTGACATTACACAACCCTGTCGCAAACCTACCTTTACCTCAAACCATTCACTCAACTCACCATTTCCTACTCTCACACATGCTCTGCTCCCTTCATAAAAACTCCTAACTGCTTCTAACAAATTTCCTCCTATTTCATAAATCCTTAACACCTTCCACATTGCTTCATGGTCCACACGATCATACGCTTTTTCCAAGTCCATAAATGCCCAAAATATCTCCTTATGCTTCTCTAAATACTTCTCGCATAACTGTCTTATAACTGTATCTATGTCAATTTAGATAATCTCTCTTCCGTTATCTCTCTCCTTCCTCACCACTCACTTAACCCGCTCTCTCTCTCTCTCACTCTCTCTCTCTTTAACACATACCTCTCCTTCCACACCACTCACTTAACCCGCTCTCTCTCTCTTTAACACATACCTCTCCTTCCACACCTCTCACTTAACCCGCTCTCTCTCTCTCTCACACATACACACATACCTCTCCTTCCACACCTCTCACTTAACCCGCTCTCTCTCTCTCTCTCTCACACATACACACATACCTCTCCTTCCACACCTCTCACTTAACCCGCTCTCTCTCTCTCACACATACACACATACCTCTCCTTCCACACCTCTCACTTAACCCGCTCTCTCTCTCTCTCTCACACATACACACATACCTCTCCTTCCACACCACTCACTTAACCCGCTCTCTCTCTCTCTCACACATACACACATACCTCTCCTTCCACACCTCTCACTTAACCCGCTCTCTCTCTCTCTCTCACACATACACACATACCTCTCCTTCCACACCACTCACTTAACCCGCTATCTCTCTCTCTCACACATACACACATACCTCTCCTTCCACACCACTCATTTAACCCGCTCTCTCTCTCTCTCACACATACACACATACCTCTGCTTCCACACCAGTCACTTAGAGGGAGGTATTTGGTGTTTCTTGCCCCTCTTCTCTCTCATCACTAACCCAATTAATAATGAGATTTTAAAACGTTCACCTCGTTAGTTTGACGATTTCAAGACATTTCGCTCCATTTGTTGTCAATATTAAGATCTTTCGTGCCATTTAGGGGTCGAGTTTTTCTTCTGACGAGTGATAGCGAGCCTGTAACGTAGCAGGAACCAACGAAAAATATACAAATTTATCTCGAAGGGGTTTTCTACGGTGTGTGTGTGTGTTTTTTGTTTTTTTTTGTTATAGAGGCCTCGGAATCAAATAATGTATAGCAATAACAAATACTACTACAAACTAGCATACCGTGCCCTTAACCCGCCCCCCCCCCCCCCCCCCCCCTCTCTCTCTCTCTCTCTCCCCCACAGGTTCGTCCCAGGGTAGTACCACTAGCTGGAACGGGAGGCCATGCATGCAGCCGGATCCCATGCCTTGGCCCCGCCCACTGCCCAAAATGTATAAATATTATATTAGATTAGATTAACTTAACTTAACCTAACCTAACCTAACCTAACCCTAATATAATATAATATAACATAACACAAATAACAAAATAAAAATATATAAACCACGAGATCCGAGTGGGATCGAACACTGGATTATTAGATTCAGGGGCAGGAGGTATACCGAATGTGCTACGGAGCGACATGGCAGGGATGGTTTGAAGGTTATATTTAAACGCGGTTGGGCAGGGGGGCGGGGCCAAGGGGGCTTACATATTCGCACATGCGCAGAGGGTAACGGATCCAGGTGCGTACATGGCCTTCCGCCGGAACAGTTGGGTCCTGGGGCTCTAGCAAGTATCGGGCCCACCTTCTCTTTGTGCACACTGCTCCACGGCTACACACTCGCGGAAACACACACATAGATTATATTCTTGCTTAGGAAATACAGACATTGGCTTAGCTTTTGTCTAGGAAATATGAACACAGATTAAGTTTTTGTCTAGGACATACAAACATAAACATATTTTTTGTCTAGGAAATACAAACACTGATTTATAGTCTACTCGATGGAATTTGTGCTGTACCTAGTTCAGTGCATTAGCACAGCACGCCGAAATGCCAACAACAATACCCTCATTGTTCCCTGATTAAATAGCATTGTATGAATATTTCCATATTCAAAAATATGCTACAGGGGGGCAATGCCAAGTGAGTTAATTGCTCAATAGGGTAGCGTTCTGAGAGTGAGGGTCCGAGTGTGGGGGACTGTGAAGCGCAGAGGCGAGGCGGCCTCAGAGATGGAGTTGCTTCGAGCCATGAAGCTTCGCATGTCTCACTGCCTAGACTGGAGCAAGACCTCACGGACCTCACCGTGTTCAGCGGTTGAGTGTAAAGGCTATCGGCCTATGCCCGACAGGGAGTAGTTGGGAAAAAAAATAAAAAAATAGGTGAAAAATCATGACCTCTAACCTCTGTAACTAAAATTTGCTCTAGCCCTTTTTGAGTTACAGAGGATGGAGGTAATGATTTCTTGCCTACTTACAGCGTATGTATCATAGAAATACAAACTCTGATTTAGTTTTTATCTACGAAATACAAACACTGCTTTAGTTTTTGTCGAATAAATACAGACACGGATTGAGTTTGTATCAAGGAAATACAAACACATTTAGTTTTTATTAAGGAAATACATACACTGCTTTAGTTTTTGTCAAGGAAATACGAATACTGCTTTAGTTCTGTCAAAGGAAATACGAATACAGTTTTAGTTTTTGACTAGGAAATACACACACTGATCAAGTTGTTGTCTAGGAAATACAAACACAGCTTAAGATCTTGATTAGGAAACAGAAACACATTTAGTTTTTGTCTAAGCAAATCAAGTGCTGATTGAGTGTTTGTCTAGGAAATACACACACTGATCAAGTTTTTGTCTTGGAAATACAAACACAGATTAAGTTATTGTCTAGGAAACACAGACACATATTTCGTCTTCGTCCAATAAATAGCCTACAAGCACTAATAGTATTTTTTGTATCCAGCACACAAAAACATTTATTAGACTTTGTCCAGGAAGTACAAATACTGATTGATGTTAACGTTTATTTTGTGTTCAGGAAACACAAACATTGATTTAGTTTTTCTTTTACTAAAGAGGGATCTATACTTCAGCACAAACATTGGATTTAGAGAAGACGGATTTATATGTCTATACAATAACTAAGATGGATTTAATCTTTGTCTATACTGAAGAGGAATATATATATATATATATATATAGTATACAGTATATATATATATATATATATATATATATATATATATATATATATATATATATATATATATATATATATATATTATATATATATATACATGATAACCCATACGGATTTAGCTTTTGTCTATACTGAAGAGGGATCTACAGTATATGTCTAACATGGATTTAGTTCTGGCAGTATATTTTGGGTTCTGATTGTGCACACCACTTCGCGACGACAAACCCAAGAAACACACGAGCATGGTTTTATGTTGTTGTCTAAACACCCACATCCAGAAACCAAACAGGGATATATTTTGTATAATCCTAAAATGTCTCATAACCTATACTGTCAAAATAGTCACCACCATTTAACTTAACATATATATTTAAACTGTATACATTAAATACACAGAATAATGAACAGGACAGATGCTTGGGATATCAACAGGTAAAACGAAACTGCGACCAGAAAGCAAGACGTTGGAAGTTCCTGCCTTAAATGATCCACACAAAGGACAAAGGGCCCTCTTGGATAATCGGCCGTTGATAAAGTTGGAGATCGCTGAAAAAATGGAACAGAGTCTACTTATCCTAACTTTATAACGAGGCCACTAGAAGGACACTCGTTAGCGCAACTGGAAAACACGAAAATAAAACAACACAGAAACAAATACAACAAGTGAAAATAGTGGATATATGCAGATGTGTGTTTTTTCGTATTAGACAAAGATAAACATGAACTATATAGTATATCGAATGTAAATGCGGTAAAGACAGTTGGCATGTGTAAGACATACATATAAAGACTCCCTTTAGCATAATTGATTATAAGTTGAATACAAATGTAATCAGTGAACGATTAACACTATTTAATGACAATAGTAAGAATATATAATAACTTCACCATTTAATGATATCATGTAGGCATGAGGTGAGATATAAAAGAAACTGCCAACATAAATGAAACAAATACCATTCAATGTTACTCAACTCATAAATAACAAAGAAAAGGTATCATGCATATACGAATCAAAGCATAACAACTCCAAACTGATTGTGTAACCATGTTGAGTTGGTGAACGATATAGATTTGTGTTTTGTTTTAGTGACCGAGTTGTGCCATCTACAGTAATGCTCTTTGTGACACTGTAAGGGATGAACAATAACTAGTGCAACATACAATTACACAACATTAAGACAACTGTATGAGAAAATAATGTTGGTGTCCACATCGAGTTACTGAATTGCTTGGGAAACAAAATATAATCAATTATTTACATAATATCAGAGACATTGTTTGAACTTAGTATTTAAACGATTTTCGGTGGCTGAAATGTGTGAGTAACAAGTCGGAATAAAGGTGTCCGTTCCTAAATAAAACTAACAACTCCTTGACCTATTTCACCATGTTATTATGAACTTCGAAAAATTGACAAAGCGAATAATAACATAATTTGAAGAGAACTATATATGTACCTATTATTTTAATTGGATCATCTTCCATAACTCCTTCTCTACTGCCGCTACCTTATTTACCACCACCATGGCTGACGGTGCCGCGGCAGGAGGAGGAGGTGTAGGGCCCCCAGACACAGAAGGAGGGGCCCTAGCCTTCATGACCACTATGGTTAACGCTACACTGGATCCCTTGAGTCACTGCAACAACTTGACCCTCGACGACCTTCCTTGTAACGGCTCCTACAATGGTACACCGCCGAGCAACACTACCGACCAACCCAATACGGTAATGGTTAAGTGGCCTCTCTCTCTCTTTCTCTCCCTCTCTCTTGTTATTATTATTATTATTATTATTATTATTATTAATATTATTATTATTATTAGTAGTAGTAGTATTATTACACGTGTATGTTTACCTTATTCTTAGTGTTTAGTTTCCTGGTGTCTACATGATGTATTGTATAAGTTAATTATCTAAATTAGGATTTCGGAGGCTATCAACCCTTCTGGATTATTAAGCCAGCACACTGTAAGTCAAGAATAGCATCAGGATTGGAGCCCCTATTCGAGATCTCCAGGCTTTTGATTGTATAAGGTCCCATTCCTGGACAGTTATTGGAAGCGCAAAGATTATGATACACTGGGCAATCATTTTGATACCCAACTTGAGCCACAACGATAATATTACTAGGAATCACTAGTTACCTCTCGCTGACTTGTTTGTTGTTATCGTTAGGAGACATTCCAGTACTCATGTCCATTATTGTATATACAGTATAGGGCCAAATTATACAGTATAGGGCCAAATTATACAGTATAGGGCCAAATTATACAGTATAGGGCCAAATTATACAGTATAGGGCCAAATTATACAGTATAGGGCCAAATTATACAGTATAGGGCCAAATTTCTGATGATCTAAAAATCTTGTTCCAGAGAAATTGTCTGTCTATTTTTTATTTTATATATTTATTGTTGTTGTTTCTGATCTGCTTTATGTTTGTTTTTTCTATGTGTATGAAGGAGACAAAAGACAGGTTGCCTATAACGAGTGTCTCCCCCAGAGTCAAAAGAGTGACAGATAGTCTAATTCAAGGGACGTTGTGGTCAAAATACATGGACACAAGACATTTATTACAGCTTAAGCCATAGGATGAAGGAAAGAGTTACTGAGGGAGAGAGTTCTAGAGTTCACTAGTTGAGTAGAAAAAAGACTTATAAAATTTGCTAATTCTTGAATTGGAGAGTTGGACAGAATAGGAGTGGGATTGTGTAGAAAGGCGGGTGCCTCGCACTCGCAACGATTTCTCTTTACCAGATGTTCATCTAAGGATTCTAAGCACATATTTTGGAATTATATAGAAGGCAATATTTAGTGAATACTGTACATTTGAGACCCTATGTTAACAGAGATCGCCCAATCTCCGTACTCTTGGTACGGTTGGCCAAATAAGTCGTGTCTCCTCTGTCATTACGTTTTGCTCTCTGTGTGCTGTATTAATGTCTGTTACATGTTGCATATGGTGTGTATAGATAGGAACATGTTTGCATATCTCACTCGAAACGATGAATTAATGCTTAGCTAGTGCTGATACCAATTCTTAATCGAAATATACGTGGTGCCGCGTCATTACTTATGTGGTCGACTGTACCAGTGGTGATATACTCTTCTCCTTACACTCAAATATATCCATACCCATAATAAGCAGTTAGGAATACATATCACACTGTTTTATATTGTTAACAAGCCAGTGGTTAATTTTTGATCGATATATGTATTTAATTGTATATTTTATAGTTCCATCGCTAGAGCTCCATCAAGCCTAACAACAAAATTACCCCCTTGACCATCCATTCAAGGTAAATATGTAATTTATTTTCGGTAGAAAAATGTCCCAGCCAAAGGCCGATTCCTCTTTGAATTACAGGCTAGCTATCGCTCGCCTGGAAAAAAAATGACATCTAAATGGCACATAAATTATTATCAGAAATGAGGCGAAAGGTCTTAAAATCGCCAAATTAATAGAACGAACGTCTTAAAATCTCAAAGCTAATGGAGCTATACATGAGGGAGGCAAAACAAGTACTTCCCTCTTAAGGCACCAAAATAGACTCCCAAAACAACGTTATCGACGCTCTCCTGTTTGTTATCAGAAGGACAGTAATCCAGACCTCAACCTATTATCACTCATAAACAACTACATAAATATATATTGAACTAATATATCTGCCATTTTTTTTCTTCTATCTGGATGAGGGAAACAAAAAGGAATAACTGCCTGTAACGAGTGCCTCCCCTAGAGTTGAACAAATTACAGGGCCAAAATCAAGGGATGCTTGAGCCAAAATGTCTAGACACACAGACTTTGAAGCAATTGATGTCATAGGATGATGTAAGAGTTCCATATCTCAGCTGTTGAATAGAAGAAAGATAGGTAGTATCGTTTCACTCTTGGGTTGAAGAGTTGCACAGAGTAGGGGTGGGAATGTGTTTCAAGATGGGTACTACGTACCCTACATAGAGGAGGTGGTATACACTGAGAGAGTTCTGAGGAACACTGATTATTGTAATAGCGATAGAATAGTGAGAGAGATGCAACATTGCAGCGAAGAGAGAGAGACTGCAGAGAATCGGTGATTGGACAGGAGTTAATAAGACGAAAGGCTTTCTTTTCTACTTTGTCTAGAAGTGTTGTGCGAGAGGATCCTACCCACACATGCGAACAATACTCAATACAAGGACGCACTGTGCCCCTGTACAGAGCAAGAAGCTGTGCAGGGGTAAAGAACCCCTTGAGGCGGTTGAGCGTACACAGCTTCTGGGAAACCTTTTTAGCAAAGGTAATAATATGGTCTTTCCAAGTTAGATCAGAAGAAAAAGATACACCGAGAATTCTGAGAGGAGATGAAGGGTTGATTTTTGTGTGGTTGAAGTATATGGAATAGATTTTATGAGTTATCCCAAACATTTATATGCATCAACTGTATTAGATGTTACTCAATAAAATGTAATTTTATACAGGTAAATGACTAAGAGATTTAATTTGTCCGGACGTTTATAGCATTTGAGGTGAAGCCAGTGATCTTGGGGGCTAATAAGTGATTGAGGTTTCCGAATGTTTGTGTGCGAACTTTTGTATGGATTCTTCTCCTCCTTTTGTTTTGCCTCCTTTCATTTGTTTCTTGTTGATACTCCCTACCCCTTGTGGGAATAAGGGCTGGCTACTGACTAAATTGCAAGCGTCAAATTAAGAGGAGTATGCTACTGTGACATTTGTTAAATGCTTAATCACCAATCTTGTAATGGAATTTAACCGTGTTGGCTGCGAGTGTCTCGCTATCTATAAACCTTTCTTTTCTCAAGCATACGAATCGGTAAACAATGACAACAAATATCTTCAAAGATATTAACATGTCAGTAAAGTTTTCGATAAATATTCACATGAATGGCTGCTGATTAAAGAAGCAGCTCATGGAATAGGGCGAACTAAAATCTATTACGTGAATTAGACCATGGCTAATTAGTAGGAAAAACAAAATTAACATTAACAGTAGCCTATACAATCCGATTAGGGTGTAGTGAAGTTGGGGGTCTTACACTGATGGTCAGTTTTAGTTCCTCAATTGTTCATCTTTTACAAAATGTACAATAACGACCTTGATTTAGGCCTAACTAACAAGATTGGTAATTTTCAAATGACTCTAAGAATAGGTTGAATAATCGATCCTGATAACGAATCATGCTCTCCAAAAATAATTTGATACACTACCCGAATGGGCAACACCTTGTCAAATTATATTTAATGTAGATTAATACATGCAGTTTAGTGAAAATTGTGAATTCGATAGAAATTTCAGGATATAAATTTAACAATAATTACTTCAATTAATTAATTACGTGCCATTTATCTCCCGTTCGAGGAGATTCAATAGATCAATACATTTGTGTAATGTCCGATTCCATTATCCATCTCCCTTACTCAAGGGTAGCCAGTAACCACCAGCTATATCTCAGAACAAAAATATATAATAATTTCACCAATCTGAGTGGTGACAAGCCAAGACGCAATATTAGTGAACATCTAGATGGCTAAATAACATGGAATTAAGTAACTCAATTACTACAAAAGTTTTGGAAAACATCGTCAGTCGTGATTTGAAAAAATATAAAATAAAATAATACAACATTGTTTGACATCAGTGTTTAGATAGATATCTAGAAACGTGAATAACAACAAACTTAATTTTAAAATTTCACCCGTCCTTAGTAAGGCTTCACATGGATTATGTTTATAATTTTGCTGTCCAATGTCCATAGATTGATTGGAAGTGACGGTACAAAGAAGAATGGCAAAACAATCCAGAATAATAGAACATTAGAACATCAATAATATTCTAACGCCTGACGACTAAGGCCAAATGACACGGAATTGTAGCCAAAATGGGTTAGACAATTTAACAGTAGTAAAATATTATTGAGGTAGTGATTGTCATGAAATTCATGATATGGTCAGTACCAAGGAATGGTGACTTGGGAAAATATTAGGCTTGCATTTATTAGAGGTGTAAAGTAAGAGTGGATAAGATAAAGATACTTAAGTTGTAAGTGGGTTCCACAAAAACGATGTGGAAAACGGACTGCCGCTCCGTGATAGCGATATAAGTTCCATAAATGTTATCAATTACGTTTTAGTAAATATATAAACATACAAAAGTTTGGGAGATATGTGAAATAGAATACCGAGTGCTACAGTAGGATCAATAACGACAGCAAGCTTAGAGACGCAATTAGATAGGCCCATGGCTGTGATGTGCTTATTATCAATGGGATCCGCCGTGAGTGGGCCAGTCAGCCCTTTGAAAAAATCCCTCTTTTATGATTTGTGTTTATGTTTATGTTTATATTGTGGAATCAGGACGCGTCTTTGGCAGTTTATTCAGACTAACATTAGACTATTGTATTCAGAGAAGAAAAGGAGACTATTTTATTCAGAATAATAATAATAATAATAATATTAGTAATAGTTCTTAAAGCTGGCGCATGCTAAGCCAGCTAAGGATAGCCCAATGAGGCCCATTAGACGTATTTCCATTGGGGTCCTGCACTACTACTCCATCCCCTTACTCATGAGGGACGATAGTGACTCAGTGCTTGTGAAAAATCTTTAATGCGCCAAGCGTGGGCGCGATCCTGGGCCTTCTGGGTGGAAGTCCAGGACGCTAGTCACTACACCAGCGAGCCACAGTAGAAAGGGATTATGAAAGTCAAAGGGTAAATATGACATAGTATGTGTCCCTATATTTCCTACAGAGCCTCCTTAAGTTGTATAAACCCTCTAATCAAAAGCCCGATTAAACTGACAACTCTTAATGGGATTAATGATTATATAATAATTGATTCTCATGATAACCAGGTCTCTCTATTCACCAATGATAGTTTAGGTAAGTTATTATTTATTTTATTCGAAAACAAGTTATTTTCATTCACAAAGGGGGGAGGGAATTAATAATGGAAGATCTATCCTATATTGCACCGATAGTGGCGGGCGAGGTGGCTAGGGTGAGTTACTAAACGGAACGTGGTTGGGTTTTAGGTAAATAACCGATGGTATACTGTAGACAGAAGTGGTTATATCAAGGCATGTTAGTTAGGCTACTGATATTTGGACAATATACGTAAGAAGTTAATTAGTAAGTTATGGGTATTAGTGGATGAGTAAAGAAAGTATAATGTTTTATAATGCTCGGTTAATATGCAAATAGCCAAGAGTGATATGATGGAAAATATTACTCTGTATGATAATTATTCTATATATTTTATGCACAATATCAACTAGGACTACCTCACATGCCGTGTGGTCCTAGGCCTCCAACAGCGCAGTCTTCCATGCGTGGTTGAGCTGAAAGTTTTCTTGTCTGAGAAAACAACTCTTGGTTGGGAGAGAGATATCCTGACCAGGATTCGAACCCACTCACTCGAGGTATGTTTGGGACAGTTGGGCACCGTCACCACTCGGCCAGGAGCGGGTATAAGGGAAGCAATCTTTGTTCTTATTTGAAGAACCCTCGAGAACTCGGCTAAGTGATACGATTTTAATCGTCTTGGTACTATTATGGAACCTCTCTGACAGTATCAAAACAACTCTTGCCCAATAATCAATGCCCTGGTCAACAAATAGTCGAGCGAAATCAAGCCTCGTCTGTTTGTGCCTCTTGGTTAGCTTTGGTTTGATAGCTGGTGAACAATATGTATATCCCATCTCCTTTAATATCTTGCGTACCCCGTATAGTTTCTGTAGAAACTTTGAGTTGCAAATGTTGATTAGCTTCCTCGGCGTTGGAGAATGGATAGTTATCCAAATACTGTTTAATCTCTTGGTCCCGTTCTGACGTGGATTTCCTCTTAGCTCCACTTTTACTGTATGTCGGTCTGTCAGTTGCCTTTCTTCCCACCTTTTTTTGCCACCTGTAAACGTTCTGACACCCCACTCTTGCTCATCCCAACCATACTACCACGTTCGGCAACCTTAGCAGCCTGATGAGCCATGACTTGCTGAATGGATGACTAGGTGTGATGTGGGCAAGAGATTTTTGGGGATTTTCTCATCACCTCAGTTACCAATAAATACAGCTTCACGTTCTTTTTTCGTGTTTTGTTTTTGTTTTGTTTTACCGATTTTGTTTAGACCTGGGAATATATTGCGTGAAGTGTTAATGCATGGTTGGAGTGGCTGTAGACCTGACATTTAATCTGTAAGCAGCCAATTGCCGATATCTGTTTTTTGAGGTTTTGGTTGACCTGTACGGTATCCGTCCAGCAATTAACAGACCGCCAACCATGAACAGGACGTCATAAGTGGTCTCTTATTTCAGGGACCTATTTATACTGCTAGGTCAAAAGAGGCGCATTGTGTAAGAAGACTTGCCCAAATGCAGAGATTATATACTATACTAGGAGATTGGAAACCTGCTATCTAATGTACTAATAATATCGTGCTCCTACAGGTTGCCAAAAGCCAGCACAAAATAATGCCATCTGTTGTTGCTATCCAGAACTAATAGTGAACACAATCTACGGGATCGCACTTCTTTCATTAGTGCACTCCAGAGTACTGTATAGTAATCACAAATATGACGTAATGGCAAGACCTACATTATGTAGCCTCTAATATACCCTGTTACAACATCTATATACAGTTGGCCAACTTAGTCCTGCGACAAAATGTTGTGTTGTATGGAGGTGTGTGGCATTTCATCAGTAGTAAACAATATATTTCTATGAATGAATCGCTCAACCCCTATGCCGTGTGAAAGAAGGGGTGTGATTGGGTGAAACGAAAAATATCGAGCAACTCAGTTCTTCGTTATTTGCATTACTGAAGGGTTAGTAGAAAGTCCAGAATTATGTTAGGTCATAGAGGTATATGCAATGAACAAGCTTACAGTTTATTCAAATACATAACCAACCCGTACTCAATTGATTTGGCATAGCAGAAAATGTGAGTGTATCGGTGGTAGGAGGGTGGGGCTTCGTTTCAATGTAATCGTTACAGCACGGTGGGTTTAAAGACTCAAAAGGTTATAATTATATTTAAGATGCCAGCATACTGATTGTTTGGCTCACATGCTTTCATTAATTTCGTTGGGATGTGTTTGGTGTGTGGAGTGAAATAAATAAATTAGATTATAACTTTTATGGCCAATGAAATGTAAGCACTGTTTTAACATGAATTTAAAGTTTATAGTGTAAATGTCTGAACTTGCTTTTGTATGAATATTATGATTTATGAACTTCTGGTCTCTATTGATGACCGTGTTCCGATTTTCGTTTAAACTTGGAAAGCAATCATTAACAGAGTCATGGTAATGAATGGTTTCTCCTCAGAATATGAAAAATCCTTCTTAATCCTTAAACGGTATTACTCATCTTAAGAAGAACCAGGCAGTTAAATATTTATCTGAAATTGTTATTAACCCCTTGATCCTTAAAGGTCCTTCCTAAGCTTAACACAAATATTTAGAAGTAGCAATAATGAAAAAAAGTAGTCGTTGTCGGATTGAAGGGGTTAAGGTGAATACAATAAATTGGCTCTAGCTGGAAATACAAAGTCATCATCGGTTTCAAAAGGGTTGACATATTATGTTTAACCTTATAACTATGAGAGGTATTTCCAAATGTGCATAAAGTCACATAATGTTTGCCATACTAAAATGATATATCCAGTGCATCAATGTAATAGCAGTTAACCCTTTCAAGCTCCAATACGCGTTTCTGTTGTTTTCTGGCTACTATTAGACGATTGTATTCAGATTAGTAATGGTATACGGAAGTCAGAGGGTTGATTGAGATAGTATTTACCCTTTTAATACCCACATATCCTTCCTAAGCTGCATAAAATCGTCTAATGATAGCCAAAATAAACTGCTAAAACGCGTCAGACCTTCAAAGGGTTAAGAACAAATAAATGCTGACAAAAAAAAAACATAATAATAATAATAATAACAGTTGAAGGACCGAATTGTTTGTTTTAGTTCACGTGAATTTTGCAGACTAATATCGCATCTAGATGCTATTGTAAAATGTTCCCATAGTACCGTAGTTAAGTTTATACGATGGCCTATAGTAAATAATTATATCATATGAGTTTTGTATATAATTAATTGTCCAAATTAGAGATACTTTCTTTCCTGCTTATAGCACTTCACACATTTCAATCTTGTGCATCGCAATACAGGTGTTGTTGGTAGTGTGGGGAGGGCAAACGAGCAAATTGTCTAGTAAAAGGTTGCTATTTCTAAATAACTGGAGCCATTTCATTGTAGATCATATATTACATGATGTTGCTGTATATAATAGCAGGGCTTGAGAATCTATACTTTTGTTAGTGCATATCGGTACACATTTGTTGATAGAGAACAACAGAGGCTTCTATCAGTCATAAATAACAGCATTAGTTTCATAGTTTGGACATTGGCGCATAATTCTCGGGCATCGTGATGTGCATGGCTTTTGCAGAAAGCTGGGACAACATAAGGGACTGGAGTTCTCGAAATGCGGCTCCAGTCCTGACAATATTCTTGACTTACAGTGTGCTGGCTAAATAATCCAATTGGGTTGATAACCTCTGAAGTCTTATTATTTTTAACTAACTAACAGGAAAAACGTTGTCATTAGTTCCATTAAAATACTTAGATTATCCTACAGTCACTACATAACTTTTTTATACAACATAGTATGTCCTAGAATTGCGCTACCACCTTGTTATGCCTTGCAACCAGTAGACATTACTATTAGCCCATATTATGAATTAGTTATATTGCTAACAGATACATTGGAAACATGATTATATTCCTTTTATGTCTGACTAATAGACGTATTTCCTAAACCGAATGCAATAATATAGAAGCAAGTGAAACTATATAACCTTAAGTGGTCACCGTATTGAAGAGTTGTTTTCATTTGTATTGTATTCATCCTTTTACTAGAGGTCCTTCTGGAACTTAAAGAAATATGTTGTCGGTAACAAAAAACATATGTAGACATATAGTATAAAAAAGTAAGTTAATTGTAAATAATATTTGATAATAAGGAGGTGTGTTTTAGTCGAGCGGTTATTCTGTTAAGCTATTCTGTATATTATTTTAAGGTGATAACTTATGATACCGGTACCCAATCTTATCTTATCTTATCTTATCTATCTCTCTCTCTCTCTCTCTTTCTCTCTCTGTCTCTCTCATATAAATATATATTTACAATGGAATGAGAACAGCAAATGACCGAGTATTATTGATAAGGCTACTAATTTTTAAGGAAGCGGAGAGGAAGAAGTAACTCGGTTGCCTTTGCTTACCTTATTGAACATTGAAGTCATGTCGATGGGTGTTTGATTGCGTGAATTTATCTAAACGAATGTTGGATGACGATACACTCTCATGTTTGAATTGAAAACAACCCGGATACGGGGCCCATCGATTATTAAGTGTGTTTTAGCACTTATATAAACGATACTTTATTGCTATATATGTAATTACCTTCACATTTATAGATTACATACATAACACTGTCTAAAGCGTGTCTCGGGAAACAAGACCATATAACTCTAAATGGCAATGCTCCAACAATAAGATTAAGCGAGAACAGGTTTTACCCCCAGCCTGCCAGTCGAACGTCACTATATCTGGGGATCTTATTCTGATTTGTTTTAATTGTTGTATAAACCAATTACAATGCTTTACGTCACATCTCGCCACACACTGAACAAATCACAATGTTCCAATCACATACGTCTCAGCCGGATTTGTTCAGCTTTGTTGCCAGTTGGAAGAAGGCTGGCATGTGTCAGGTCAGGTAAAGGTATTGAGGGATAAGCCTTTACAACGGCATTGTGTATAGTATGTGGTTTTGTCTTGCATTCCATGGTCAAGGAACATTTCTTTAATATAATGATGCCGCATTAAAAATATTAAGTTTTTCTTTGATATACGGAGTTGTTTTATTCCAAGGAAAGTCGGAAATTAGTATTTACCTTTTATTCAACAACCTGAAAATATGCCCCCCCCCCTTAGTGGAAACTGGGAAGGGCTGTGAAGTTCAGGTGAGAGTAAAGAATTTACAATAAAAAAAGGTAATACAATTGGAAAAGTGCCTTAGGGAGAGTATAATTATGAAGAAAACTGTAAACAATGGAAGAGGGCCCTCTAATGGAAGATTTTGATACTGTAACCTTGTTTTGGAAAACTGCCCTCTATAGGGAGAGACCATCTCAGTTCACCTTCCTTGATCTTAATAAGGTTATTATTAATAGTGTATCCCACAGCGTCCATAATTAAGTCACGGGGGTAAGAGATCTTCCTAATCCATTTTGTATCCCATAGCAACCCTAACTAGCCACTACTGGCAACATATCGAGTTACGGCGGTAAATGCTGAACCAGGGGATGTGTCAACAACCTGTGCACACTGGCGTACTGAACATATGCACATGTGCACACTGGCGTACTGAACATATGCACATGTGCACACTGGCGTACTGAACATATGCACATGTGCACACTGGCGTACTGAACATATGCACATGTGCACACTGGCGTACTGAACATATGCACATGTGCACACTGGCGTACTGAACATATGCACATGTGCACACTGGCGTACTGAACATATGCACATGTGCACACTGGCGTACTGAACATATGCACATGTGCACACTGGCGTACTGAACATATGCACATGTGCACACTGGCGTACTGAACATATGCACATGTGCACACTGGCGTACTGAACATATGCACATGTGCACACTGGCGTACTGAACATATGCACATGTGCACACTGGCGTACTGAACATATGCACATGTGCACACTGGCGTACTGAACATATGCACATGTGCACACTGGCGTACTGAACATATGCACATGTGCACACTGGCGTACTGAACATATGCACATGTGCACACTGGCGTACTGAACATATGCACATGTGCACACTGGCGTACTGAACATATGCACATGTGCACACTGGCGTACTGAACATATGCACATGTGCACACTGGCGTACTGAACATATGCACATGTGCACACTGGCGTACTGAACATATGCACATGTGCACACTGGCGTACTGAACATATGCACATGTGCACACTGGCGTACTGAACATATGCACATGTGCACACTGGCGTACTGAACATATGCACATGTGCACACTGGCGTACTGAACATATGCACATGTGCACACTGGCGTACTGAACATATGCACATGTGCACACTGGCGTACTGAACATATGCACATGTTCACACTGGCGTACTGAACATATGCACATGTGCACACTGGCGTACTGAACATATGCACATGTGCACACTGGCGTACTGAACATATGCACATGTGCACACTGGCGTACTGAACATATAAGCAATACTTCGAGCTGCTCCTATAATCTACTTTTGTTAATTTTAATTTCTGGAATACTTCGGAAATATTAATAGTCATACAAAACACGTGTGTGGTGTAGACAATGGTTGATCCCCTGGTCCAGCATATACCGCCGTGACTGTATTGTAGATGCGGATTTCAGCCTACTCTCAACTCATATTGTATCCCAGAGCCAGCTATTGAGTTTGATTCTTTTACAGTACCAATTTTTCCCAAACTCTAGAGAAAATTGTCTATTTTCACATTACTTTTTTCAATCATTCTCCCCATGGAAGGAAGGTAATTTTACAGTGACTTTTCATTAATTCGCTATAAAGGGTTTTTTTTTTTTTTTTTTTTCATTGTAAATTCTTCACTTAACCCAACATTTTCCCTGATCTTCATACTCCTCCCTACTAGTGGAGGACGTGTTTCTATATTGCTGGATAATGGGTAAATACTAATTTCCGACGGCCCTTGGTTTAAAACAATACTATATCGAAGAAGACAAACAAATTGAATATAATATTAAATTAATGCTAAAACTCGTGTTCGGGGTCTCTTAAATTATTAATCAGTCTCGCAATTAGTATTAGGACTGGCCAACCACTTAACGTGAAATATCGGGATAATTGTATGTCTATTACATCTACTTATCTATATCTATCTATATATGATGAACAACATGGCACTAATTATATAAATGTGTACCAGTATCATCAGCTGATTAGAGTCTTCAAAATATATAAATGCTTTATTAGCGTAACCCCTCAAGTACTACACATTTCCTTATTATCGATCATTATTTATTACGATCTTATCCTCTTGCAAACTATGTCTACATATCGCAAGCAAATGATCTCGTGGCACAGTTATCGCAAGCAAATGATATTTAGTTTCAGAAGGATCTCTCGTAAGAAAAATATTGTAATGCTCAATAATACTCTTCAATACAATAATCACTTATTTATAGTTCCAGTTGCTTTACTGTATTTTATTCAGCTTAGGAAGGGCCTCTGTTACGACCGGCACTACGAAATAAACAAGGGCACTTAATAATGGACTAGATGATAGGCTATATCTGCAACAACGGTACGCTAATTCCAAACCCTCGAACTATTACGCCGGTGAACAAAACACTTAAACCCTCCAGAGTTAATCTACTGGATAACGGGGTATCAATTAACTAGGTTTTAGTGCACTTCTACAAAGTCTTTCCGGTGACGGCAAAGCCAACACACAACAGAAGTACTTACGTTACGAAAATGCTCTTAAGTAATAACAATGCTTGAATAAACTATATAAGATTTAATAAAGGAATAAATGCTTACGTTAACTTTAGTGTGAGTCTGTACTCAACACTAAACTCTACAATGCTCTATGGAAACACTGGAAGTCTAGTCCTACAGCAATCAGATAAGGAATCTTCTGAAAAGGTCTGATGCTCTAAGATGCTCGTTAATATAGAACAGAAATAATGCAGGGGCAGGACACCAAAGCCTGTATCTTAAATACACCAATAAGCATGATACATATATATAACAAGGGAGTGCAACAACTCTGTGACAGCACTAATAATATCCACTCAGAAACAGTACTTCCTTAGCCAACGTAACAGCCAAACTGGGTTGTGCACTATGCATCAACCTAGGCTAAAATAAGGCGTGAATAATTCCTAAAGCATACACAATGAAAGTTAATAAACACAATGCTGTCTTTCTCACTAATAAAGTCTAGCAGTGGCATAAAAGGTACTAGGAAACTAGGCAGAGCGCAAGCATGCTCGTAGCCTACTGTCTCCCCTTGAACAAATTTCCCTTATGTTACGTTAAGTGACTTGGAGGCTCTCTTGGTAAGTCCAGATCTCAAGTATCTGGTCTTACCCTGGCGCTCCACAAAGGTCAACAAAATGAGGTAGCAAGTATGCAGGTGAGAGTAGGCAAAAGCCCTTCACTTGTATACTGCTACACTCGCAAAGGAAAATATGCACAAGGGTTACAGGCTAGCTAGCTTCGTCGATGTTGTACAGGCTCTGACTTGCCACATACATAACTCAGACAACGACCAAAGATACCTTCCACTGTCTAGCATTAAATAATGGGAAAGAACAGCTCAATAATTAGAAGCACCCCAACACTAGGCTACCATATGACTATGACTCTACTACTCCCTAAAACTAGTGCAAACATGAATGTGAGAGCTGGTGCTGGTAATACGACTGGCCGACTATGGAAGTCGTATGCAGAACCAAAAGGGATAAATAATTGAATAAAGATGGAAGTATGAAAAAGAAGAAGTTCAGAGAGAGAGATAGTAGTATAGAGGGTTATATGGGGGGACAGATTGCAAAGGACATGTAGGACCAAGCACACTACGCCAAGCTCTGCAGGAGACACGCGGGAAGGAGCCCCCCCCCCCGCGCTAACAAAGGCAGCGGCACCCAATCACAGATGACTACGTCACGAGGAGCAGAAGTCACGTGACTCGCCAGGCCCGCCGGCCAATCATGAGCGTGGGAAAACTCCTCCGAGCGAGGGAGGCAGCACATACATAGACACGCACATACTACCACCTCGCTGCCTACCTCGCTCTTTCTCTTTAACTTCACACAATGCATCTTATATTCTATCATTGATATAAAATACTTCCAAGTGTCACAAACAAGAATAAAGATCACCACTGATCTTTCTGTGACAACATGAACTCTATGAAAGAAAGAACATCGTTCTACGATTATTGTAGCCCATTTCACTGCCCTGGCGAGCGCTAGCGAGTTACGAGCGCATTCTGGCAAGCTGGCCAGCGTAACACCCCGCCCAAGATGTGGGACATTTCAGCCACAGGTGAACTTCACATCTGACCAGACAGAATGCCCATCAACCCCGCATCACCTAGCTACTCTCCCAAGTTGTGAAAACAAGGCACGATCACAAACATAAAACACTGCATTATAAAAAAAATCTGCACAACACTTCCCCAAAATAATAGCATCATAATAATTATATCACGCTCAACGAGCAAGCTTCACCAAGCCTAGCCTACTAAGACAATAACTCAGAGTGTCTTAGATTCTTGCTGTGATATACTGCACTTATATACTATCAAAAAGAAAGAGTTTTTCTGTGAGGATTTTATATTTTTTAATAGTGTTTTTGGCGGCGTTGCACTACAGGGGCAAGCCTAATTTTTCTCCACTCCACCAAACACACCTGTGGTGATCTACCCTGGATCCTCCACCCTGGACAAACAGTCAGCTATCACATTGTCACAACCGGCAATATGGCGAATGTCCAGATTATACTCCTGCAACATTAAAGACCATCTAGTTAGCCTCATATTCCGGTTGTGGAACTGATTAAAAAACTTCAAAGGGTGGTGGTCAGTGTAAATCACCACGACTGGGCCAAAAGTGGGAACATACACCTCAAAGTGCCTGAGCGCCAGCACAATAGCCAGAAGCTCCTTCTCTACTACTGAATAGTTCTTTTGTGCTGAGTTGAACTTTTTCGAAAAGAAGCTTACTGGGTGTTCCACACCTTCCGTATCTGTCTGTAACAAGACGGCACCAGCCCCTACGGCGCTAGCATCTGTCGCTAGCTGAAAAGGTCTAGAAAAGTCGGGGGCCCTGAGTATGGGGTGAGTGCACAACAGATGCTTCACCAGTGAAAAAGCCTTCTCACACTCAGGTGCCCACCCAAACTTTTTTGTCTTTACCAATAAGTCCGTCAAAGGAGCCAACACCGAGGAGTATCCGCGGATGAATCTGCGGTAATACCCAATCATGCCCAAGAACCTCATGATCTGTCTTTTGGTGGTTGGCCTGGGGAACTGGTTAATAGCCTGTATCTTGGTAAGGGGGGGGCACACCTGGCCTAACCCTACCACAAACCCCAGATACTGCACAGTTGCCCGAACAAAACCACATTTGCCCAGATTGACCACCAAATGAGCCTCATTTAGCCTCCTGAACAGTGCCCCGATGTGCTCGCAATGGCTCTCAAAGTCATCGTCGTAAATTATCACATCATCAAAATAAACGGTGCAGTTAGGGATCCCCGCCACTAACTCGTTCATCAGGCATTGGAAAGTTGCAGGTGCATTCTTCAGGCCATACGGCATAACGTTGCAATGGTAAGTATTCCCATCCACCACAAACCCGCTCACCTGCTTCGCCCGCTCAGACAACGGCACCTGCCAGTAACCCTTGACAAGATCCACCTTGGTGAGGTAACCTGCACACCCGATCTTATCAACACTGTCATCTACGCGGGGAAGAGGGTAGGCATTGGTGGGAGTTAAACCGTTCAACCGCCTGAAGTCAATGCAAAACCTGACCTTGCCGTTTGGTTTGGGCTGCAGAGTGACGGGAGATGTCCACCTAACCGCCCCTTTTTCTATCAGCCCTCTCTCCAACATGTAGCCTAACTCCGCTCGGAGAGCCGGAAGTTTAATGCGAGGTACACGATAAGGCACTGATTTAAAGGGGGGGTGGTCTCCAATGTCCACATCATGCACCGCATGAGTTGTGAGGCCTGGGTGCTCGGCAAACACAGTGGGGTATGAACAGAACAAGTGCTGGATCGCTGCATGCTGTTGCTCAGGCAGGTGCTCTAGCGCCTTACAGCCACCTGGTTCGTGTTCCCCGCCCACTGATCCGCCGAGACATGACAATCCCAGCTCTCCTCCACCTTTGCCGCACTGCCCCCCTCTCCTTCTCCACCTTGGCCACTGCAAGCCAACACAGGGACAGTAGGCTGCTCAGGTGGGCGCCTCACAAACTCTTTTAACAGGTTCACATGACAGAGCTGATTTTTCTTCCGCCTATCCGGAGTAGACACAAGGTAATCTAGGTCAGACAACTTCCGCACGGCCTTGTACGGACCGACAAACTTAGCCGACAGGGGATGGCCTACTAAGGGCAATAAGACCAAAACCTCCTGTCCAACCACAAACTCCCGGAGCTTTGCCTTAGTGTCATATCGATCCTTCATCAAGGCCTGATTATCTACCAAATTTCTCCCTGCCAACTCCAGGCTCTTCAGCATCCTGTCTCTACTCTCGAGGACATACTTAATTAGAGAACATGGCTGCACAGTCCCTTCCCAGATTTCTTTAACCATGCTCAGAGGACCTCTAACAAGATGCCCGAAAACTAGCTCGTTGGGACTAAACCCAAAACTCTCCCCAGGTACCTCTCTTGCCGCAAACAAAACGTACGGTAGCCCCAGGTCCCAATCCTTGCCGTTCTCCAAACAGTAGCACCGCAACATGCTTTTCAAAGTGGAATGCCATCTTTCCAACACCCCTTGACACTATGGGTGATAAGCTGAAGAGACAACCGTACGAATTCCATGCTGCTGCAATACAAAAAAAAAAATTGCACAACAGTTTTAGACTTGCCATTTCTCATAGGGTATGTATCAGGGTAGCGAGTGAAGACATCCATGAGGGTTAGCAAAATACTGTTACCTGCACTAGTGGGAGGCAGAGGGCCTACCATGTCGATGATAACCTTGCTGAAAGGCGGACCAATAGCAGGCACTGGGTGCAACGGAGCCTTAGGTATGCTCTGATTGGGCTTTCCCACCCTCCGGCAGGGACCACACAATGCCACCCATGCCGAAACTTGGGCTTTAATACCTGGCCACCAGAACAACCTAGATAACGATGCCAACGTTTTTCTCACCCCCAAGTGACCTGCCAATGGAACATCATGCGCCAACCGCAACAGGCTATCACGACACTTCTCAGGAACCACCAACTGGGCAACCACTCTTGCCCCACCATCCCAACTACGTCTGGGATAAAAAAAACGGCGGTACAGGATTCCCCAACATGAAAAAATCTCCCGAGTTTGCATACCCGTCCTCGAGTCGAGTTCAATCGCCCCGTCCCACAACTCTCAAGCCCAGGATCTTCTACTTGCAACCGACATATAACCGAGGGTGCCAACCTATCTAAGTGCTCCTGAAACAACTTGTGGCCACCCCCAATACTAGGCTGCTCAAGCCTTGCCTGCTTCGCCTGGGAACGTTTTTGTCGCGGAGTGCTATCACGCCCAACCATGTCACTAGGGGGGACAGGTTATGGGGCCACTCCGGACCTCATGATGGGGGCAAGTACCGAGTCACCAAGGAGTGTCGCTGGATCCAAACTCTCAACCCGACCAGCCTTGACTTTCTCCTTCCGACCCTTCCTCCGCTGGCCTAGAACTTGGGTACTAGGCTGTGACACCTGAGTGGACTGAGACATGGTGACAGCACAAGCCATCTGTGGCATCTGACACCTCTCCAGCCACTCTTGCCCCTCCCTACTCGTGTCGGCCGCCCTCTCGGCAACGACTAAGGGTGGAAACTCGGAAGTGGGCACCGCAAAGTCGTTGCCGAGAAGGAGGTCGACCCCCTCAACTGGCAATTTCTCCACCACACCCACATCCAACTCCCATGTCACACCGTCTACCTCAAGCTCCATTCTAACCAGCGGGTAAGACCGCGTAGCATTGATGCCTTGAACCACCACAACCCGAGCAATGTTAACAGGCTTGCCAGTGAAATTCTTAACAAGTGTCTGGGAAGCGCCCGTATCACGCAACAACTCAAGCCTATGCCTCACACCAGCCCACCTCACAGTGCCGTGCCCCCTATGACCACAAAAAACATCATGGACGGGTAACGAGCCCTCCTGCTGCTTCTGTACCGGCGATGACTTCGCAACCGACTGCTTACCCCGGGCAAACGCGGAAGACCTCAAAGACACGCCAATGTTGCTCACTAGTGACACCACTGCTGTAGGCGGTGCGCTCGGACATGAGCGCGCAATATGCCCCTTCTTATGACACTTGAAACATTCCACCTAACTCTTGGACTTCCCCTGAGATGGGTAAGGGCCCTGGCCTTTCTTTAACGGGAAGGGTTTCGATTTAGGATCATAATTGGCAACAGTACTCTTGAATGGATAATAATTATTGTTTGTGTAATTAATTGGGGGGGGGGGGGGGTGGAGTGGTACGCCCCTTGTTACCTGCCTCAGCTCTCTGTGCAGACCCGCACCCGCGAATCAATGACGACCTGAGGTCGGCCAGCTCAGCCGCCTCTCGTAGAGTTTTCGGTCGCTTTTCTTTAAGGTTAAGAGTCAAGTCACTGCCAGTACATTTAAAAAATTGTTCCAGCAACACTAATTGTTTTACTGAATCAAAAGTAGTTGCCTTCTCCGACCTTAACCACTTTTCAAATTCATCTGACAGCTCTCTAGCGTGTTCCTGGAAAGTACTCTCCTTTCTTTTTGGAACCGCCCTAAACTTTAGCCTATAGGTCTCTGGCTGTAGCTCATACGCCCTCAGGACAGCCTCTTTCAACAACTCGTAATCCACACAGGAATCAAGGGGCAAAGCATCGTACGCCTTGAGTGCTTTCCCTGTCAATCGTGAAGAAACAAGGGCTGCCCACTTCTCCTCGGGCCATTGGTGCTCCTGGCACTTTTTCTCGAACAGGAGAACAAATTCTGTAACTCCTAACTCATCAAACACTGGAACCAACTTAAGTAGATGCGACAGGGACTGGTCATGAGCTCGACCCCCCTGGGCGACCCGGTTCCTCGTCACCTCTACACAAGTTTTCTCTAGGTCAACATCGGCACAATACCTTTGAGACTCAATCTTGAGCTCAGCCTCTCTCAGCTTGAGCTTCTCATACTTATACTTGCGCTCAGACTCTCGCTCACGCTGCTCAAGTTTGGCGAGCTCGAGCTGAAACAAGATCTCGGAAGACAAACCCTGAGGAGGGGGTGCTACTATTGGGGACCCACCCCGTAAATCACCTAGAGGCATACCCAACCGCCAGCGGGCATCGGCCTGCGGGAACGTACCCGGCTCCGGAGCCCGAGGGGGCGCCATGGTAGGAGTCCAGTGGAATGGGGGCTGGGCCAAAGGTGCCCCAGCTCCCACTCCACCCGAACCCCCATGCACCCAACCCAGCACACAGGCAACCAGCTCACTTCTCGACAAACCGCTAGTACCGGGAAACCCTAAGACTGTGGCCACACACTGCAGTCCGTACCGGTCTAGCCCCGACACACGATCCGCTGACACAGGCTCCTCCAAAAATATCCGAGCACCCTCCTCATTGTTCACCACCCGAACGCCGCTTAAGGGGAGCGTCCGGTTTTTACTCTAGAACGTGTCTGTGGATTTTGTCTGTATTTCATAATATTTGGTACACTTATAGGGGACCTAACAACTAAGAAATTTCCAAAAATTTTAATTCTCTAGGACAATTATTTTTTGAGTTAGGTGAGAATTAGTGTGTAAATTTATGACTTTGTTTAAAATCAAAATCTCATTTAAATGTTGTTGCTTGATTGTTTCAATGCATTGGGGGTACTAACAATAGGTGTAGTTTCAATTGTCCGTGTTTACTTTTTCCATTTTGTATCTAATTGTAGAATGAGGGCATTTAAAATTAGGTACAAATTAGGTGACAAATGTCTCGGGGTGGTGTGTCGAAATGGGAAAGAAATAAAAAAAAAGGGCAACGTAGAGTTGTAGAGAATTTCAAGCCCTTTCCAATGACACCCGAATCATTGTTGTAGCATGTTTGATTACGTCAGAATAACGCCGACGAGTGAACTTTCTTACGTGAGGTACTAAGGCGGGAGAGCGGTGGCTAACCAGCCAGCCAGCCGCACCCTACCTGTCACGCGGCAAGCAGCACACTGTTCTTTCTCCACCACCACCACCACACCCTCGGTGTTACCAGGATAGAGATAGCAGATACTGCTAGGGAAAATATCTACGAATGTCATATTTTCACCAAAAATTCATGGTTTTCGTTTTTTTTTTTGGCAGATCCGAAACCCATAATGCATTTTCTATGCGTCTGCGCGACCCGCGACTCGCGAAAGTTTGAAACTAGCCCAGAAATAATATGCTTCCAGACGGAATATTGCCTCAGGATTTTAACTGAAGACAGAGGGATGGGTGATGATGCCATATATCGGGTTGCGCAATATTGCCGTTTTGAGCACTTTCCGAGTCAAACCGGACGTTCTCCTTAACAACTCCACCTTCTCCACCTCCTCGCCTGCCTCTCGCACTGTGCCCTCACTATGCTCAGACCCGTCCAGTGACATGATGGACTCAACAACAAAAATTCTTAAGTCCAGACAAAAATAGCCAAACTATTCCGTAACTTTATTCACCAAAAAATGTTTGAAGATGTTTTCGAGTGCAATACTAGGTCACCAATAACTCCAACAAGTTCTATGTATCCTCAAAACAATGTCTGCTGCCAACAATGCGAGAAATAAATTCAACCCCAAATGGCAATAAGATTTCTCCAAAAAAAAAAAACTGCAATATTCAGTTCACTATATTCTGGTCTAAGGTCGCCATTTGTTACGACCGGCACTATGAAATAAACAAGGGCACTTAATGATGGACTAGATGATAGGCTATATCTGCAACAACGGAACGCTAATTCCAAAACCCTCGAACTATTACGCCGGTGAACAAAACACTTAAAACCCTTCAGAGTTAACCTACTGGATAATGGGGTATCAATTAACTAGGTTTTAGTGCACTTCTACAAAGACTTTCCGGTGACGGTAAAGCCAACTCACAACAGGAGTACTTACGTTACGAAAATGCTCTTAAGTAATAACAATCCTTGAATAAACTATATAAGATTTAATAAAGGAATAAATGCTTATGTTAACTTTAGTGTGAGTCTGTACTCAACACTAAACTATACAATGCTCTATGAAAACACTGGAAGTCTAGTCCTACAGCAATCAGATAAGGAATCTTCTGAAAAGGTCTGATGCTCTAAGATGCTCGTTAATATAGAACATAAATAAATGCAGGGGCAGGACACCAAAGCGTGTATCTTAAATACACCAATAAGCAGGATACATACATATAACAAGGGAGTGCAACAACTCTGTGACAGCACTAATAATCGCCACTCAAAACAGTACTTCCTTAGCCAACGTAACTGCCAAACTGGGTTGTGCACTATGCATCAACCTAGGCTAAAATAAGGCGTGAATAATTCCTAAAGCATACACAATGAAAGTTAATAAACACAATGATGTCTTTCTCACTAATAAAGTCTAGCAGTGGCATAAAAGGTACTAGGAAACTAGGCAGAGCGCAAGCATACTCGTAGCCTACTGTCTCCCCTTGAACAAATTTCCCTTATGTTACGTTAAGTGACTTGGAGGCTCTCTTGGTAAGTCCAGATCTCAAGTATCTGGTCTTACCCTGGCGCTCCACAAAGGTCAACAAAATGAGGTAGCAAGTATGCAGGTGAGAGTAGGCAAAAGCCCTTCACTTGTATACTGTTACACTCGCAAAGGAAAATATGCACATGGGTTACAGGCTAGCTAGCTTCGTCGATGTTGTACGGGCTCGGACTTGCCACATACATAACTCAGACAACGACCAAAGATACCTTCCACTGTCTTACATTATATAATAAGAGAGAACAGCTCAATAATTAGAAGCACCCAACACTAGGCTACCATATGACTATGACTCTACTACTCCCTAAAACTAGTGCAAACATGAATGTGAGAGCTGGTGCTGGTAATACGACTGGCCGACTATGGAAGTCGTATGCAGAACCAGAAGGGATAAATAATTGAATAAAGATGGAAGTATGAAAAAGAAGAAGTTCAGAGAGAGAGATAGTAGTATAGAGGGTTATATGGGGTACAGATTGCAAAGGACATGTAGGACCAAGCACACTACTCCAAGCTCTGCAAGAGACATGCGGGAAGGAGCCCTCCCATCGCTAACAAAGGCAGCGGCACCCAATCACAGACGACTACGTCACGAGGAGCAGAAGTCACGTGACTCGCCAGGCCCGCCGGCCAATCATGAGCGTGGGAAAACTCCTCCGAGCGAGGGAGGCAGCACATACATAGACACGCACATACTACCACCTCGCTGCCTACCTCGCTCTTTCTCTTTAACTTCACACAATGCATCTTATATTCTATTAACCCTTTGGCTGCGGCTTTGTTTGGGCTATTTAAGGCATATTCAGGCACTCCTGAATGATAAATCAAGCATCTGCATTAAATGAAGTGTATTCTGCCTAAAACTAGGCGAAAATAGCTTCAAAATGACACCAGAACGGACCGTATACGTGGTCTGGTTAACCCGCAGTGATCCCAGTGAAACGCGGGAACCCCTCTATTATGTAACACTCGCTCGCTTGGCTGCACTTATGAGAGAGAGAGAGAGACACGCGCGAGACACAACCTAGCTCAGTGAGCTGCTGGGTGCTCTGAGGGTCGGAGGTGGGCCCCTCACGCTCCCACCCACTGTCACTCGATTTTTAAGTTTTTTACAGGCTTTTAAAGCTTGGAAATTGCTGTAACTTGCCAAAACATTCCAGAACGTTACCCGCAGCGAAAGGGTTAATGATATAAAATACTTCCAAGTGTCACAGACAAGAATAAAGATCACTACTGATCTGTCTGTGACAACATGAACTCTATGAAAGAAAGATCATCGGTCTACGATTATTGTAGCCTATTTACTGCCCTGGCGAGCGCTAGCGAGTTACGAGCGCATTCTGGCAAGCTGGCCAGCGTAACACCTCTAATATTCAGAGTTCAAGTGAAAATTAAGATTATTCTTATTTATCTATTAACATTATATAATAAATAATGTATGATTTGAATGTCTATTTATACGGTATGTTAGGAAAGTCTAGGTAGTAAAGATATTCTAGAACAGACGTAAGATTGTTATAATCAATATTTGGATACTGCTAAGAACAGGTGATTATATTTGTTGATCTCGTAGCGGCACAGTGTTTTTGGTATGGTTACAATTATGTAAAAGTGTCAACCAGTTACTCAACAATATACGGTACTCGTTTATCCCCGTTTATCACACCCACCCGTACCCCTAACACTACCTCCATTTCCACAATTATGTGTGTGTAGAAGGACGAGCGGGGATCATTATAGGCTTGGTAATAATACAGTAATTTAACGGCCGTTAAAAAAGACTGTATCTTCTGAAATGGACAACATAAGAAAGAAAACAAGTAGGCTATATTGAATTAGTTAGCGTGGCAATTCATTATATATTTAATAACATCTGGTAATTGTTCGGATAAAAGAGATCTTGGCGTTATTCAATTGCATATGTTAACCCCTTTTGTACCGGCGACGTATTTTAAATTATATGCTAGCTATAATTAACTGTGTTTTGTACAGTTTAAGAAAATCCGTGGTAGTAAGAAAGGGGTTAAGTGATATAGTTCGAAGCCTGTTAATTGCTGAAGGCCCTTTTTAAACTGTATAAAAATCGTCCAACAGTATTCAAAATAAAGTTCAAAGGATGTCACCGGGACTGAATGGGTTATGAACGACCTCTCATATGCTGAGGACAAATCCAGTCTTTAACAGGGAGCTTATTATTCGCATAGGTTACTTGCAAACTTTATAAAGGAAAGCGTAAGACGGTAATGAAGATAAATAGGGAACAATGAATTCATAATATGCATACACACGAAAGTTCATACCTCAATACTATTGTTAATATTTTCAAAAAGATAATATTAGTAAACATTTTACTTTACATAGACGTTTTAAGCCTAATAATTACGATCACTATACAGTATACAGGCATTGATAAAACAATAATTCACTCGTTAGTTAAGTAGACCCGTCGCACCGTCTCCCTTAAACTGATTCCAATGCCCACCCTCCTGCCACCACCACTCACATTCCTGCCATGTCTATTAATACATTATTATCTATGTATAGTTAAGTATTAATATAAATTGTAAACATCTTCATTTCATACGCAATATCCTTCTGGAAGTTATATTACCCCTGTAGTAATACAATTATATAATTACATTGAACTTCACCATGTTCCTCGCCTCAACCAATCATATCCCTCCTTCCACACGTCTTTCGGTTTGAGTGATTCATTCATAAAACTACATTGTTTACTACGGATGAAATGTCAAACATCTCCACACACCACAACATTTTGTCGCAGGACAAAGTTGGCCAACTGTACATAAGTAATGTTCTCTGACATGAACGAACTATATACTGTATATATTATACTGTAAAATAGCATATTATTAAATAATTAAAACCATTGTTTGAGCTCACGTCACCAACTAAAATAAATTAAATAGATGCATTAATTGCTATTTAAGTATTACATAAATTGCATTCCATGCAATAATGCACGCTAACCATATGGCCTTAGCTGTATACTGTATACATATCAAGGACAAATCAAAACAACATACTCAATATACTTTATTCATCCTTATTTTCGATTAATATATATATATATATATATTTTTTTTTTTTTTAAGGAGACAATGAACGGAGGAAGGAAAAACACAGATAAAACAAAAAGGTCCATGTGCCTAAAGGCATCCTCCATTCATAAAATGTTTGTAACACCTGGATTTAAACATTTGTAGATTATAAGTATTCATTCTTCCACTGGACAAAGGCAACGACTACAAATAAAATTGATCCATACATCATCAGAGAGGACAGCTATCCAACCTTATCCTAAACTAGATTGATTAAGTTCTTCAATTTCCCTATGAATGACACGAGTGGAATATAAACGAAAATCGGTATTCAGGGAATGACATCACCGACCCTTTCTATCGTGATTTCTTACTATTACTGTTGGAATAAGAGGATAATTATAGGCCTATCCCAATATAAAATAGCGTAGGCTATGCTATGGTTGGTTATGGCTTGCTTATTAAAGTTATTTAAAGAATCAATCGTGTTATGATAGCGAAACGACTAGGGAACGAGATGATTTGTGTCCGGAGCCAGTGAAAATCACTATTTACCAGCTGATTTACATGAAATTATCAATCAATATTGCATATGTCACAGCAACAATGCTTTCAGACCATGCAAGTGGAAGAATGGAAGATTACTGATTGACTTGGAACACAAAAATCACTGAGTTGTCATTCACAAATCAGTAGCTGTTTCGTGTTGTTTTGCAAGCTGATCACTAGTTCGGCTTTTAACATATTCAGGCATTCCTGGTAAAATTAGAAACTATCTCATAATAAATACCACACAATTGTATACCATTGAATACATAACCCTTATTTCTACTCCAACCTCAATATAAATTATTTTGCAATAAAAAGTCAATTATAACAATGGCAACCACGATTTTCCTTGTCTGCAAAGAACCGAAAATGTAAGTTTGTATTTCGTCAGGAGGCAATAAGTGGTCAGGAACCAGACTCTAAACTGTAAATGCCCTAGAGCTTGCCCTGAGGCCTACTAGACGCTAACGCCATCTGTTGTTGCTATCCGTCAGAATTTCGTCAACAAGTGGTGGGGTTCCAAGTACTCGATAATGACAATAACTGCTAGTTGCCAGGGGTTGCCCAAATGTGTCCTTCGCACCCGGGAATGGAACCTGTGTCCTTTTGGCTGTGAACCAAGCGCGATAACCAATACGCTACGGACCACTGTGTGTGTGTGTGTGTGTAAATGTATGTAATATAGAACTTAAGTTATATAAACTAAATAATGTTTACATATAATCCCATATATTTCCATAGTAGACAACATTTCATCTGAGTTAGATTCTAAAATCATGATACGGTAACGATAATATTCTATATTCTAATAGTATCTCATAGAAACAGTAAGAACTTTAGCTGTATATTAATTCACGTTCTTATCATTAATAATATTACCTGATGTAGATTTTGCAAAAAGAACAACTTGTATAACCCAGCACTGCAAGATGATGCAGAATATAAAATATTATCTAAAGAGTGTTAATTAGATAAAAACAAACACACAATTATATACACCTTATCGTGGATTCACGATAGTTAGTGGTATAACATACGTTGTCAATGTATCATACCCTATATACAGTATGTAACAGTACAGTATGTAAGTATGTAAGCTTGACAGTATGTATATAAGCTTAATAAGTTAAATAAGGTCTATTATACGAAAGTATAGTTATTAAGCGTCTTTAGGAATGAATATATGACGATTATCATATAACCATATCGCAATATTAACAATGTGACGTAAAATTCGTCATATTCTAATTACAATTAAGCAATTTGCTACAGCTTATCATCTACCTGTAGGACTCAAAGTGGTATACACTATCATAATAAACCATCTGAATAACGTAGGTCCTACTTAAACACCATGGAATCGTCCAATGTTAACCAGAATAAGAGGTAAAAGAGCCATCATTGTACAGGAGATAAACACAATGGTCTGAATTCTGTAGTGAACTAATGGAATGATATTGTTTGCAGGCTGACCACCTATACTGTAGTACGGACTCCTGGGACAACTTCCGTCACAGCTACCAGGTGGTCCACGGCTGCCTCTCCCTGGTGGTCTGTGTCTTCGGATCCATCGCCAACATCATCAACATGGTGGTACTGACGAGGAAGTCCATGGTGTCGCCAACGAACGCCATCCTCACTGGTCTGGCTGTTACGGATCTGCTGGTGATGGCGGAGTATATACCCTACACAATGCACCAGTACGTGTGGAGTGGACGGCCACTCACCTCCAAGTACTCCTGGGGTTGGACCGTCTTTGTGTTATTCCATGCACACTTCACTCAAGTTTTCCACACACTATCCATCTGCTTGACTGTCATGCTGGCCGTATGGCGCTACATCGCCATTGCCTACCCACAAAATAACACCACTTGGTGCTCCATGCGTCGTACTTTTCTTGTCATTGAAGCTGCCTTCCTTTGTTCCATTATGTTTAACATTCCAAACTACCTCAACATAACAATCGTCGAGCGACCTTATAACGGAGACATATTGTATATCATACAATTTAGCGAGCTTGCACTCAAGCATGGTGGATTTCTTAAAAACATGAATTTTTGGATTTATGCTGTAATATTAAAGTTGTTCCCTTGCGTTGCTTTAACTGTTCTATCCCTTGCCCTTATTAAAGAACTCTTACTAGCAGCACAGCGCCGTGCAAAGCTCATGAACTCCTCTAGCAGTGCTGCAAAAGCGGAACGTCAGGCCGATAGAGTGACCAAAATGTTATTAGCCATATTGGTACTGTTCTTGGCCTCTGAGGTTCCTCAAGGTATTCTAGCCCTGCTCACTGCCATCCCAGACTCAGGGTTCCAGCCCTGCTACTTTAACCTTGGGGAGATAATGGATATGTTGGTGCTCTTCAACAGTGCCATTAACTTCCTGCTCTACTGTGCTATGAGCCAACAGTTTAGGGAAACCTTTAGCAAACTGTTCAAACCATGTCATATAAACGTAACGGCAATGCGTCGACAGCGGTTGATCCCGAGCTGGAAGGCTGTGCCAGCGACTGAAACAGGCACGGAGAGCAACAACACCTGTATCACACATGTATGAGGGGCGATGGTCAGGTATCAATAAAGACCTTATAGTAACAGAGATCGTCATATGGTGTCGGCTAGGGTGCTAATAGCCTCTCTTTACATTCAAACATCTCCATACCCATAATGAACATACGGCAATACTGGTACAGGATATATAGATGTATATAATTACAGTATATACTGTATATACAGTATATATATATATATATACATATAATCTAATTTGTATATGAAATACAACCATGTTGGTTGATAATTACAGCACCAAAAATATGAATATACAGATAATGATGGACGATTAATCTTACTACAAGTACTATTACTTGGTCCATATTCAGGAACATCACAATGCTGTTTGATAGTTACGAATATGGTCGATAAATCTTACTTTAGGATCTCGTAACCCCTTCTGTATCGGTGACGTCCTTTTCATTATATTCTGGCAACATTTTGATGATTTTATTCTACTTCGGAAGGGCGTCTATGCACTAAAAGGCTACAGACAATCTCAATCTATCCTTTTAAGTACTATGTATCCTTCCTAAGCTTCATGAAATCGTCTAAATATAGTTGAAATCAAATTAAAACGAATTCACTGGTACGGAAATGGCTAAGTATCCAGGGATCACAGTATGTTGTTTGATGTTTGGTCAAGTCTCGGGCACATAGTTTTGGTGTCTGGACAACCAACCCGCTATATTATACAAACTTATCCCAACCTAGCTTATCCCTTTCTGTATACGCTGACGCTTTTCGTACTTATGTTCTGGCCATCATTAGACGATTTACTTCTAGGGTTCAGAAGGGATTCAGTCTTTCTCAATCAACCATCAGACTACCACAATCCCTTCCTAAGCTTAATAACTTGTCTAATATAAGCCAGCATACAATGAAAAGCCATGGCGCTAAGAACCAGCAGACCGCAAGTGCCACCATGTGGGGACATTGGAAAAAGGCCTCGTGCGGGACCTGGTATGCTTAAGTCCATTCTGATGTAGTGGCGCTTGTAGCTTTCTACTTCTGAAAGCCCTATAGAACCAGAAGGCCGCCAGTCCCACTACAAGAGGATTGGATGTACGGATTCCAGGTCTTGCACAGGTATTTTTCTGACATCCCTCGTGGTGGCTCTTGGGACATTCTGGCTCTGACTTCCCCCTGTCACTGTCATTGCATCATGATTTAGGGAAAAGCTAAATTAACTTAACTTAAGGGGGAGGTAGTCACTTTTTCTGGACCCCCTGCTCCCGCATGTTTAGCTCCATTAGTTTTGAAATTTTAAGACGTTCGTTCCATTAGGTTTCAACCCATTTCTTTGTCAGTATTAAGACCTTTCGTGGCATTTAGGTGACAATTTATTTTCCTGACGAGCGATAGCAAACCTGTAACATTAGAAGGAACCAGCCTTAGGCTGGGACATTTTAGTACAAATGTATTTTGAAAGGGGGTCTAGGGGGCGTTTTTTTTAAAGATTAATGGAGGTCTAGCGAGAAAATGAAACATTAAGTAAATAAATATGTAAATTGACCAAAACACAAGCACAACCCCTTTAATAGCCTTACCAGATATGGCACTGTTAGCAATGGTCTGCTGGTTGAAATGGTCTGCTGGTTGAAATGGTCTACTGGTGGAAATGGTCTGGTTGAATTGGTCTACTGGTTGAAATGGTCTACTGGTTGATATGGTCTACTGGTTGAAATGGTCTACTGGTTGAAATGGTCTACTGTTTGAAATGGTCTACTGGTTGAAATGGTCTACTGGTTGAGATGGTCTACTGTTTGAAATGGTCTACCTGGTTGAAATTGTCTACTGTTTGAAATGGTCTACTGGTAGAAATGGTCTACTGGTCGAATTGGTCTACAGGTTGAAATGGTCTACTGTTTGAAATGGTCTACTGGTTGAAATGGTCTACTGATTGAAATGGGCTACTGTTTGAAATGGTCTACTGTTTGAAATGGTCAACTGGTTGAAATGGTCTACTGGTTGAAATGGTCTACTGGTTGAAATGGTCTGCCGCTTGAAATGGTCTGCCGGTTGAAATGGTCTACTGGTTGAAATGGCTTACTGGTTGAAATGGTCTACTGTTTGAAATGGTCAAATGATTGAAATGGTCTACTGGTTGAAATGGTCTGCCGCTTGAAATGGTCTGCCGGTTGAAATGGTCTACTGGTTGAAATGGCTTACTGGTTGAAATGGTCTACTGATTGAAATGGTCTACTGATTGAAATTGTCTACTGGTTGAAATGGCTTACTGGTTGTAATGGTCTGCTGGTTGAAATGGTTTACTGGTTGAAATGGTCTACTGGTTGAAATGTTCTACTGGTTGAAATGATCTGCTAGTTGCAATGGTCTACTGGTTGAAATGGCTTATTGGTTGAAATGGTCTACTGGTTGAAATGGTCTACTGGTTGAAATGGTCTACTGGTTGTAATGGTCTGCTGGTTGAAATGGTTTACTGGTTGAAATGGTCTACTGGTTGAAATGGTCTACTGGTTGAAATGATCTGCTAGTTGCAATGGTCTACTGGTTGAAATGGCTTACTGGTTGAAATGGTCTACTGGTTGAAATGGTCTACTGGTTGAAATGGCTTACTGGTTGAAATGGTCTGCTGGTTGAAATGGTCTACTGGTTGAAATGATCTGCTGGTTGAAATGGTCTACTGGTTGAAATGGTCTTCTGGTTGAATTGGTCAACTGACTGAAATGGTCTACTGGATAAAATGGTCTACTGGTTGAAATGGTCTACTGGTTGAAATGGTGTACTGGTTGAAATGGTCTACTGGTTGAAATGGTTTACTGATTGAAATGGTCTACTATAGTTGAATTGGTCTACTGATTGAAATGGTCTACTGGTTGAAGTTGTCTACTTGTTGAATTGGCCTACTGGTTGAAATGTTCACCTGGGTGAAATTGTCTAATGGTGGAAATGGTCTACTGTGTTGAAATGGTCTACTGGTTGAAATGGTCTACTGGTTGAAATGGTCTACTGGTTGAATTGGTCTACTGGTTGAATTGGTCTACTGGTTGAAATGGTCTACTGGTTGAAATGGTCTACTGGTTGAAATGGTCTACTGATTAAAATGGTCTACTGGTTGAAATGATTTGCTGGTTGATATGGTCTACTGGTTGAGATGTTCTACTGGTTGAAATTGTCTAATAGTTGAAATGGTCTACTGTGTTGAAATGGTCTACTGGTTGAAATGGTCTACTGGTTGAAATGGTGTACTGGTTGAAATGGTCTACAGGTTGAAATGGTCTACTGGTTGAAATGGTCAAGTGGTTGAAATGGTCTACTGGTTGCAATGGTCTACTGGTTGAAATGGTCTACTGGTTGCAATGGTCTACTTGTTGAAATGGTCTACTGGTTGACATGGCCTTCTGGTTGAAATGGTCAACTGGTTGAAATGGTCTACTGGTTGAAATGGTCTACTGATTGAAATGGTCTACTGGTTGAAATGGTCTACTGGTTGAAATGGTCTACTGGTTGAAATGGTCTTCTGGTTGAAATGGTCTACTGATTGAAATGGTCTATTAATTGAAATGGTTTACTGGTTGATATGGTATATTGGTTGAAAAGGTCAACTGGTTGAAATGGTCTACTGGTTGAAATGGTCTACTGGTTGAAATGGTATACTGGTTGAAATGGTCTACTGGTTGAAATGGTATACTGGTTGAAATGGTCTACTGGTTGAAATGGTATACTGGTTGAAATGGTCTACTGGTTGAAATGTTCTACTGTTTGAAATGGTCTACTGGTGTCAATGGTCTATTCATTGAAATGGTCTACTGGTTGAAATAGTCTACTGGTGTCAATGGTCTATTCATTGAAATGGTCTATTGGTGTAAATGGTCTACTGGTTGAAATGGTCTACTGGTGTCAATGGTCTATTCATTGAAATGGTCTACTGGTTGAAATGATCTACTGGTTGAAATGGTCTACTGATTGAAATTGGTCTAATGGTTAAAATGGTCTACTGGTTGAAATGGTCTACTGGTTGGGTTTTCCGGGAACCATCACGTTGTGTTATGTGCTCTGTAGAAATGAGGCGAATATATTTAGTTTAGGAAGGCCGTCCACCCATGAAAAGGTTACAGACTATATCAATCAATCCGCGTAGCTAACATTTACCATTCCTAACCTTCATAAAAACGGCTAAGTGTGGCTAGAATATAAACAAAAAGATGTCGCTGCTACAGAAGGGGTTAAGGGGAGGCTTTTTAGTTTGTTCCTAGACCTCCATCAAACGTATAATTACACCCCCTTGACCCCTTTTCAAGATCAAATTGTACATTTTCGGTAGAAAAATTTCCCGGCCAATGGCCATTTCCTCTTAAATTACAGTCTCGCGATAGCTCGTCAGGAAAAAAATGGACACTTAAATGGCACGAAAGGTCTTAAAATTGACAACAAATATCGCCAAACTAAGGAGGCCAACGTCTTAAAATCTCGAACAAATGGGCTGAACATGAGGCAGAAGGGGGTCCAGAAAAAAAAGTCCCTCAAGTGTAAATCTCCCCTTAATAACTGTAGATGTACTGTACACCTAGTGGTAAGGAAGACAGTATTAGTGATTGGATTGTTCGTGTACTGTAAATATTTCATTACATAATTGTAACAAAACATGGTAGACATAAATAGTGTTCTTCGGGTTTTCTATTCAATTTAGAGTACACTCAGATGCCATAGTCTTTAGCCCACTCATACTTAGTCGTGGACTTCACCTACAGTATTTTTAATCATGGAAGTATGTCTATGGAAGCGAATTGTTGAATATAATTTTGTTATACATCAACTGCAAAGGTATATAAATTATTTATTGAAAAGCAAGTTGTATAACAAAATCAATGTAGACAGTTATAATTGCATAAACAAACACAAGGGGTCCACGATTTGTTTTATGAGTAAGCTAGAGACTATTTTGTTTGGTTTCAGCCAACAATAATATAATGACAAATAATTAGAGGACATATATACATTTGGTACCAGTCGTCAACGTCATGAACTTTGTAGTGTATAGTATATTCTCAAAGCTTTGTATTGAATGATACTGTATATGGTTCATGGCAATACATATTGAATGATACTGTATATGGTTCATGGCAATACATATTTTGAATTGATTGTTTTAATATGAATTAAAAGACTATGGCATCCGAGTGTACATAATCGACTAAAACACTATGTCTGTGTACCATTTGTGTTATAACTAAGCGTTCCTTTGTACAGTGTCGTTGAACATTGTTTCAAGGACTGTATTTGTTCTAACCCTATTTAACATACTTTCATAGGATACTTTAGTGCATCTCCTGAAGCGGTGCTATGTTTTTTTTTTTTTTTTTTTTTTTTCTATGTGATTGAGGGAGGCAAAAGGCATAACTGCCTATAGCGAGTGCCTCCCCCATAGTTGAAAGAGTGACAGGGCCAAAATCAAGGGACGTTCGAGCCAAAATGCCTGGACACACGGAGTTTGAAGCAATTTAAGTCATAGGAAGAGGAATATGTGTTGATAATACAGACTGACTGGCCGTTTGTTTGGTCTATTAATTCATGTATTCATATATGTTTTAAGTTTCCTCCCTACCCCTCCATCAAGCTTAGAAAAACACCCCCTCGACCCCCCTTCAAGATAAATTTGAAATTTTTCGGTAGAAAAATGTCCCGGCCAAAAGCCGGTGTTCTCTACAAAATGCAGGCCCGCTTTCGCTCGCCAGGAAATAATCGACACCTAAATGGCACGAAAGGTCTTAAAATTTACAACAACATGGGGCAAAAGGTGTTAAAATCGCCAAACTAATGGGCCGAACGTCTTATAATATCAAAACTAGTGGGGCTAAACATTAGGGAGAACGGGGTCCAGAAAAACGGTCTGCTTCCCCTTAACCCCTATACTACCGGTGACGTGTTTTAAAAACGGTCTGCTTCCCCTTAACCCATATACTACCGGTGACGTGTTTTAAAAACGGTCTGCTTCCCCTTAACCCATATACTACCGGTGACGTGTTTTAAAAACGGTCTGCTTCCCCTTAACCCCTATACTACCGGTGACGTGTTTTAAAAACGGTCTGCTTCTCCTTAACCCATATACTACCGGTGACGTGTTTTAAAAACGGTCTGCTTCCCCTTAACCCATATACTACCGGTGACGTGTTTTAAAAACGGTCTGCTTCCCCTTAACCCCTATACTACCGGTGACGTGTTTTTAATTTGATTATAGCTATATTTAGACGATGTTGATAAGGATCTGTGCTAGTTAAAAGGGTTCATTGAGATAGTTAGAGCCCTTATAATAGCTAGAGATCCTTCCTAAGCTGAATAGTATGATCATATAATTGCCATAATAAAACGAAAGCGACGTCACTGGTACAGAAGGGGGTTAATGAACTTCAGAATCACCTAATGTGACAGAAAAAACCCCAAAAGGATTGATACCCATATATCGGAGCAATATGTGTTAGCAGCACAGTGATTCTAGTTGTCCTTCATCTAATATATTTTGAGTAGAACACAGTGATTTATAAACCCCCCAATCCTTGCCAGACTGACAGCCTTACAGATCATTACATCGGCTATAAACACCTGTATGACCCAGTACTTTAAGGGGAGGTTTTTAGTTTGCTTCCAAAACCTCTTACAATCGCAAATAAATACCCCAGAGACCTCCCTTCCCGACAAATGTGTAAATTTTTTGGTAGAAGAATGTCCCTGCCGAAAAGTACAGGCTCGCTATCTCTCGCCAGGAAAAAAATTGACACCTAAATGGCACGACATATCTTAAAATTGACAGCGAGGGGTCATACAATCGCCGAACTAATGGGGCGAACATCTTAAAATATAACAAAGAATGTGGATAAGCATGAGGGAGAACAGGGTTAAGAAAAAACCCTTTAGGTCAAATCTGGCCTTAATATAAGTAATAACCAATGTGTTCTCCAAGCTGACAATAACGGATAGACGACTTTATCACCTTTTGGTCCATGTTTTCAGGTATAAATATGTGTTCTAGTTTCCTCCCTAAACCTCCATCAAACTTTAAAAATCACCCATTAGATTCCCCTTCTAGATAAATTTGTAATTTTTTCGCTAGAAAAATGTCCTGGACGAAGGCCGGTTCTTCCAAAACTACAGGCTCACTATCGTTCGCCAGGAAATAAATCGACACCTAAATAGCACGAAAGGTCTTAATATTGACAAGGAAATGTTGCGCAAGGTCTTTAAATCGACAACTAGTGAGACAAGCATCTTAAAATCTGAAAACTAATGGGGCTAAACATGAGGGAGAAGGGGATCTAGAAATACGACCGTTCTCCCCTTAAGAACTTTTGTAGCGAGAGTGAAGGGGTGCACATTGTTTGAGGATTTTTATAGGAATTAATTCTATATATTTGCGTTGTAATAAACATTTGCATATAGAGTGTACATTATCATATACATAGTTCGGTATTTTCCTGAAGGCCTTTGCTTGGAATCTGCAAGCATATAAATAGGCTATTGTAGTCTCCATGTACTGTAGATAATTGAATTGTACATATACTTATATAAATATACATACACATATGAATATATTTATGGATAGGTGTTAATAAATGGATATCAATATATACTTATGAATGTCTGTTTCTAGATTAATATATGTGTTCCCGACCAACCTGATGCTCATATGTGAAACCGAGCCCTTGAAATGTCTTGAAAATTATGTTCATTCAATTTAATCAAGTATGTCTCACACATACACGTGAGCTACTAAATGTTTTGGTTATACTCCCAGCTGGACTCGAACCACCGAAAGTCAGGACGAGTGGTGTAGTGGAGTAAGGCATCGACACTCGTCTCGGAGTATAAAAACATTCCATTAAATGCATAGCGACATTTGGTAGCCAACTGGGCAATATTACTATTAGCACAAGTAACCATTTCAGCTAATATGTTTATTACGCTTGTAGTTTAGTTGATCTTCAATTTACATAATTATGCATACGGATATTGTCAATTACAGTAAGTTTATCCATTACATAATTTGTAATATGTAGAATGATTTATTAATGGGTATTCAGTAAACATATACTTTGTAGGCATATTTATTGTAATTGTGTAAAATATGGTATAATATTAAGTGCACGAGGTGTCTCTACGTTCATATACTGTATGGGCCACCAAAAGTGCACGAGGTGTCTCTACGTTCATATACTGTATGGGCCACCAAAAGTGCACGAGGTGTCTCTACGTTCATATACTGTATGGGCCACCAAAAGTGCACGAGGTGTCTCTACGTTCATATACTGTATGGGCCACCAAAAGTGCACGAGGTGTCTCTACGTTCATATACTGTATGGGCCACCAAAAGTGCACGAGGTGTCTCTACGTTCATATACTGTATGGGTCACCAAAAGTGCACGAGGTGTCTCTACGTTCATATACTGTATGGGCCACCAAAAGTGCACGAGGTGTCTCTACGTTCATATACTGTATGGGCCACCAAAAGTGCACGAGGTGTCTCTACGTTCATATACTGTATGGGCCACCAAAAGTGCACGAGGTGTCTCTACGTTCATATACTGTATGGGCCACCAAAAGTGCACGAGGTGTCTCTACGTTCATATACTGTATGGGCCACCAAAAGTGCACGAGGTGTCTCTACGTTCATATACTGTATGGGCCACCAAAAGTGCACGAGGTGTCTCTACGTTCATATACTGTATGGGCCACCAAAAGTGCACGAGGTGTCTCTACGTTCATATACTGTATGGGCCACCAAAAGTGCACGAGGTGTCTCTACGTTCATATACTGTATGGGCCACCAAAAGCGAGTCATAAATATGTTTGGAAAGTCTGAGAACAGTGAAATAGTGGACAAGATTACCCTTTCTTGTCAAGTTAATATTATTAGCGATCCATGACCCAAGTAAATACCACTCGTTAACCGTTTCAGAAATTGTACTATTTATTATTTTTGTTTACAAATACTATATCATTTGTTTACAAATACTATATCATTTGTTTACAAATACTATATCATTTGTTTACAAATACTATATCATTTGTTTACAAATACTATATCATTTGAAGAATATTTGGCAAAGACATCATGGTTATGCCATTGTCCCTAATATATTTGCGATTTCTGGGAAGGAAAAACAATCAATATACAGTTTAGCACAAACCTTGAATTATACTACTATCGGTTATGTTATGGGGATATTTGTATATACTGTATTTATGTGTTCATGATTATTAGTATGTTTAGTTTCCTCTCTACAACATAATCAAGCTTAACAATTACCCCCAAGACACCCATTCTAGATAAATGTGTGTATTTTTGTTTTGGTAAACGGCCGCTCCGCTATCGCTCGACTTAAATGGCAAGCAAGTTCTTATAATCGTCAAACTAATGGGGCGAATGTTTTTACAATCTAAAATGCTAATGGAGGTAAGCATAATTATGGAAGAATGGATTCCAGAAAGGCTCCCCCCACCCCCACCCCCTTACTATTCAAATTATTAATATAAATATTATACTAAAATGTTGGGGTTCCGAAGTGACGCCCATTGTGCTAAGCCAGCCAGGAATACGTCTGGTTGTGTACAGTCGGCCTAATAAGTTATGTCTCGGCACCAATTATGTTGTGATCAATAATTGGTATCAGCAATATTTACCCATGATTTCCTCTTTTTGAGTGAGATATACCAACATGCTCCTACACTTACCCACCCTATTTAACATCTGACATACAGTACATAAATACAGCCCAGAGCGAGCCAAATGTAATGACAGCTGAGCCATGACTTATTAGCGCCACCGCACACGAGTGCTTGTAGTATAGAACTTTGCTAGCATAAAGGCGGTGTCTCACACGGGGATTGTCCGTTAATTTTGTGGGGAAATTTCCACTTCAGGGATTTTTTCTGGACCTCTTTCTCCCTCATGTTTAGCCCCATTGCTTTTGAGATTTTAAGACGTTCGTCCAAGTAAATATGTAGGCATAGCTACTGACACATGTGTTTTGTTAAGCTTGATGGAGGTCTAGCAAGGAAACTAAAAAATATATATATATACTGTATATAGATAGATAGATCAATATAACAAAACTAACCACTACCCCCTTAAGTGCATGAGAGCCTAAAAGCCGCTCCAATTAAGCATCTTATTTTGATATAATTTGCTGTTATGTAGTATATTAAATCAGACTGTACGCAATTATGAGTTCTAGGATACATAGCGCAGTCATAATGAAAGTGACAATTGTTAGCTAGTAGACTCAACTGTACAATCGGGGGTATTAAGTGTTGTCATAGATTCCAGTGGTTTTCGCTCAACAAGTGTTATTGGTACCTTTATAGTTACTGGGAAAAATGCTAATCCCTCAGAGTATTAGTCAGTGTCCGAAACTTTGTGAAATATCTGACAAAACTTATTAAGCTCGACCGTACACCTGCTGATAAATGTTCGTGAGGTCCTGCAATATTCTTTATGCATTTCCATTTAGATTGATGTTCATATCAAATCACTTATATACTGTACTAGCAGGAGTACCCGGCGTTGCCCGGGTAATCACCATAATCACCATCACTACTACCACTACTACTACCATAATCACCATCATCAATCACTACTACCACCATCATCACAATACTACTACTACCATAATCACCGGCCTCGACCTCCCTGTGCCTCATTAAACGGCGACCTCGATTTCGGCGGCCGCTAAATGACCTCCGATTTTGGATCTGACCTCATCCGTACTCCCATTTTGGGGGGATGCGAACAACTTTCGTTCCATACACCTTTTCGATCGGAGGCCTCCTTCTGCCCCAAACGGCCATTTTTTTCGCATTTTTTTCGCTCCCGTATACTACATAAGTTCTGCCGAAAATTTTATTAAACAAAAGTGTCTCTGATTTCCACTAAACTCGCCTAAAACCATCTCCAAAGCCTGGGCTTTCCAACGGTGCCCCACACTCCCACCTGGCACCAAAACTGTGGGAGGAGTTTAGTAACAAAGGTCGGGTAGGTCGGGTAACTGACAGACAGACTAACATTGACCTTTATTTATATATATATATATATATATATATATATATATACTGTAATTAATTCATATCATAATTATATTTATTAATATATGGCTGAAGTGATCTGAACATCAATATAAATGGATATATTTGCACAAGGAAAATATCAAGACTTCACAAACATTTGTCAGAAGCTGTACGGTGGCGCTAATAAGGCATGTTTCACTTGTCTTCACGTTTGGCTTGCTCTGTGCTGTATTAATGTCAGTCAGATGTTGATGAGGGTAGGTAAGTGTAGGAATATGTTTATATGTCTCACTCAAAAAGAAGAAGTCATGTGTAAATATTGCTGATACCAATTATTGATCAAAACATAATTGGTGCCTAGACATTCCTTATTAGGCCGACTGTACAATTGAGTACTATCTGACAATGTTCTCTTTTATTATAACTGCGTTTTGAATGTTAGAACTCCCAATTGCGTACAGTCTGATTTAACCCCTTCTGTACCAGCGATGTGTTTTTAACTGCCTTCATGGTGTAATGGTTAAAGTGTTTAAGATCTGTTTTTGGTAACCCAGGTTTGAATCCCTGTAGGATCACATGTTTTCATTAATTTCATTGAGAGGTGTTTGGTGTTGGGATTGAAATTTATATATTCGATTATTGTATTCTTGCTATATATAGACGAAGTTTTTGCAGCTTAAGAGGAATCTGAGTTGATAAATGAAGATAATGGAAGCCTGTTAGTTGCTGGACGCCCTTCTTAAATGGAACACAATAGTCAATTAGAAGTCAGCATAAAGTAAGAGGAGATGGGTATATGTATTTACTAATTGTTATATATCTGTTATTATTGTTTGTTTCCTCCCTATACCTCCATTAAGCTGTACAAATAAAAACACTAGACCCTCCCTTCAAGATAAATTTGTACATTTCTCGGTAGAAAAATGTCGCGGCCGAAAGCCGGTTACTATTAAATTACAGGCTCGATATCGCTGGCCAGAAAAAAAATCGACACCTATATGACACGAAAAATCTTAATATTGACAAAGACATGGGGTTTAAAGTCTTCAAATCGCCAAACTAATGGGCAGAACGTCTTAACATATATAAATACAATGGAGTCTAACACGAGGGAGAAGGGGGCCAGGAAAACCAGCCGATCCCCTTAAAAGGGACGAACTTTGAACTGGACGGATTAATATACGACTAAGCAGCAACACCAATCTAAATAAGATGATTACTTGGAGCGGCTTCAAGGCTGTCAAGGGGGTAGTGGTTAGTGGTCTGGCCTATATATGTAATTATATATATTTGTTCTAGGTTCCTCGCTAGACTCCATCAAGCTTAAACAAAACAAAAAATCAACTAGATCTCCTCTCAAGATAATTTTGTCATGGCCGACGGGCGGTTCTTCTTACGTTACAAGCTCGCTATCGCTTGCCAGAAAAAATCGACATCTAAATGACACAACAGGTCTGTAAATCGCCAAACTAATGGAACGAACGTCATAAAATCTTCCAACTAATGGGGCTAAACCCACTGGGGCAAGGGGTCTGGAATAAGCACCTACCTCCCCCTTATAATGGATGAAGTTGGTCGCTGGTCGTCGGCTTTACTCAGATGGCCTAAACAATGAACGATCCCGTTGATCGTATCCCTTCTGTGGATCACCCGATTAACACAAATATGCCACTTAAGAGGACAATGGCTGTTTTGGAGGGTCTTTATATTAGCATATTCACTTATTTGTTTTAGTTTCCTAGCTAGACCTCCATTATGCTTCAAATATACACTCCCTAGACCCTCTTTCAAGATTTGTTTTACATTTTTCGGTAGAAAATTTCCCAGATGAAGGCAGGGTCCTTCTCAAGTTACAGGCTCGCTATCGCTCGCTAGGAAAAAAACTATATCCAAATGACACAACAGGTCTTAAAATCGCAAAACTAAAGGAGCGAACGTCTTAAACTCTCAAAACTAATAGGGCTAAACCCACTGGGAGAAGGATTCCGGAAGAAGCACCTACCTCCCCCTTAACCCCTTTGAACCAGCGACATTTGCTTCATTTTATTCTAGCTATAATTAGAAGATTTGGTGCGGTTTAAGAAGGATCTATGGTAGAAAATAGGGTGAAATGAGATAGTTCGAAGCCTGTTAATTGCTGGAGGTCCGTTTGCAAATAAATATAATCGTCTAATAGTAGCCCGAATGAAACAATATAAAACACGTTGCCGGTACAGAAGGGGTTAATTGATAAACTTTCTGGCGTGACGCTGGTTTTCCTCAGATGTCCAAAGCATAAACAATGTCCGAGACAATATCCCTTCTATGGATCACCCAAGCAAGACCAATATCGCACGTAAGGGGGGGATAGGCCTATTTATTTGCTAACCTGTTTATCTGTTTATCAATATTATAGTTTCCTCCCTAGACCTCCTTCAATCTTAAAAAAACAAAAAAAAACAAGACCTCTCCTTCAAGATAGATTTGTACATTTTTCGATTGAACAATGTCCCGGCCGAAGGGGGTTCCTCTTAAATTACAGGCTCGCTGTCTGGGCACGCCAGGAAAAAATCGACACCTGAATGACACGAAAAGTGTTAATATTGACAAAGAAATATGGTTAAAGGTCTTCAAATCACCAAACTAATGAGCCGACCGTCATACGATATAAACACTAATGGGGCTAAACATGAGGGAGAAGGTGGACTAGAAAAACTACCTATCTCCCATCAAGAACCAACAAATACAAATGAGCTTTGATCCCCAACGTTCAATGAATGAGATTAACCTTGATATATTTATGTTAGATTAACCTTGATATATTTATGTTAGATTAACCTTGATATATTTATGTTAGATTAACCTTGATATATTTATGTTAGATTAACCTTGATATATTTATGTTAGATTAACCTTGATATATTTATGTTAGATTAACCTTGATATATTTATGTTAGATTAACCTTGATATATTTATGTTAGATTAACTTTGGTATATTTATGTTAGATTAACCTTGATATATTTATGTTAGATTAACCTTGATATATTTATGTTAGATTAACCTTGATATATTTATGTTAGATTTAAGTGTTTGAGTGTTGATGAATATATACATTGATAAGATGTTGGAGATGCAACCTTAATACACATCGCATTAGTAGTGACTGGAAGACACTGCCTTGATTGGAATACATATCGAGTGTGGCTGATCCATTATGACAAGTGGATTAATTAGGTGGAAGGGAAACACAGGAAAGAGCTTGAATTCTGTGTTTGTCTTACGTTTCGCGCTACCAGAACCCATCTTCAAAGAGACTGAAGATGGGTTCTGCGTAGCCCGAAACGTAAGAGAAATAAATAATTCAAGCTCTTTTCTGTGTTTCCCTTCCACCTAATATATTGAGTGTGTTGAAGAGGCAAGAGTATGTGCTTTCTATCTATCTATTGCCTGACGCCGTGATCCCCGAAGGGGTGGCCACGAACGAACCGCCCCCATGCACCTCTGTCCCCAGTCAGTCGACGCCCCTCCCCCCAACCAGCACCACCTTCGTTCATGTACTTCCTCACTCCATCCTTCCACCTCATATTCGGTCTACCTCTCCCCCTCTGTCCCTCCACCTCGCTCTCATACACCCTCTTAGTCATTCTCTCGCTTTCCATACGTTCCATATGGCCGAACCATCTCAAGTTGTTCCTTTTCACACTTTCCAGCACATCTACCTCCACACCACACCTCCTTCTTACTTCCTCATTAGTCTGTCTATCCCTCCATGTAACTCCGCACGCACTCCTTAAGTAATTCATTTCCACTGCTCTCACTCTTGGTCTGAGTCTCTCAACCAACGTCCATGCTTCGCTTCCGTAAGTCAGTGTCGGGATTACCACACTGTCATGCAAGGACTTCTTCACTTCCATACTGACCACCCTATTTCTTGTTACTGCTTTTAGCGTTCCTACAACCCTCTTCCCCTGTTGTACCCTCTCCCGCACCTCTTCATCCATAGTCCCATCTTTACTCAACACACTGCCCAGATACTTAAAAGAGTTGACGATCTCCATAGCCTGACCGTTCAGCTTCACCTCACACTCTGTGACTTCACCCCTTTCGAAGACCATAACCTTGCTCTTCCCCGTATTTACCTTCAAATTCCGTTTTTCGCACACTGTTCCAAACTCATTTACCAGACCCTGCAACTCCCATTCATTATCACTCATCAGAACTGTATCATCCGCAAACAGCAGTATAGGTAGCTTCCACTCAATTCCCTCCCTTTTCAGCGATACACCAACATCCACTGCTCTTGATAGTATTTCTTTCATAACTCCATCCATATATACAGTAAACAACCACGGGGACATCACACACCCCTGTTTCAAACCAACATTCAGGTCAAAGAACTCGCTCTGCTCACTCTCCACACGTACTGCCGCCTTTGCACCCTCATACATGCTCTTCACTGCTTTCAGCAACTTGCCCTCTACTCCGTATATTCTAAGTACTTTCCACAAACCTTCTCTATCCACTCTGTCATAGGCCTTCTCCAAGTCCATAAAGGCAACATACACCTTTTGTTTCTTCTCCAGATACTTCTCCACAACACAATTCAGAGTAAAAATCTGATCTACACATCCTCTTCCCTTCCTAAAACCTCCCTGCTCGTCGCCTATCCATTTCTCCGTTCTCACTCTCACTCTCTCAATCACTACCCTACTGTATACCTTCCCTACTACGCTTAGAAGACATATTCCTCGGTGGTTACCACACACTCCTCTTTCCCCTTTGCCCTTATATAGGGGGACTATTATGCCAGTCTTCCAGTCATCGGGTGCACTCCCCTTCTCCCATGCTAGTTTGCACATTTTCCATACCCATTCTATCACTATCTCACCACCATACCTCAACATTTCCCCACACACTCCATCTGTTCCTGGTGCTTTCCCCAACTTCACTCTTTTCATGGCTTCCCACACTTCTGACCTCCTGATCCCCACCTCCTCCTCCACTACTTCTCTTCTTCTCCCTCCCATACCATATCCAGCTATGTTTGCTGGCTCTTCATTCCTTTCATTTAGCAACTCACTGAAGTACTCCCTCCATCTTTCGACTCTCTCTTGCTTCTCGGCTAGCATTCTCCCATTCTTATCTTTCACACCCTTACTGTTTCCCTTGCTACCTTCCCTAACTTTCTTGACTTCTTTCCAGAACAGTTTCTTACTCTCCCTCCATTTTACACTCAGATTCCTTCCAAATTCCTCATCTACTCTTCTCTTACTTTCCTTCACTACTCTCTTCACCACCCTCTTACTCTCCACGTACCTCGCTCGTTTCTGTCTCTCGGAATCTTCATTCCCTCTGCTACCCAACCACTCTCTATATGCTTTCTTCTTTTCTTCCACAGCTATTCGTACCTCTTCTGTCCACCATGCTGTACCTTTCACTCCCCTCCCTCTTCTCCTCACTCCACACACCTCCTCACATGCTGCACAGATCTCATCCTTAAACACCTTGCTCATCTCCTCCACTTCCTCCATAACTTCCAGGTCGAACCCACCTAGTCGTCTTTCCACTGCTCTCCTGTACTCCTCCCTGATTTCCTCCTCCTGCAACCTCTCCACCCTCCTCACCATTCCACCCTCCTCTCGCCTCCCTCCCGCTCTCCTCGGAATATATCGGAATATATCTATTTTTTTCTATGTGTATGGAGGAGACAAAAAGGCAGGTTGCCTGTAACGAGTGTCTCCCCCAAAGCGAAAAGAGTGACAGAACCAAATTCAAGTGACATTGGAGTCATAATGCCTAGACACACGCAGTTTAATGCAGTCTAAGTCATAGGATGAATTAAAGATGTATAGTTAATGACCGGGATAAGTACCACTGCCTCGGCCGAAGTTGATGTCAAGTATTCCAGTTGAGGTGAGCTGCCAAAGAGCCATAGGATCTGGTCTTTCTTAAAGTTTTGCTCCTCTTGCTGGTCTGTGGGGCTAGGAATAAAAGGTCTCCTTGGTCACGGCCTCTACTAAGTGTTTTGTGACCTTTTTCCTTTTGTTGGTCAAATATAGTCACTTATAATAATGTGTGGACCCCTTATGTTTTGTTGGTCAAATATAGTCACTTATAATAATGTGTGGACCCCTTATGTTTTGTTGGTCAAATATAGTCACTTATAATAATGTGTGGACCCCTTATGTTTTGTTGGTCAAATATAGTCACTTATAATAATGTGTGGACCCCTTATGTTTTGTTGGTCAAATATAGTCACTTATAATAATGTGTGGACCCCTTATGTTTTGTTGGTCAAATATAGTCACTTATAATAATGTGTGGACCCCTTATGTTTTGTTGGTCAAATATAGTCACTTATAATAATGTGTGGACCCCTTATGTTTTGTTGGTCAAATATAGTCACTTATAATAATGTGTGGACCCCTTATGTTTTGTTGGTCAAATATAGTCACTTATAATAATGTGTGGACCCCTTATGTTTTGTTGGTCAAATATAGTCACTTATAATAATGTGTGGACCCCTTATGTTTTGTTGGTCAAATATAGTCACTTATAATAATGTGTGGACCCCTTATGTTATGTTGGTCAAATATAGTCACTTATAATAATGTGTGGACCCCTTATGTTTTGTTGGTCAAATATAGTCACTTATAATAATGTGTGGACCCCTTATGTTTTGTTGGTCAAATATAGTCACTTATAATAATGTGTGGACCCCTTATGTTTTTTCTTTTTGCAATGATAACTATCTTGATTGATATGTTGATAGAACTTGCTTTTTAATAAATAGTATATATATTTTAGAGTTGATGTACACCAAAATATATTCATAAATTCGTTTTGGAGATGTGCTTCTATAATTAGAAATAGGTGATGTCCACAAATGTTTATGAGTGACTGTACATGTGAGATAGAGGATGAGAGGGTTGTTGTGGATGGGTGGGGGAGAGGTGGGAGAGGTCCCAGGAAGGTGGAGGAGTTATGGGCGGAGCTACATGCAGCTGGTGTTGGATAACTGGTATAAGGGAAAACAACTGTTTGAGGGAGGCTTGCCTCTTCTTGTTGGATGCCATGATGACCGAGGAGTCTGGTGGGTGTAGATCATGTAGAACCCGGCGTCACACTAACATTGCGATGGTGTAACTAGTGATTATGAACGGTCATTGCTGGTGAGGTTTGTGTTGACCATGGGGGTGATTAAATATAAGTGATAATATTTTAGAAGACTTGTAGATACTAGCGATATTGATATTTTTGATGTAGATAATGCTTGTTAAGCTACTTTGAGCATGTTGGTGGGGATCATAAAGAAAAAAACGTCAGTGTAAATTAAGCCATGAACTACGATGTTCCTTTCAGAAGGCATGGTATTTAAACAGGTTGGCCGGTAATTATAGGGAAAAGACTGACCCTTATTTTTCATGTTTTTTCCTCCAGATTTTAAGAATTGAGTGTGTTCATGGTTTTAATGATAATTCCAATGTGGGATCTAAGATTGGTTGAGGGTCATCCCCCCCCCCCCCCCACCCCCATGACTTATTGAATTCATCATCTACATTGCAAGCAGGGGGTAAATATCGATTATACTATATTTAGCAGGGGGTAAATATCGATTATACTATATTAAGCAGGGGGTAAATATCGATTATACTATATTAAGCAGGGGGTAAATATCGATTATACTATATTAAGCAGGGGGTAAATATCGATTATACTATATTAAGCAGGGGGTAAATATCGATTATACTATATTAACCAGGGGGTAAATATCGATTATACTATATTAAGCAGGGGGTAAATATCGATTATACTATATTAACCAGGGGGTAAATATCGATTATACTATATTAAGCAGGGGGTAAATATCGATTATACTATATTAACCAGGGGGTAAATATCGATTATACTATATTAAGCAGGGGGTAAATATCGATTATACTATATTAAGCAGGGGGTAAATATCGATTATACTATATTAACCAGGGGGTAAATATCGATTATACTATATTAACCAGGGGGTAAATATCGATTATACTATATTAAGCAGGGGGTAAATATCGATTATACTATATTAAGCAGGGGGTAAATATCGATTATACTATATTAAGCAGGGGGTAAATATCGATTATACTATATTAACCAGGGGGTAAATATCGATTATACTATATTAACCAGGGGGTAAATATCGATTATACTATATTAACCAGGGGGTAAATATCGATTATACTATATTAACCAGGGGGTAAATATCGATTATACTATATTAAGCAGGGGGTAAATATCGATTATACTATATTAACCAGGGGGTAAATATCGATTATATTATATTATGAACACATTTGTTAACAGAGAAGGAGATCTGAGAGTAAAGGGAATTTGCGTTTTTTCCATTAATATCGGGTATTATATATGCGATCAAAATTATTCTCCCACAGTGGATTATACAATACATGAGTACGGTATAAGGATTCCATAGACCAGCATTGTCCCTAATAAATAATCTATAATAAGGGGCGAGCCTTTTCTAAATAATTAACAAAAGTTCAAATACCTTGCCAGTGCTGGGAAATGTCTCCAACTTGAGTGCCACATAGAACATAGTGGCATATCTCCTTACTACATCTTCAACCCCCCCCCCCCTCTATCTCTCAATTTGACCTCATATTTTGCACAGGTTGTAGCAGTTCGTGTGGGTTAAATATAACTATGTGCAGTATGGATTGGTTTTGAACACTGCTTACTGATTGCTAGTGACCATCAATTAATGTACTAATAGTGAATGTCAAGGTGTTCCTGGTGTACACTATCTGGTCCAACTTCTTCGGGGTCACTATCATATTTGGTGTATTTATTATTGAGGATTTTGCTTGCTTTTGCCATTTTCAAGCAATATATTATATTTTGTCTCCTAGTCTAACACAAACACCTTCCCAGACTTGTAAGTTAAACGCTCGCAATCAATCGCCCAGAAAACAATTTGACACCCGAATGTGGTGAAGTGTCTCATTATAGCCAAACGCATGTGGTAAAGCATCTTAGAATCTCCAAACTAATGGAGCGAATCATGTGAGGTGGAAAAAAAAAAAAAAAAAACTTGGACCAAATAGGGTTAATGACATTGATTGAGGTGATTGTGGGACGGGACATTTCGCTTATACTGATAATAGATGTCATATTCAAAATATATTGATGGTGGTTATGAGAGGATTACAGATTTTGAGGGTATAATTGTGAACATAGTATTAACATATATTGTACAATAATGATCAACAGGATTATGAAGGATGTATAAAACAGTGAAGGTGTTATTGACGTCCATTGTATTGACATTATTAACGACAGTGGATTATGAAGATGGCCTATTTGGTGGTCATGCAGATATAAATAATGATATAGGTGATAATTGTGCAATAGACATCAATACAAGTAATAATGGAAATAATGATGATGGTTGTAATAGGATGATAACAAGATAGTGATACATTAGTCCAGTAAATCTAGCAATCATTTAACTGGACCTAGAACAAATTGCAATAGAAGGTTTTTTGGCTTTAACTTGTTTATTAGGTCCCTCTGATGAACATATAAAAGTCTCCAACTTTTGGACACTGGGAAAGTGGTTAATTTGCATAAATTCAAGATGGCCGCCGTCCAAAGCTTCAATTTACAGATAACTTTTTTCTGGTTGCTCCTAGACCCTATAAATGTATTACAAACAACGTTTTTTGGCTTTAACTTGTTTATTAGGTCCCTCTGATGAACATATAAAAAGTCTCCAACTTTTGGACACCTGGAAAGTGGTTAATTTACAGCCGAAAAACCTTACAGACAGGCTGAACTGTCTCTTTCACAAGGGGTGACACAGGCACTTTGTGCTTGTATGGGTTTTTTGACCTGTTGTCCCTCTTTTTTATAAAAAAAAAAAAAAAAAAACCATGACGTAGTATGACGTCATTCAGAGCCAATTATGTAATTCATGATAGGAGTTCGTATTCACTTGGATCATCGGTGCTTGCATCAAAGTTGCTATTTTGACAGAGTCCTTTACATTGACCACATGCACTGGAACATTCAAGCTCATTCCGTTTGCAACTACAGCGTTGAGTGTCACAGTTGCCCTTACACTGACATCTGACCAATTTCAGTAGTGAATCAGGAGCCACTGGCGAATCCATCGTCTTCGGTTCAAGCTGTCCCTTCCGCAGACACCAGCCCCATTTCTCGGGGTCCACACAGTTTCCCATCCATTCCTGGACCTGACAATAAACTCGGAACGAGTAGTATTTGGCTGCATCGGTTGTTGGGGGAAGGCTGTGAACTTCAACGGTAGTTGAACTTTTTGCCACCTTGTTGCAAAACTTTGTCTTTCGCAGTCCGTCAAGGGTGTCATTTCCTTTTCCCCCGTACAAATAAACCAAGGCCTTTTCACCAGCTGATGATATCGCGTCTTTACTTCCACTTTGGCAACAGAATGCTTCTATACATTTCAAGAAACCGTTGTCTTCCCTCACTTTCCTCAAGGCAGCCCCTTTACCAATACCATACAGTCGTGAGGTTGTGTCACATCCACAGAGTGCATGGACAACTGGCAGAACACGACAGATGCTTTCACCGAGAGCTTCTGCTACTGAGTTAATATGCCATCATTTCCCACCTTCCTTGCTCGACTTGAAGTACAAATCATTCATCCCTCGTTCCGCATAATGACACAACAGCACCAACAAGTCTGTGTCCTCACCTATCACATATGTCACGGTTTCCCTTGCATGCTCAATTCCCTTCTTCGCAATCATGACATCTGCATCTGCTGGCGCATTGACACAGTCAATTCCATTTGCCTTGAATGTTCACACAATAAGTCAATGAAGTTTTGCTTATTGTCCGAGTTTGACAAGAAGTTTTCCTTTTTTGACCGAAGGGGCATGGTTGGAGTGAACATCACCTATTGACCAAAGACTCCTTTTGATCGTCGATTGTGTGTCATGTCCTTGGTAGTAGGTCCTGATTTATAACCGTCGAATACAACCACCGGGTTGAGAAAGTTTTTGGAAACATGCTTCATGTACATGCTTGCAATGTCCTCAAATGTGTCACCCTTCTTCCATGGAATCCTTTGCAATAAGGAACCACCATCCAGAACATGGGTCACAGTCCTTTCTTCCTCAAATGATTCCAATGACGACTTGGGAACAACAGCAGCTATCTCATCTCCTAGCTGTGGTTTATTGGCTTCCCTGAGCCTCCCCCACTTATCGAACAGAGCAGTAGGGTAGCTAGACAACTCATACGCAAAGACCTCTTCAACACCTAAGTCCCTGTTATTAGCAAAGATGAGGAGCCTCTGGAAAAGGAGCTGTGGGTCGATTGGTACTTTTTCAGCACTGATTGTAACCTTTGCACCCAACGACTCAACTTGATCTTTCTTCCTAAATGAAAAGTCAAAAGCATTGCTACCTTCCATCTTCTGCACAATGTTCATACCAACCTCATACAGTAAATGAGGATTGGCCGAGGCTGGTCCTGTCACACCGTTGGCAATATTCCTGAGTTCATTTGATTCTTGAAATGGATCATAATCCTTGAAGAATGCGAGAACCTTCTCTGTGTCCTTCCTATCTCGTTCACGCCTTGCTTCAGTCATTTCTTTGTGCTGCTCAGAGGTGTGGAAATGCTTCCCTGTCAGTTCTTGCATAACTTCACTCACCTCAGCGCAGGCTGGCATAGCAAGTAACCAGCGCAGGCGTTGCGTTTCCTCCATGCCCCTACCACGTGTCAATCCACCATTCGTTTTCAAAGAGCGCATCAAAACCTGCTCTATAACCAAGTCGCTTGGCAGTCCTGCCCACAGCCGATCACTTCGGCGGATCACAAATAGACCGGAGTTCAATTGACAGAACATGTCTGGGTTGAGCTGCTCAAGTTCAATCATGTCTTGAATGTACACATGGGCTGACTTGGCATAATTGTTATGACCACACGCTGCAAAGTACGGCAACATCTCCTGGAGTGTTCCGAGGTACAGTAGGAAATCGCCCATTCTCAGTGCCCTCAGGAAGCGACGCAGCAGGTCAATCATGTCCATGTATTGAATCCATAGCTTTCCCATCTTATGCTCTGCTAAGGAGCTCTTCTCAGCTTTAAGTTTTTCAGAAATTCTGTTGAAAACGTCTTTACTGCAGACTTCATCCGGTGAAACGTCTTCACGCAACAGCTTATCCAAAAGATCTGCAGCCTCCTGGAAGTCCTTGCATGCGTCACTTTCCTCATCTACCATTGAGAGGTTGACACCGTATGCCCTGCCTAACACAATCGAACTCAAGGCTGTGTCAACCAAGAAGTGGCCTCTGATTGCTCGTGCATAGGATTTCCCACTCAGCATTTGGGTCACAGCATTTTCAGCGTATATAAATTCCAAAACCTCCTTAAGCCCAGATGCTTCCATAACATGGCCCATGCATCCCAAAAAGCTCATCACAGAGTGAAAGCCACCAAGGTTCAAAACAATGGGTTTCAGTTCGCTTCCTTCCTTCTCATGAACAATGATCGTCTTCGCTTTCCAATAAAGCGGTTGGTCGAATGTCAGCATTGGCGTCGTTCCCTGGCGATGGCTTTCCGCAGCAACGAAGTGAAGTGTTGAGTAAATACAACTCATGTCCGTAGGGTCCATGTCAATCATGGGCAAGAAATGGACGGATGATTTCCCTGGGTGTGGTCCATGGCACACACTCTGCATTAAGCCGGACCAGCCTGGTCGTTTTGGTCGAAGCAACCATGACGTTTTCCACAGTATGTCCAGATTTTCAAGCTTGTCAGATGCTGAAATGGGGTCAAGCTTTCTAAATTCGAGAGGCCCACCCTTCTTGCGAACACTGCGGTAGTATTTGATTTCAATTTGAGCTGCCGTGAAGTTGTTTTCAGGTGACTGCAATCTTGGTATTGATGTTGTGTCTCTTACTTCAGGGGTGACAGCAACAATTATACCCATACCATGGTATGTTCCTCGCCCATCAAGCGTACGCAAGTTGTGATCAACATTGTCTGCAACGAACTGTCCAAACCTGCCTGCAGTGGATATGTTGGTGCCCCTGAAATTGGCAGCACACTTCGAAAACCTCAAAACTTCTGCGTAAGGCAGACAGAAGCCGTGGCTGTGTAAACTGTCCACAAGAAAGCGGGAACCAAAGTGCTGGTGCATTTGAACCGCCAATCCATACTGAATGGGTGCTACAATGGCCCTTGGTCTGGTAAGTTGCACGATACTTTGTCCAATTGATGCAACTTCAAGATCACATGACTTGCCACTGAACGTCTCTTGCAGCAATATACGAAGGGACTGCGGAACGTACGCCACATTCTTTTCCAGCGACCGGAGTTCAGAAGGATCTGGATAGAAATCTCTACAAAGTATCAATGTTCTTTATATCTGCTTTGATCAACCGTGCCGCAGCCCTGACTTTCTTTCTTTGTTCTGCTTCCTCATCATCAGTCTGTGGTGAGTCTTTGAATTGTTGCAAAATCTTTGCAGCACTTTCTTTGACAGTTACAACATCGCTGCGTCCATGCACGTTACTAATAACCAGTTCATCCCCAAAATATGAAATAAGTTTCTGTTTCATGTATTTTACACTATACGCTTCAACATCAGGGCACAACTGGGACATTCTATCAACGAGATCAACCACTGTAGTCTGTTCATCATCATTGCCACTGACTAGGTCCTCGATTACGAGTAGAAATGCTTCCTCTCGTGAGGCATCTACTTTGCGACCCTTGCGAGGAGGTTCACTGTCTGCGGAATCACGATATTTGGAGGGGATCTGCCTATGTGTCTGGAAATTTGAGCTGCACTGCTTGTGATATATTGCGTCAGCTGCTGGAAGATCGCGTGCAAAGTTAATTCGGCCTCTAACAGTGTCAGCCCACTCATCAGCCCTGGCATCACATGCAGAAAGTATTGTCCTTTGAAAGTTGAAGGTGCGTACTGGATACACTTCTTCTGAATCATGCTTTGTGTCCAAATAGATTTTTGTACCACAAAAAAAGCAGTTCTCTGTAAAACAAAAGTCTGGTGTCTGAGAACGAAGAGCAGGTTTTTCAGGACGTTTCTTCTGCTTCCCAGGAATTCTATTTGGCTTCGTATTGACATGCTTCTTTCGGCAATCAATGTGCACCGTTTGGCCCTCGGACACGGTAATTGATGGCGTTCCACGTTCAGTACTGGCCTTGTTGATAGTATCTGCTCCCTTCGCCCTCAGCTTGACTGTTTCTCCTTCGTCTAACGTGTTTGAGCAAATGCCGCAGGGATTATGCACCACCTCTTCTTCCATGGCTTCGGTAGATGTCGCACCAATCTGTTGAAACAAGAAACAAGATGATGGGATTAGTATAGGCCTAGGCAAAATGTAATAGACAATAATGTGCAGTAAAGGTAGGGCTTGACCTAGAACAAATTGCAATAGAAGGTTTTTTGGCTGTAAGGTTTTTTGGCTGTAAATTAACCACTTTCCAGGTGTCCAAAAGTTGGAGACTTTTTATATGTTCATCAGAGGGACCTAATAAACAAGTTAAAGCCAAAAAACGTTGTTTGTAATACATTTATAGGGTCTAGGAGCAACCAGAAAAAAGTTATCTGTAAATTGAAGCTTTGGACGGCGGCCATCTTGAATTTATGCAAATTAACCACTTTCCCGGTGTCCAAAAGTTGGAGACTTTTTATATGTTCATCAGAGGGACCTAATAAACAAGTTAAAGCCAAAAAACCTTCTATTGCAATTTGTTCTAAGTCCAGCCCTACTTTGACTGGTCTACATGGTGATAATGATAGGGAGGGTGAGGTAATGATGGAACTGAAGATGGTATTAAGGGTACTACATAATGAAGGTGGTGATAGTAGTGGTGATGATAATGGTAGCAATAATGATAATACTGATGATGGTAATAGGATTACAAAATAAATGATGATAATGGTAGTGATTAAACTGAAGATGGTAATACTAACAATACATAATGAAGGTGCTTGTAACTGTGGTGATAATAATGGTAGTAATAATGATAGTGCTGATGATGATGGTAATAGGATGATAATAGGATAGTGATACATGATGATAAGTATAGCGAAGGTAAGGTAGAGATGAAACTAATGATGGTAATAATGATACTAATGATGATGGTAATATTACTAGACAAAATGATAATGGCAGTGCGGGTAAGGTAGTGATGAAACTGAAGATGATAATACTAGTACATAATAATGAATGTGGTGATAGTTGTGGTGAATATAATGGTAGTAATTATGGTATTAGTACAAAATAACATGATAATAATAGCGAGGGTAAGGTAGTGATGCAACTAAAGCTGGTAATAATGGCACTACATAAGGAAGGCGGTAGTAGTTGTGGTGGTAATAATGATAATACTGATGATAATGGTAATATCAATATAAAATAAATGATAATATGGGAGGGAAGAAAGTAAAGATGGTAATAATGGCACTACATAATGAAGGTGGCGGTAGCAGTAGTGATAATAATGGTAGTAATGATGCTAATGATGGTGATATAAATAGATAAATATATGGTGATGATAGTGTTAGTCATGGTGGTGTCAGGTGCTGATGACAAACTAAATATGGTGATGATGTTATTAAATACAGATGGTGATGGTAGCAGTTGTGTTACTAATTATAACCATGATGCTGATGCTAAAACTTGATATATATATGGTGATGATGGTATTAAATACAGATGGTGATGGTAGCAGTTGTGTTACTAATTATAACCATGATGCTGATGCTAAAACTTGATATATATATGGTGATGATGGTGTTGATGTTAGACGTGTTTGATAATACTATTATAGTGGTAGTAATGAGGATAATAATGATGATGCTCGTGATAGAAATAGATAAATATAGTATAATGATATTCATGTTTGGTAATGATAATGAGGATAATACTGATGATGATGGTGATAGAACTAAATATATTTATGGTGTTGATGGTAATCGGGATGATAATTATACTAGCGAAAATTAAAATGTTGATGATCGGTATGAAAGGTATCAACATTTATTGATGTTGATGATCGGTATGAAAGGTATCAACATTTATTGATGTTGATGATCGGTATGAAAGGTATCAACATTTATTGATGTTGATGATCGGTATGAAAGGTATCAACATTTATTGATATTGATGATCGGTATGAAAGGTATCAACATTTATTGATGTTGATGATCGGTATGAAAGGTATCAACATTTATTGATGTTGATGATCGGTATGAAAGGTATCAACATTTATTTGCCAAAAAAATACACAATTGGTACAAAGTTGACAATAAATGTAATGTACGCTTGGCAAAGGTCTGCCTACCCTAAGGCTTTTTGCTTACCAATGTAAACATTTTAATTAAGATTTACATAGAAATAGGCACACACAAATGATAATTGACAGAAAAAACAAATGATTAATGTTAATAATTATACACACTATCATCACAATTTTACCACATCCATCCATCCATATACGTTACATGCACAACCGCACATAATACACACACAATAAAAATATACCTGTACATATAAATATTCTTAATTTCTCATTCATTCTCTTGATAACATATTACATTAGGAGAGGCATACACACGTGCTTATATACATAAATACACTCATACACAATGCCGTATTGATGCACCTACCGGTACTGGTACTCAAACATGTTCACATACGGTACGTCACTCAATATACACATAGATCCATACACGTTACATACACACACGCACACAGTACATTCACATACAGAAAAATATGTACCGTAAATGTGTACATGGACATCCATGTTACCTCAGTAAAATTATCAAGTACATACATAAACATTCTTACACAGTACAATCCTTACACAATGATAATATAACCAATAAATAGTAAATGTCGTCATAACAACATGTCTAGTAAATAAATCCCACAATTCACTACAAGTCATATGCATGGAGAGATACATACACATATTTACAAGCTCACAGCTTCTTACACAATTTAATATATCCACACATATTACTGCACAGACACACAATACTAAAACATTGTTTACATACATAATTCCCTAAAAGAAAGAAAAAATACAAATATATATCTACTGTAAATCCGTACGATGGTAAACACCTATACCGGTATCATAACATATACAAATACATACACACACACATAATATGCAAAGTAAATGTGCCGTACACACATACACAGCAAATGTATGTAAACGCACATAATTTCTATACATATATTAATGGGATATATAATACATCCACCTATAATTTAATTGTCTATACACTATACTCTTTGTATTAATACATTGTAGTTATACAGTATATGAGGAGCCAAGCAGGGACCAGTATACACAGCATTACATGTGACCTACGCTCCATCATTTATAATGTTGATTTTTTTAGATAATATTTATATAACTGTAAATTTGCCATTTATTTAATTATTTCTGGCAAGGAATTCCACAAAACTGCGCCCGCAAACGCAATGTGCCGCTGGTGCTGAGAAGATGGTATTAGAAGCCGTTTAATATTTAAGTTAACTACACGAGTACCGAATTATAGTTAATCACCGGAAAATAGCTCTTGAAGGGCGTTATATTTGTCAAGGACTTATAAACAAACATAATTTCGAAATATTCATATACTGTATATGATATTATATTCATATATAATGCTAATGGTGATAGCACTAGATACATATATAGTGGTGATGGTGGTAGTCGGGGTGATAATCATAATAGTGAAGATGATAATAATGATTGTGATAGAACTACATAAATATATGGTGATGGTAGAACTAGATAGATATGTGGTGATGGTAGTGATAGAACTAGATAGATATATGGTGTTGTTGGTGGTAGTCGTGGTGGTGGTTACCGAGGGTGAGGTCGTCCCCTGTAGAGCCCAAGGTAGGACGCTCACCCAACACCCACAACTACGACTACTTACACTAATAATAAACTACTCCTGTCCATGATACGTTTTGTATTACTTCCAACCTCTTACATATTGTGTTATTCATTACATTTAACCCTTCCTGTATTATAAAGTTTATTCAAGCTATATTTAGGTCACTTTGTGCAGTTTATTCAAGCTATATTTAGGTCACTTTGTGCAGTTTATTCAAGCTATATTTAGGTCACTTTGTGCAGTTTATTCAAGCTATATTTAGGTCACTTTGTGCAGTTTATTCAAGCTATATTTAGGTCACTTTGTGCAGTTTATTCAAGCTATATTTAGGTCACTTTGTGCAGTTTATTCAAGCTATATTTAGGTCACTTTGTGCAGTTTATTCAAGCTATATTTAGGTCACTTTGTGCAGTTTATTCAAGCTATATTTAGGTCACTTTGTGCAGTTTATTCAAGCTATATTTAGGTCACTTTGTGCAGTTTATTCAAGCTATATTTAGGTCACTTTGTGCAGTTTATTCAAGCTATATTTAGGTGACTTTGTGCAGTTTATTCAAGCTATATTTAGGTCACTTTGTGCAGTTTAGTAAAGGTCTGTGGAAATATAAAAGGTAATATGAGATAGTTCAAGGCATCTTAAATTGCTGGAAGACCTTTTAAACTGAATATAATTGTCTAATAGTAGCCAAAATAAAGTTCTAAAGACGTCCCCGGCACAGAAGGGGTTAAAACCTAGAGCTTTCAGTATTAACAATTGCCAATAATACGGTTTTCGTCGTTTGTAACCCAGTCTTCCCTCTACAGGAATGGGATAGGGAGAGAAGAAAATGGTGTGTGTGATGAACCATATTATCAATCCTTCAAAGATATACCAAAATATCCTGTGTAGCTGTAAATATCCTGTGTAGCTGTATATATCCTGTGTAGCTGTATATATCCTGTGTAGCTGTATATATCCTGTGTAGCTGTATATATCCTGTGTAGCTGTATATATCCTGTGTAGCTGTATATATCCTGTGTAGCTGTATATATCCTGTGTAGCTGTATATATCCTGTGTAGCTCTATATATCCTGTGTAGCTGTATATATCCTGTGTAGCTGTATATATCCTGTGTAGCTGTATATATCCTGTGTAGCTGTATATATCCTGTGTAGCTGTATATATCCTGTGTAGCTGTATATATCCTGTGTAGCTGTATATATCCTGTGTAGCTGTATATATCCTGTGTAGCTGTATATATCCTGTGTAGCTGTATATATCCTGTGTAGCTGTATATATCCTGTGTAGCTGTATATATCCTGTGTAGCTGTATATATCCTGTGTAGCTGTATATATCCTGTGTAGCTGTATATATCCTGTGTAGCTGTATATATCCTGTGTAGCTGTATATATCCTGTGTAGCTGTATATATCCTGTGTAGCTGTATATATCCTGTGTAGCTGTATATATCCTGTGTAGCTGTATATATCCTGTGTAGCTGTATATATCCTGTGTAGCTGTATATATCCTGTGTAGCTGTATATATCCTGTGTAGCTGTATATATCCTGTGTAGCTGTATATATCCTGTGTAGCTGTATATATCCTGTGTAGCTGTATATATCCTGTGTAGCTGTATATATCCTGTGTAGCTGTATATATCCTGTGTAGCTGTATATATCCTGTGTAGCTGTATATATCCTGTGTAGCTGTATATATCCTGTGTAGCTGTATATATCCTGTGTAGCTGTATATATCCTGTGTAGCTGTATATATCCTGTGTAGCTGTATATATCCTGTGTAGCTGTATATATCCTGTGTAGCTGTATATTTTTTTTTTTTTTTTTTTTTTTTTTTTCTATGTGATTGAGGGAGGCAAAAGGCATAACTGCCTATAGCGAGTGCCTCCCCCATAGTTGAAAGAGTGACAGGGCCAAAATCAAGGGACGTTCGAGCCAAAATGCCTGGACACACGGAGTTTGAAGCAATTTAAGTCATAGGAAGAGGGAAAGACTGATTCTGGGAGAGAGTTCCAGAGCTCAGCTGTTGAGTAGAAGAAAGTTTGAGAGTAACGTTTCACTCTTGGGTTGGAGAGTTGCACAGAGTAGGGGTGGGATTGAGTTGCAAGACGGGTACCACGTGCCCTACGTAAAGGAGGTGGTATGCACTGGGATAGCTCTGAGGAACACTGATTATTATAGTAGCGATAGAATAGCGAGAGAGATGCAACATTGCGGCGGAGAGAGAGAGATTGCAGAGAGTTGGTGAGTGGACGGGAGTTAATGATACGAAAGGCCTTCCTTTCAACTTTGTCTAGGAGAGCGGTGTGAGAGGAACCTCCCCACACATGTGAACAATACTCAATACAAGGGCGCACTATGCCCCTGTACAGAGCAAGAAGCTGTGCAGGGGAAAAGAACCCCCTAAGGCGGTTGAGCACACCCAGCTTCTGGGAGGCTGCCTTAGCAAGACTGGTAATATGGTCCTTCCAAATGAGAGCAGAAGAAAAAGAGACACCAAGAATATTGAGAGAAGATGAAGGGTTGATTTTTGTATTGTTGAAGAATAAGGGATAGTCCGCTGGGAGATCCTGACGGGTAGATAGATGGAGAAATTGGGTTTTGGAAGCATTAAAGTTAACAAGGTTTTCTCTGCCCCAATTGGAAATAGTATTTAGATCAGAATTTAAGAGTTCTATGGCTTCATTACGTTTGTCGTTGAGGGATTGCTGGCTGGGGCATTCTGAAAAACTAATGGAGTAGTGTAAGGTTGAGTCGTCTGCATATGAATGGATGGGAATTAAGGTACAGTTAAGGAGATCATTTATCAAAATTAGAAAGAGAATAGGAGATAGGACAGAGCCCTGAGGAACACCAGAGTTTATAGGGTGAGGAAGTGAACAATGGCCGTCCACAACCGCGGCTATGGAACGGCCGGAAAGGAAATTAGAGACAAAGGCACAGATGGAGGGATAGAAACCGAAGGAGGGTAGTTTAGAAATTAAAGATTTATGCCAGACTCTATCGAAGGCTTTCGATATGTCTAGTGCAATAGAAAAAGTCTCACCGAAGTCCCGGAAGGAGGATGACCAAGAGTTAGTAAGATATGAAAGAAGATCACCAGTAGAGCGACCCTTAAGGAAGCCATACTGGCGATCTGAGAGCAGATTATGAGAAGAAAAATGCTTAAGAAATTTGGAAGCAAGAATAGTTTCAAAAACTTTAGAAAGACAAGAGATAAGAGCAATTGGACGATAGTTGGAGGGTTGAGAGCGGTCACCCTTCTTTGGGACAGGTTGAATGTGAGCAAACTTCCAGCATGAAGGGAAGACGTTAGAGGATAGACAGAGACGAAAGAGTTTGCCTAGGCAGGGAGTCAGCACGGAAGCACAGTTTTTGAGAACAACAGGAGGAACACCGTCCGGACCGTACGCCTTATTAGTGTTAAGCCCAGAGAGGGTAGAAAGTACATCTTTAGAAGAGATTAGGATATTAGGCATAAGTAAGAGAGAGGAGGGCGGAGAGGGAGGAATAGCACCGGAATCATCCAAGGTGGAGTTTCTAGCAAAAGTTTGAGCGAAGAGTTTAGCTTTGTCAGAGGAAGAAGTGATGGTTGTGCCATCAGAGTGGGAAAGGGGAGGGAAAGACGAGGAAGAGAAATTGTTGGAGAGGTTTTTGGCTAGATGCCAGAAAGCTTGGGAAGAGCTAGAGTTGGATAGTTCAGTGCATTTATTATTGATGAAAGAGTGTTTGGCAAGTCGAAGAACAGATTTGGCTTGATTCCGGGCAGAAACATATGAAGAATGAGAGTCTTGAGTTTTAAGGCGTCGGTACCGTTTGAATGCTTCCTCCTTATTGCGGACAGCAGTAGAACAGGCGTGAGTAAACCAAGATTTTTTAGCATTAGTCTGAGAGAAAGAGAATGGAATGTATGCTTCCATGCCCGATAGGATTACCTCGGTAATGCGTTCAGCACTCTCCGAGGGTCCTCGGCCATGGAAGCAGAAATCATTCCATGGGAAATCAAAGAAGTACTGCGAAGAGCCTCCCAGTCGGCAGCGCCAAAGTGCCACAAGCGCCGCCGGCTAGGAGGATCGGGTGGCTGTACTGGAGAGATAGGACAGGTGACAGAGATAAGTTTATGGTCGGAGGAGCCCAGAGGAGAGAAAAGATCGACAGTATAAGAAGAAGGGTTAGAAGTTAGAAACAAGTCAAGAATGTTGGGCCGATCTCCGATGCGATCCGGGATACGGGGGGGTTGCTGAACTCACTGCTCTAGGTCATTTAGGATAGAAAAGACGTAGGCTTGTTCACCAGGTGGATCAGTAGTGTGAGAGGAGAGCCAATGGCGGTGGTGAACGTTGAAATCTCCTAAGATGGAGATTTCTGAGAAAGGAGAAATGGATAGAATGTGTTCCACTGTAGAGTTTAGATAGTCAAAGAATTTCGGAAAGTTGGTAGAGTTAGGGGAAAGATAGACAGCACAGAAATATTTAGTAAGAGAATGACAGGAAAGTTTGAGCCATAAAGTTGAGAATTCAGAGGAGTCGAAATCGGGAACACGAGAGCAAGTGAGTTTGTTGTGCACATATGCACAACATCCGCCTTTGGCTTTGAAACTAGGATAGAGAAAGTAGGAGGATACAGAGAAGGGGTTGCTGGAAGTTGCTACAGACACCTGAGTTTCGGTGAGGAAGAGAAGATCAGGTTTGTAGGAGGAGAGATGGTGCTCAACAGAGTGAAAGTTAGAGGAAAGTCCGCGAATGTTGCAGAAATTAATAGAAAGAGTAACAGGCCGAGGTCCAGGTAATTGTGTGGGGTCGTCAGGGGATGGTCGGTCGGATGAGGGGGCATTTATGGTCCCCCCCCCTGGGGACTCCGAGGCTGGGCTACAATTCATCATTTTTTGTTTTAAATTTTGGTGTGGAGGAATGAAGTGTGGTGTGCATGTTTAGTGTAGTGAAGTGGATAGGAGGAGGAGGTGCTTGTGAGAGCTAGCTGGATTGCTCTCAGTGTAAATGAGGCACAAAGAAAATCAGTAAGAGAGGCCAAGCAAATGAAACAGGAGTTCCAGCGACTCTTTATCACATGCCTATAACCTCACCTGGGTCTAGCCCTGATCGATTGGTGCCTACAATCTCCCCACAGCGATATATCCTGTGTAGCTGTATATATCCTGTGTAGCTGTATATATCCTGTGTAGCTGTATATATCCTGTGTAGCTGTATATATCCTGTGTAGCTCTATATATCCTGTGTAGCTGTATATATCCTGTGTAGCTGTATATATCCTGTGTAGCTGTATATATCCTGTGTAGCTGTATATCCTGTGTAGCTGTATATATCCTGTGTAGCTGTATATATCCTGTGTAGCTGTATATATCCTGTGTAGCTGTATATATCCTGTGTAGCTGTATATATCCTGTGTAGCTGTATATCCTGTGTAGCTGTATATATCCTGTGTAGCTGTATATATCCTGTGTAGCTGTATATATCCTGTGTAGCTGTATATATCCTGTGTAGCTCTATATATCCTGTGTAGCTCTATATATCCTGTGTAGCTCTATATATCCTGTGTAGCTGTATATATCCTGTGTAGCTCTATATATCCTGTGTAGCTGTATATATCCTGTGTAGCTGTATATATCCTGTGTAGCTGTATATATCCTGTGTAGCTGTATATATCCTGTGTAGCTGTATATATCCTGTGTAACTGTATATATCCTGTGTAGCAGTATATATCCTGTGTAGCTGTATATATCCTGTGTAGCTGTATATATCCTGTGTAGCTGTATATATCCTGTGTAGCTGTATATCCTGTGTAGCTGTTATATCCTGTGTAGCTGTATATATCCTGTGTAGCTGTATATATCCTGTGTAGCTGTATATATCCTGTGTAGCTGTATATATCCTGTGTAGCTGTATATATCCTGTGTAGCTGTATATATCCTGTGTAGCTGTATATCATCTGGAGCATCTGGAGAATAATAAATTAATCAGTGATAGGCAATATGGTTTTAGACGATGTCGATCAACTGCAGACATTCTTTGCCTTCTTACGCATCAAATCAACCAAGCTACAGACCAACATGGTGAAACACATACAATAGCACTGGATATATCAAAGGCATTTGATAGAGTCTGGCATCAATCCTTATTGTCGAAGATGTCACATTACGGCCTTGCATCATTAGTTCCACTAATTTCTTCTTATCTTCATAACAGAAAAATACGTGTAATGGTAGATGGCCTTTATTCTCAATTTCACTCAATAAATGCTGGTGTTCCCCAGGGATCAGTTTTGGCCCCAACTCTGTTCCTCATTCATATCAATGATTTCATATCTACCACTCATAATCCAATACATTCCTACGCAGATGACTCAACACTCCACAGTTCCTTCACATTTACCAATTCTTTCACCCAACCCGATCTTATAAATTCAAAAATAAACACTGCAATTTCTCTGAACCAGGACCTTTCTAGAATTAATGAATGGGGACAAGAGAATCTAGTTTCCTTTAATGCACAGAAAACCAAGTACATTCAATTTTCTAACCGACAGAATCTCACTGACTCCCATATATTTTTTAATGATGTAAATATTCCCACTTCCCCTAGTATTGACATTCTCGGTGTAACATTAACTACTAACTTGAGCTGGACACATTATGTTAGAAGCATTGCTAAGAATGCCTCTAAAAAACTGGGACTCCTGTACAGAGTTCGAGAATTCTTCACTGACGAGCAGTTGGCCGTAATATATAAAAGTCATGTGCGCTCTCAGATGGATTACTGTTCACCTCTGTGGGGTGGAAGTGGAGTGGTTGCATTGAGGCAGTTGGACAAAATTCAAAATAAAGCTATTAGATTAATCAATAACCCTGCAATCACACAGGACCTTCCTACATTAGCCATACGAAGAAACGTTGCATCCCTTGCATTATACAGATATTTTCACAGCAATTGTTCCGAGGAACTTGCTTCAATTGTGCCGCCTCTCCACATCTTTCCCGTAGAACTAGGGCAGCTGAGAGCGCCCATGAATTTACACTTTCTCCTCCACAATGCAGAACATCTGCTTATCAGAATTCATTTATCCCCAGAGCTACTACTCTTTGGAATTCACTTCCCTCGAATTGCTTTCCACAAACTTACAATCAACAAATGTTTAAATCCAGTTGTTACAAACATTTTATGACTGGACTTAGGCACATGGCTTATCTGTGTTTTTCCTTCCTCCGTTCATTGTCTCTAAAAAAAAAAAAAAAAAAAAAAAATATATATCCTGTGTAGCTGTATATATCCTGTGTAGCTGTATATATCCTGTGTAGCTGTATATATCCTGTGTAGCTGTATATATCTGTGTAGCTGTATATATATCCTGTGTAGCTGTAGCTGCTATATCCTGTGTAGCTGTATATATCCTGTAGCTGTATATATCCTGTGGCTGTGTATCTGTATATATCACTGTGTAGCTGTATATATCCTGTGTAGCTGTATATATCCTGTGTAGCTGTATATATCCTGTAGCTGTATATATCCTGTGTAGCTGTATATATCCTCTGTATATAGTGTAGCTGTATATATCCTGTGTAGCTGTATATCCTGTGTAGCTGTATATATCCTGTGTAGCTGTATATATCCTGTGTAGCTGTATATATCCTGTGTAGCTGTATATATCCTGTGTAGCTGTATATCCTGTGTAGCTGTATATATCCTGTGTAGCTGTATATATCCTGTGTAGCTGTGTATATCTCTAGTAGCTGTATATATCCTGTGTAGCTGTATATATCGTGTGTAGCTGTATATATCCTGAGTAGCTGTATATATCCTGTGTAGATATATATCCTGTGTAGCTGTATATACCTGTGTAGCTGTATATATCCTGTGTAGCTGTATATATCCTGTGTAGCTGTATAATCTGTGTAGCGTATATATCCTGTGTAGCTGTATATATCCTGTGTAGCTGTATATATCCTGTGTAGCTGTATATATCCTGTGTAGCTGTATATATCCTGTGTAGCTGTATATCCTGTGTAGCTGTATATATCCTGTGTAGCTGTATATTCCTGTGTAGCTGTATATATCCTGTGTAGCTGTATATCCTGTGTAGCTGTATATATCGGTGTAGCTGTATAATATCTGTGTAGCTGTATATATCCTGTGTAGCTGTATATCCTGTGTAGCTGTATATATCCTGTGTAGCTGTATATATCCTGTGTAGCTGTATATATCCTGTGTAGCTGTAATATCCTGTGTAGCTGTATAATCCTGTGTAGCTGTATATATCCTGTGTAGCTGTATATATCCTGTGTAGCTGTATATATCCTGTGTAGCTGTATATATCCTGTAGCTGTATATATCCTGTAGCTGTATATACCTGTGTGGTATCCCTGTGTAGCTGTATATATCCTGTGTAGCTGTATATATCCTGTGTAGCTGTATATATCCTGTGTAGCTGTATATATCCTGTGTAGCTGTATATATCCTGTGTAGCTGTATATATCCTGTGTAGCTGTATATATCCTGTGTAGATGTATATATCCTGTGTAGCTGTATATATCCTGTGTAGCTGTATATATCCTGTGTAGCTGTATATATCCTGTGTAGATGTATATATCCTGTGTAGCTGTATATATCCTGTGTAGCTGTATATATCCTGTGTAGCTGTATATATCTTTCGTCTAAAACATTATCATGTTCCGAACTGATTCAACGAATATCAGAATAAGTAATAATGCTAAAAGGGGAGTAGAAGGCCTTCATTATAACAACTGCCATCTAGAATATAAAGGGGAGTAGAAGGCCTTCATTATAACAACTGCCATCTAGAATATAAAGGGGAGTAGAAGGCCTTCATTATAACAACTGCCATCTAGAATATAAAGGGGAGTAGAAGGCCTTCATTATAACAACTGCCATCTAGAATATAAAGGGCAGTAGAAGGCCTTCATTATAACAACTGCCATCTAGAATATAAAGGGGAGTAGAAGGCCTTCATTATAACAACTGCCATCTAGAATATAAAGGGGAGTAGAAGGCCTTCATTATAACAACTGCCATCTAGAATATAAAGGGGAGTAGAAGGCCTTCATTATAACAACTGCCATCTAGAATATAAAGGGGAGTAGAAGGCCTTCATTATAACAACTGCCATCTAGAATATAAAGGGGAGTATAAGGCCTTCATTATAACAACTGCCATCTAGAATATAAAGGGGAGTAGAAGGCCTTCATTATAACCACTGCCATCTAGAATATAAAGGGGAGTAGAAGGCCTTCATTATAACAACTGCCATCTAGAATATAAAGGGGAGTAGAAGGCCTTCATTATAACAACTGCAATCTAGAATATAAAGGGGAGTAGAAGGCCTTCATTATAACCACTGCCATCTAGAATATAAAAGGGAGTAGAAGGCCTTCATTATAACAACTGCCATCTAGAATATAAAGGGGAGTAGAAGGCCTTCATTATAACAACTGCCATCTAGAATATAAAGGGGAGTAGAAGGCCTTCATTAACAACTGCCATCTAGAATATAAAGGGGAGTAGAAGGCCTTCATTATAACAACTGCCATCTAGAATATAAAGGGGAGTAGAAGGCCTTCATTATAACAACTGCCATCTAGAATATAAAGGGGAGTAGAAGGCCTTCATTATAAACAACTGCCATCTAGAATATAAAGGGGAGTAGAAGTCCTTCATTATAACAACTGCCATCTAGAATATAAAGGGGAGTAGAAGGCCTTCATTATAACCACTGCCATCTAGAATATAAAGGGGAGTAGAAGGCCTTCATTATAACAACTGCCATCTAGAATATAAAGGGGAGTAGAAGGCCTTCATTATAACAACTGCCATCTAGAATATAAAGGGGAGTAGAAGGCCTTCATTATAACAACTGCCATCTAGAATATAAAGGGGAGTAGAAGGCCTTCATTATAACAACTGCCATCTAGAATATAAAGGGGAGTAGAAGGCCTTCATTATAACAACTGCCATCTAGAATATAAAGGGGAGTAGAAGGCCTTAATTATAACAACTGCCATCTAGAATATAAAGGGGAGTAGAAGGCCTTCATTATAACAACTGCCATCTAGAATATAAAGGGGAGTAGAAGGCCTTCATTATAACAACTGCCATCTAGAATATAAAGGGGAGTAGAAGGCCTTCATTATAACAACTGCCATCTAGAATATAAAGGGGAGTAGAAGGCCTTCATTATAACAACTGCCATCTAGAATATAAAGGGGAGTAGAAGGCCTTCATTATAACAACTGCCATCTAGAATATAAAGGGGAGTAGAAGGCCTTCATTATAACAACTGCCATCTAGAATATAAAGGGGAGTAGAAGGCCTTCATTATAACAACTGCCATCTAGAATATAAAGGGGAGTAGAAGGCCTTCATTATAACAACTGCCATCTAGAATATAAAGGGGAGTAGAAGGCCTTCATTATAACAACTGCCATCTAGAATATAAAGGGGAGTAGAAGGCCTTCATTATAACAACTGCCATCTAGAATATAAAGGGGAGTAGAAGGCCTTCATTATAACAACTGCCATCTAGAATATAAAGGGGAGTAGAAGGCCTTCATTATAACAACTGCCATCTAGAATATAAAGGGGAGTAGAAGGCCTTCATTATAACAACTGCCATCTAGAATATAAAGGGGAGTAGAAGGCCTTCATTATAACAACTGCCATCTAGAATATAAAGGGGAGTAGAAGGCCTTCATTATAACCACTGCCATCTAGAATATAAAGGGGAGTAGAAGGCCTTCATTATAACAACTGCCATCTAGAATATAAAGGGGAGTAGAAGGCCTTCATTATAACCACTGCCATCTAGAATATAAAGGGGAGTAGAAGGCCTTCATTATAACAACTGCCATCTAGAATATAAAGGGGAGTAGAAGGCCTTCATTATAACAACTGCCATCTAGAATATAAAGGGGAGTAGAAGGCCTTCATTATAACAACTGCCATCTAGAATATAAAGGGGAGTAGAAGGCCTTCATTATAACAACTGCCATCTAGAATATAAAGGGGAGTAGAAGGCCTTCATTATAACAACTGCCATCTAGAATATAAAGGGGAGTAGAAGGCCTTCATTATAACAACTGCCATCTAGAATATAAAGGGGAGTAGAAGGCCTTCATTATAACAACTGCCATCTAGAATATAAAGGGGAGTAGAAGGCCTTCATTATAACAACTGCCATCTAGAATATAAAGGGGAGTAGAAGGCCTTCATTATAACAACTGCCATCTAGAATATAAAGGGGAGTAGAAGGCCTTCATTATAACAACTGCCATCTAGAATATAAAGGGGAGTAGAAGGCCTTCATTATAACAACTGCCATCTAGAATATAAAAGGGAGTAGAAGGCCTTCATTATAACAACTGCCATCTAGAATAAGCAATCCAGTATAAACAATTCAATATAAGCAATCTGATATAATATCCGATATAAGGAATGCAGCATAAGCAATCTGATATAAATAATGTGTATAATCATAGATAACTGGATTTGACACGGGCCAGCGATGTCGACCTGCAGCTGCAGTAACGGACCCAACTCTGTTTAGTTGAAGTGGTGCTCTCTGTTTAGATTTTGTGCAGTATTATCATTTTGTAATTATTAAAAATGCAAAATGCTTTGAAAGTGTCCATTTTGTAGGTGTTTTTAGTGCTAGCTGATACGAATATCCATATTACCAAGCTGTTGTATTACCAAGTGGTGATGGGTTGGTTATCAGAATGAGAGTTGAGCGTTCTCTGCCAAACCCATAGCTTACTCCGACTGTTCCTTTTACTTATATATTTTCTAGATCTCAAGTGACGGCGTCTTTTCCGTGGATTGACCTCCCTACTGCCAACCCTGGCAGATTGGGAGCCAAAGCGTCACATTTTTCTTTTGCCCCTCAACTTTCCCTTTATAATTGCTGAGGGGCACAGGGCCATGGGTGGGGCTTTTGTTTCCCGGGCGTTTCCGCACCCTCCTCAGCTCCCCGCCTTTGAGTGGCTTCGGTCACCTGGGCATTATTAGTGGTAAGCTGGGAGGGTTCTGTGGGGGCGCTCGGTTATGGCCTTGGCCTTGCTCGGGACCTTGGGGCTGCTCGGCCAGACAGCCTGAGGAACAGCAACAACAACAACAACCAAGCTGTTGTGGTGATCTATGTAGGGCAGGTTTCTCGATTCCCAAAACCACCACAGCTATAATATAGCTGTTGAAGTACATACAGTAAGGTAAACACTGTCTAAAATATTGGAGTATTATTAGACAATAAGGATGAGTCACTGGAATAACGAAAAACGTAAACAAATACGAAATAACTGAGCCACCAAACATCTCGCTTCCCGCACCCTGCACACCTCATTGTTTATGTTTAAAAGATTACACTCCCATCTCCCAGAGTGTGGCCGACTCTGCTGAACTGCGCATTATATCCAGTGATTTATCTTGTATTATGTTTAGTTTGCAAGTTTTAAATTTTAATTAGTGCTTTAATGTTCCTCTGATTTAACAAAACAATGGCAGAATGTACAAGTGATGAGAATGTGAGTAACTGGTAGCCTGTAGTTACTCCAGCTGGCCTTCAATCAGCGGAAAAAGGAAGCGTTTCGTCTTTTTATCAGGGCTAGGCTAAAACAAAATATATTCCTGTTGGATTCCAAGTGTTTCTAGTAGCCTAACTCCAGTGATGGCAGCGATGCTGTCGATCCCACATACTATCCTAAATGTGGTGAAAGGCATAATGATGACAGTGATGAAGGCACCAATGATAAAGGCGATAAATGGAAGTGATGTGGAAGCAGTTAGCCGAAACAGTAGTGACACCAGAGACAGTTTAATTTGACACCAACAATAATGCTGGATCTATTAAAATAACTTAGCCTACTTACGAATATTTTATTTATCTTTATAATAGGCTAAGCTTTCCATGAAAATCTATGGTATTTTTTTAAATATCTAGGCTAGGGCTAGGCTATGTGAAAATTTAACACCTAAGACAATTCCTTGATAGGCTAGGCTACCCATAACAGTAATAGCAGCAGTAACACTCCACACCTATTAAACGAAACGCTTGCAAAATACAGAAAGAGTAACCCATCCTATTTAAAGAATGGTTTATTTGTAGGTGCATTTCAAGGTTTTAATAGTTTTGGGAAGGATGTAGTTTCCAGGTGTACGGTTGTCATGTTGTGCGCTCGCACTTACGTTCCCGTCTATTTCGACGCTACATTTTCTGCTATTTGCCCCTGTCATTACTGCATGAATACTAGGTTAGGTTAGGTTGTTTGGTTAGGCTAATGTATTTCTATATCCAAAGGCATCCGCATAGTGTAAACAAGGTGGGCGGTACACCCGGTAACTACATTCTTGCCATAGTTTTTAAGGTACCGTCAACTGGGGTGAATTCAGACATTATCGCAAAAAAAATTGATGATGTTGATTATGATTTTTGCGATAATGTCCGAATTCACCCCGTGTCCGAATTCGGCAAGAATGTTAAGTGCGGGCGTACCGCCAGCCTTGTTTACACTACGTGTAGTGACGTCGGACCTTTCCCATCATGTTCCCGTCTATTTTGACTGCCTTTGGATATAAAAATACATTAGCCTAACCAAACAACCTAACCTAACCTAACCTAGTATTCATGTAGTAATGACAGGGGGTAAATAGCAGAAAATATAGCGTCGAAATAGACGGGAACGCAACTGCGAGCGCATAACATGACGACCGTACGCCCGAAAAATACATCCATCCCCCGAATTCACCCCAGTTGACGGTAGCCTAATTATAGGGAAAAGGCTCACACTCTTATTTTTCATGTTTTTCCTCCAGATTTTGAGAAATGAGTGTTTTCATGGTTTTAGTTACCAGTACCTATATTTCCAATATGGGATACAGGAGGGGTTGAGGGGGGGCGAAGCCCCCCATGACTTATTGAAATCATCATCTGTGTTACCAGCAGTGGGTAAATATCAATTATACTCCATACTGAAGAAGTTTGTAAATAGTGAGGATGTCCGAAGGAGCTCTGAGAGTGATACGACTTTTTTCGGGATGGATGTAGTTACCGGGTGTACCACTACCGATATACAACATAAATCATCTATAAATACTTATAATAAAATAAATACTTGTGAATCTATAATATTAGGTTAGGTTAAGTTAGGTTGGGTTAGGTTGTTTGGTTAGGGTAATGTATTTTTGTATCCAAAGGCAGTCAAAATAGTCGGGAACATGATGGTGAGCGACCGCGTAGTGTAAACAATACGGGCGGTACACCCGGTAACTACATTCTTGCCCATTTTTCCACTAATATCGGGTTATATAAATATGATCAAAATTATTCTTCCACAGTGGATTATACATGAGTACAGTATAAGGATTCCATAGACCTGCATTGTCCCTAATAAATTATTTATAATAAGGCGGCGAGCCTTTTCTAAATAATTATCGTTTTTAGCCCTTCCTGCCCGGGCAGCATTTTAAAATGACACCGAGGCAGCTGGGCAGGAGCCCGGGCAGCATTTTAACCCCTATTTAGCGGGTGGTAAGGTATTTTACACTGTACCGCTCAGCGGGCATAATCCCGAAATATTCGCTCAATTTCACTCGCCCTAGCGCTGTTACTATGGCTCCAATGCGAACGAAACGATCATTTTTGGAAAGAGCAACTCTTCGTCTCCCCATATAAGTCTATGTATGGATGTTATGAATGAGTGTGGAGGGTGGGAAGAGGTGAGGAAGACTAGGTACTTTTTGGTCTATATCCCGGGCGCGTTCGGTTGCGTTCCCTTTGGCCTGACTTCGGCCTCTCGCGCGTCTACTATTCCTTCGACAATCGGTCTTATTTTTCTCTTATTTCTCCTTATTTCTGTATTCTCTGTATTATCTCTCTCTCTCTCTCTCTCTCTCTCTCTCTCTTTCTTTCTTTCTCTCTCTCTCACTCCTGTCTGTCTGTCTCTCTCTCTCTCTCTCTGGCTTGCTCGCTTTCCCTCTCTCGCGCGCTCTGTCTCTCTCTCTCTTCCTCATCCGTATATATAATTCTCATTATTATTTTCTCTAATCTCTCTCACTCCTCCTGTCTGTCTGTCTCTCTCTCTCATTATTATATTCTCTAACTAATCCCTCTATTTCATTTATTTGCTTGTAATATTTCTGTATTATTATATCTTTTTCACTCTTTCTTCAGTTCAGTTTCTGCATTCTCTCTCTCTCTCTCTGTTTCGCTTGCTTTGCAGGAATTTTGTTTTTGTTTTATATATAATATATAATAATTTACTTATCATTACTTACTATATCGTATAAACAATAGTAGGTAGCCAACTTACCATAATACCGATACACCAAACCGATACGCATGCGGTTATGTTTATCACCCGTTTACTAAAGTGCCACCATTATCGATTTTCTTCGAGCCGACTAGAGCGGGAGGGTTACCAATTGAAGTTAAATCCGCTAGCATATATTGTTAGATGTAAGACATGATAAATACCACTAGAAATATGAATTGGCAAAATCCATATAATATCACTTCGAAATTGTTCTGAAATTTCAAAACAAAACCGCTAGTGTAAGTCATTGCTGCTAGATCGAAGTAAAGGTCTCTAGATCTAGCGGAAGTCCCTATACGTATTGGCAGTACTGCACACTGCCGACGGCGATACGTTGTTGACATTGTTGTTGATGTTCCAGTGGAGGGATGAACAAAATATTTTCCTTGTCCAATAATAGCTATTTCATAGTCCCACAGGACTTATTTTGATATATTTATCAAATTTACTGAACGCCTGCAAATAATACGCTATAAAATGCTTGCAATCAAACTCTCAAGCAATTTCAATGTCACATGCAATTATAAAAGTATATATAGGTAGACCCAGAGAGGATAAGACAGACAGAGAGAGAGCGTCGTGATAATATAACAATGTTACATATGTATCATATATATGAAAAAAATAATATATACGGTAGGCCTACATCTGTTCCCCACAATCATATAATGCCAAGCACAAATATTCAATCTTTCGTTGTTTGTATTACCGTAAGAAATTTACTGAACGCCTGCAAATAATACGCTATAAAATGCTTGCAATCAAACTCTCAAGCAATTTCAATGTCACATGCAATTATAAAAGTATATATAGGTAGACCCAGAGAGGATGAGACAGACAGAGAGAGAGAGAGGTCATGAACGTCTGCTAGGTGTGATTTTTCCCTGGGAGGGAAGAGAAGATTAGTTAGGGGCGTGCCCTGGCCTTCATCAGAGAAAGAGAGTACCAAGGAGTACAAAGGTGTAGAAACAAAGAGAGTGAGACAGAGAGAGAGAGAGAGTGTCGTGATAATATAACAATGTTACATATGTATCATATGATAAAATAATATATACGGTAGGCCTACATCTGTTCCCCACAATCATATAATGCCAAACACAAATATTCAATCTTTCATTGTTTGTATTACCGTAAGAAATGTACTGAACGCCTGCAAATAATACGCTATAAAATGCTTGCAATCAAACTTTCAAGCAATTACAAGGTCACATGCAATTATAAAAAGGTATATTGTAGACCACAATCTTCGCCAAGCTTCGTTGTTGCTTATATTATCGTGAGAAATGTACCGTATACTCTGGTTATCGTGAAAAATTTACCGAACGCCTGCAAATAATACGCTATAAAATGCAAAGGAAATTTCTAGTAGAGTGTAATTTTGAGGACTTAATGTGCTCTGAGAGAGAGCGGAGCGGTGATTAGAGCATAATGTACCTCCTGACCGCTCGTCACAGCCGCCGTGGACCTACTACAGGGAATTATATAAGGAAATTACCGTAGTTTAGGGTTTTTGCACTCGTGTTGCACGATCGTTGAAAGACAACCAATGCTCGTAGAAGGATGGTTCGGGTGTCATTGGAAAGCTCAATTTACGCCCTTTCAGGGATACATACTTGTATTGCGCTCTGGGTCTTGTTTATGCATGAAAAAGAGCACGGAACAACCCCATTAAGGGTTAAAAAAAAAACCCGCTGGGCGGCACAGTGAAATATACTCCACCACCCGCTCGCAAGGTGATAAAATGCTTGCAATCAAACTTTCAAGCAATTATAAAATGTAAATTGGACTTACCAACACCCACACCAGTATGTTCTTCATCAGGAACGTCTCCAATTTGGTCAACGGTCTGTCTAACATCAACCTTAACATCAACCCCACGCAAATTATGCTTGGGGTGAAAGCCTATGATCTTAACTCTAGCATTTAAGAGACTCCAGTTAATTTAGTAATTAGTGCTTGCATAGGAAGTTTAACACTTTTGTCTCGAGATTTTTTTTGTGGACTTCAGTATGTCGTGCATTAGCACTGACGATGAGCGAGAGATGTCATTTGAAGGTGTGCCGTTAGTAACCAGTGAGGAGGATGCTAGAGTTTTTGTGAGTAAGCGGTACCATGTGACGGAGGAGAGGCTGACTGGGGTGGATGTTTGTGGCTTGCACCTGATAGCCAAGGTTTTGGGCATTTCCAATGTAGCAGGGATGTCCAAGGGGGAGCTGATTTCCTGGGTGTTGCGTGAGCGACATGGGGTTTCGGAGGAGAGGGCGGTTGGGGGGGTTCCTCCCCAGATCCCCTCTCACTCGACTCCCACAGTGCCGTCCACTCAGTTACCGGAGGTTAGCACTCTCCCACAGAGGGATGAGAATTGGCAGATTGGAGTGCCCTCGGATGGTGCACGTGGTGGTTCCCCAGTTTTTGCCCACCCTCCTTCAGTAGTGGCAGCTCCCTCTTCCTGCCTGTCTCCAGATATGGTATTTAGACTTGAGCTTGCTAAGATTGAGGCTAGGAAGCAGGAGAATGAAACTAGGAGGCATGAGAATGAGACTAGGAGGCATGAGATTGAGGTTAGGAGGCAGGAGGATGAGACCAGGAGGCAGGAGGATGAGACCAGGAGGCATGAGGCTGAGCTTAGGTACGACTCAGAGAAATATTGTGCTAAATTAGATTTAGATAAGACTCGTGCAGAGTCGACAGGGACTCGGATGGGCCGTGAGGGCCAAGTAAGAGAACAGTCCTAGGCCCACTTAGTCAAATTGGTGCCGGTATTTAGTGAAACTGAAGTCACAGAATTTGTTAATCGTTTTGAGAAGAAGTGTAGGGAGCATAATTGGCCTGAAGAGAAGTGGGCAGCTCTAGTCTCTCAAGACTTACGGGTAAGGGTCTGAAGGCTTATGATGCACTGCCTTTAGAGTCTTGCATTGACTACCCAGAATTGAAGAGAGCTGTCCTACGGGCATACGAGTTGCAACCGGAAACATATCGATTGAAGTTTCGGGGTGTTACAAAGACTAGGGAGGCGACCTTTCTTGAACATGCCCGGGACTTAAAAGATGCACTTAAAAACTGGACACGTTCTGAGAAAGCTGAGACGGCAGAACAGTTGACTGAGCTGTTTCTGCTCGAGCAGTTTTATAAGTGTACTGGTGCAGAAATGACTTTAACTATTATTAAAGAAAAGAACCCAAGAACTCTTCAAGAGGCAACTGAGATGGCTGACCTCAGGTTGTCGCTAATCAGGGGATGTGAATCTGTAAAGCGTGTTGATGCAGTTCCCAAGGGGCGCGATACTCCAAAAGTGGTAACTCGCTCCCAAGCATTTAAGGTATCACAGCCTATTTCCCAGGCCACAGAACAGCGGAGGAAGGGAATTAAGGAGAAGCGGAAGGCTGGGAAAAGTTTGAAGAGTTTAAAACCAGTGGCTCTCCCAAAAGACCCAATAGCAGGACCTTTGACTGAGTCTGTTGTAACTCCAGTGCCTAACACAGTTGATAAAGTAGCGGAGGAGGCAGAGACTCAGAGACAGCACCGTTACCTGCAGCGAGAAAACCGGATGTCTAAGTTGGATGTTGGGTGAGGGCATGAGTTGTTGACCAAGCAGTTAGACATGTTGGCTCCCACAGACATTCGAAAGTTGCAATTAGAGGATCCAGAGGTTTTGCAGTGTACCGATGGGGCTGTGGAGTTAGAAGAAGATAGGGATGCAAAGGCAGGGGATTTTTTTGTCTTTAATGGAATTTTATACCACCGATATCAAGATCCTAAAAGGAACTGGGAGGGCGGATCAGGTACAGTTGACCAGCTGGTCGTGCCAGAGGGCAGGGAAAGTTTGCTTAGGTTGGCTCATGATTCTCCATTATCAGGACATTTGGGTGCCAAGAAAACGGTGGCGGCTTTGGGGAAATTGTTTTGGTGGCCGGGGATGAAGTCTCCTGTGCAGTCATGGATAAACTCATGTGATATTTGTCAACGTGTCGGGAAACCGAACCAAGTTATTCCTAAGGCTCCGTTACACCCTATTCCTGTGATTGGGCCACCCTTTAGTAAAATTATTGTTGACATGGTTGGTCCACTCCCTCCCACTAAGGCTGGAAATAAATTTTTGTTAACCATAATGGATGTTGCCACTAGATACCCCGATGCATACCCTATGAAAAATGGAATGGCTAAGACGGTAGTCAGTAACTTGTTGTGGTACTTCTCAAGGTACGGGTACCCGGAGGAGATTCAGTCTGATCAGGGATCTAATTTCACCTCCAACATGTTCAAGCAAACAATGCAACAGCATGGGATACGAGCAGTAGTATCGTCAGCGTATCACCCTGAGAGTCAAGGGGTGCTTGAGCGGTGGCATACTACACTTAAAAGCATGCTCAGGTGTTATTGTGCTGACAACGGTTTGGATTGGGATCTTGGATTGCCTTATGTGCTGTTTGCTGCTCGGGAGGTACCTGGTGAGAGCCTGGGATTTAGTCCAAACGAGCTGATTTTTGGACACCGTGTCAGGGGCCCCCTTAACATGCTGAAAGAAATTTGGGAGGGGACTGTGCAGCCTTGTCCATTATTAAAGTATGTGCTTGAAAGCCGTGAGCGCATGCTTAAGAGTCTGGAGATGGCAGGTAGAAATTTGACAGAATCACAAGCTTTGATGAAGGACAGGTATGATCGCAAAGTGAGGCTCCGGAAGTTCACTGTAGGACAAGAGGTATTAATTTTGTTGCCTTTGGTTGGTAACCCCCTCTCTGCGAAGTACACTGGACCTTATAAAATTGTAGAAAACATTTCAGACTTAGATTACCTTGTTGCCACTCCAGACAGGAGGAAAAAGAACCAGTTATGTCACGTGAACCTTATTAAAGAGTATGTGAGGCGCCCCTCTGAGCCTCTCACTGTCCCTGTGTTGGCTTGTTGCGGCCGTGGTGGAGAAGGAGAGGGGGACAGTCAAGCTTCGGAGGAGGATAGCTGGGATCAACATGTTTCAGCGGATCAGTGGGCGGGGAACTCGAGCCTAAGGGCTGACGAGGCTATAGCTCATTTGCCTGAGCCGCAGTTTGATGCTATCCGTCAGTTGTTCGGTTCATACCCCACTGTATTTGCTGAACACCCAGGCCTCACTACTCAGGCTATGCATGATGTTGACGTGGGGGACCATATACCCTTTAAGTCAATCCCGTACCGTGTGCCCCCCATAAAACTACCAGCTCTGAGGGATGAGTTGGAGTATATGCTCGGTAGAGGGTTGATAGAGAAAGGCACAGTTAAGTGGACTTCCCCCGTAACACTGCAGCCTAAGCCAGATGGCAAGGTACGCTTTTGTATTGATTTCCGTAGGTCAAACGGTTTGACTCCAACTAACCCATATCCTCTTCCTCGGGTTGATGATAGTGTTGACAAAATTGGTAATGCTCGTTTTTTGTCTAAAGTAGATTTAGTAAAAGGTTACTGGCAAGTACCTTTGTCCGAGCGTGCTAAAGAGGTATGTGGTTTTGTTGTGGACGGGAGTACCTACCGGTGTAATGTTATGCCTTACGGACTTAAAGGTGGGGGCTCATGGGTTGAGATAAACATGGAATGATTATCGCCAAGCTGTACATAATTATCTTGCAAAATGCAATGGCACTGAAATAATTATTAACAATGGTATAAAGGATTTTGTGGATCGTCTATACCGGGCCTGTGACGTCACAAGAGTGTAAGTCCACCATCCAGTCTAGGCGAAGGATACTGGTGTGACGTCACTATGACGTCACAGGCCCGGTATAGACGATCCGCAAAATCCTTTATACCATTGTTAATAATTATTTCAGTGACATTGTATTTTACAAGATAATTATATGAAGGTTGGCGATTATTTTTCCATGTTTACCTCAACCCATGAGCCCCCACCTTTAAGAATGCACCAGCAACGTTTCAGAACCTGATGAATGAAATTGTAAAGGACATTCCAAATTGCACCGTATATTTGGACGATGTAATCATTTATGATGACGACTTTGAGAGCCATTGTGAGCACCTTGAGACCTTGTTCCGGAAACTTAGTGAAGCAGGTCTGGTAGTAAATTTGGCAAAGTGTGACTTCATAAAAGCCACTGTGCAGTACCTTGGGTTTGTAGTGGGAAGGGGACAGGTGTGCCCTCCTCAGAACAAGGTACAGGCTATCAATAAATTTCTGCACCCAACAACCAAGAAGCAGGTTATGAGATTCTTGGGTATGATAGGCTACTATAGACGCTTCATAAAAGGTTACTCAACGGTGTTGGCACCTCTCACAGATTTGTTATCTAAACACAACAAGTTTTTGTGGGCACCTGAGTGTGAAAAGGCTTTCACTTTGGTGAAACATTTGCTATGTACTCACCCGATACTCAGGGCCCCAGACTTTAACAGGCCTTTTCAGCTGGCAACAGATGCTAGTGGTGTAGGGGCTGGTGCCGTCTTGCTACAGACAGACAATGAAGGTGTGGAACATCCAGTAAGTTTCTTTTCTAAGAAGTTCAATGCTGCACAAAAGAACTATTCTACAATAGAAAAGGAATTACTGGCGATTGTGCTGTCGCTCAGGCACTTCGAGGTGTATGTTCCAGCCTATGGCCCAGTCGTGGTTATCTACACTGATCATCACCCTTTGAGATTCCTGAATCAATTTCACAATCGCAATATGAGACTGACCAGGTGGTCTTTGATGTTGCAGGAGTATAACCTGGACATCCGTCATATTGCTGGATGTGACAATGTGATCGCGGATTGTTTATCAAGGGTGGATGATCAGTCCTAGGCTATCACAGGTGTGTGGGTTTGAGTGGAGGAAAATAGGCTGCCCTTATAGTGCAGCCGGGAAAAACATATTAAAATATAAAAATCATATAAAAACTCTTTATTTTGATATAGGTAATCGTATAAGTTTGTCATAGCCTATAGAGTTTGAGTAGTCCACGAACTATCAAACGGCTGAGCTGCTGTAAGCTCGCTCTGGGAGCATGATATTGTGTCTTTTTGCTATTGTTGGGAGGATTTATAAAATGTGATTTTTTATTTATATAATAAGATGTGTTTTGGTGATAAACTCAGCTTTGTTTTAGTGCCATGCGGTCGCTGGGTGTGGGGGGCTTGATGGGGTTCTGTGTTTGTCAGATTTTAGCTCAGGGTTGAGCGAGTAAAATCTTGGGGGAGGTGTGACGCATGTGCACGTGTGAGCATGCTGTACAGAACGCCTAGTCATGCCCCACTCTCGCTAGGATCGTCAGGGCAGGAACTTTGGCTGTAGTCTATGTAGAGTTTCCTAACTTAGTTCGTGTGAGCCGTTGTACTATAAGTATTATGAATATGTATTTTGTTTTCATCTGAGTCAACGAGTTCTATTTTATATCATTAGTTATAAGTATTGTGTGTAAAACTTATTTGTAATGATGGGAAGAGAAACAGCCACAGTTAGGTGTCAGTGGGTACGCCAGGCAGGAGGTAGGCCTAACTCACTAGCACTCCTCCCTCCCTCAGTGCTAGGGGGAGCCTTTGTGTATCCCAGAGGAGAGAGAGAAATTACGTAATGGTTGTCAGTGGGCGGTCCTTAGTAGTTCACGTTGGGCTCACTAGAGGGCCGGGTATAAAAGGGAAGTCTAGCCATTTTTTCATCAGAACTCATTAGGCAGAGCGAATTCTCATTTCCCTTGCTAACTATTTATATTCTTCTGACTGATGGGAACTTTCTCTACTACCTTACATTCTTATTTCCTCTTTTCCCTGCCCTGTTTAACTTCCATGGTCCCGTTGGTGCAGAGCTAGTCAGCCAACGTATTATCGCTTGAGTTCTCACGAGATACTTGCCTATTAGATAGCCTATTTTGGAAGGGTTGACTTAGAATAGGATTGATTTATGTTTGTTGCACTTGTATATGCATTTCCCTGTGTGTTATTATTATTATTCCTGTTTTCTGCTAGTCTAGGTAATACTAGACTGGGCTAAGGCTTTTCTGTGTTACGAGTTGTTGTTTAATGCAGTGGTTAAGCGATAAACCTGCATACTCGTTTCGGTTCAGTGAAGCCTAGGTTGTCTTCGCGGCTGACTGTGTTGAGTTAATAATTTACAGTGCGTGAGGGCAAGAGCCTAACCACCCTGTATTTTGTTAACAGTTTGTTTTTACTTTGTCAAGGAGCCGGGAGAAAACCAGATACAAGGGATCTGGATTTCTCAAAGTGCACTTGTTAGTTTTAACGTAATACTTTAAACAGTCGTGAGGACTTCGCTAGGCTACGAGCCGTTTTTGCTCAGTCACTGCTACCTTTTTGCCTACAGTACCCCAGCTAGACTTTACTCGATTAGTAGATACAGAATAGTAATGAAGCTTTCCTTATGTATGATATTGTTTATGCACTATTGATTTCATGTGTTGCAAGCTTGGCTACTTTAGTGATTAGTGGCCCACGAGCACAATCCGAGTAGGCTATTGCCGTTGCATTTGCGGAATACTTCCTTTTAATGTTTGCCATTTACTATTCCATATTCTTTTAATTATTCTTATTCCAATTTAAGCCTTTAATAGTATTTAATTGCCAGTGTTTTTGCTTATTGAATTACTGTTCAAAATCCGATACGTACTTCTTACGAGCATCCGAGAAGCATCTAACTTTTTCAGAAGATTCCTTGCTCGATGTTTAAGGACTATTAATTAACGTAACGTAATAGTGCCGATCCGAAGTAGAGGGTGGTGGACTTCTTAAGTTCATAGTCAAGGGTGGATTACTTCGGCTTCGGCCAACACTATTCTTTTGTGTTGTTGTTTTTACTTCATTGTTGACCAGACTAGATAATTCCTGTCTCTTTATTAGTCTGTTGTTGAACACTAGTACCGAGTTCTTGTATACCCCGTTATAGCAGATTGAACTCTGGAGGGTATTGGTGTTTTTTGTTCGGCTGGCAGTACTCAGGGGTTGGGATCGTGTGTTTCCGTTGTGGCAGCGAGCCGTATTCGAGTCCTGATTGAGAGCCCTTGTGTACCCGAGTGCCAGTTCGTAACAAATGGCGACCTTGCCAGGATTTTGTGAACAGTATAAATTTTTGCAGAGTTGTACAACATTAAATTTTGTTTGTTTGTATTTTCGCGTGCATATTGAAGAATATTTTTTTTTGTATGGCAATTAGTAAAGCATTTAAGAGACTCCAGTTAATTTAGTAATTAGTGCTTGCATAGGAAGTTTAACACTTTTGTCTCGAGATTTTGTTTGTGGACTTCAGTATGTCGTGCATTAGCACTGACGATGAGCGAGAGATGTCATTTGAAGGTGTGCCGTTAGTAACCAGTGAGGAGGATGCTAGAGTTTTTGTGAGTAAGCGGTACCACGTGACGGAGGAGAGGCTGACTGGGGTGGATGTTTGTGGCTTGCACCTGATAGCCAAGGTTTTGGGCATTTCCAATGTAGCAGGGATGTCCAACGGGGAGCTGATTTCCTGGGTGTTGCGTGGGCGACATGGGGTTTCGGAGGAGAGGGCGTTTGGGGGGGTTCCTCCCCAGATCCCCTCTCACTCGACTCCCACAGTGCCGTCCACTCAGTTACCGGAGGTTAGCACTCTCCCACAGAGGGATGAGAATTGGCAGATTGGAGTGCCCTCGGGTGGTGCACGTGGTGGTTCCCCAGTTTTTGCCCCCCCTCCTTCAGTAGTGGCAGCTCCCTCTTCCTGCCTGTATCCAGATATGGTATTTAGACTTGAGCTTGCTAAGATTGAGGCTAGGAAGCAGGAGAATGAGACTAGGAGGCATGAGATTGAGGTTAGGAGGCAGGAGGATGAGACCAGGAGGCAGGAGGATGAGACCAGGAGGCATGAGGCTGAGCTTAGGTACGACTCAGAGAAATATTGTGCTAAATTAGATTTAGATAAGACTCGTGCAGAGTCGACAGGGACTCGGATGGGCCGTGAGGGCCAAGTAAGAGAACAGTCCTTAGCCCACTTAGTCAAATTGGTGCCGGTATTTAGTGAAACTGAAGTCACAGAATTTTTTAATCGTTTTGAGAAGAAGTGTAGGGAGCATAATTGGCCTGAAGAGAAGTGGGCAGCTCTAGTCTCCTCAAGACTTACGGGTAAGGGTCTGAAGGCTTATGATGCACTGCCTTTAGAGTCTTGCATTGACTACCCAGAATTGAAGAGAGCTGTCCTACGGGCATACGAGTTGCAACCGGAAACATATCGATTGAAGTTTCGGGGTGTTACAAAGACTAGGGAGGCGACCTTTCTTGAACATGCCCGGGACTTAAAAGATGCACTTAAAAACTGGACACGTTCTGAGAAAGCTGAGACGGCAGAACAGTTGACTGAGCTGTTTCTGCTCGAGCAGTTTTATAAGTGTACTGGTGCAGAAATGACTTTAACTATTAAAGAAAAGAACCCAAGAACTCTTCAAGAGGCAGCTGAGATGGCTGACCTCAGGTTGTCGCTAATCAGGGGATGTGAATCTGTAAAGCGTGTTGATGCAGTTCCCAAGGGGCGCGATACTCCAAAAGTGGTAACGCGCTCCCAAGCATTTAAGGTATCACAGCCTATTTCTCAGGCCACAGAACAGCGGAGGAAGGGAATTAAGGAGAAGCGGAAGGCTGGGAAAAGTTTGAAGAGTTTAGAACCAGTGGCTCTCCCAAAAGACCCAATAGCAGGACCTTTGACCGAGTCTGTTGTAACTCCAGTGCCTAACACAATGAAATGATAGGCTTGTACGAGAATATAGGCATATACTGACAATGCACAATCACAAACAACTCATCACAACCCCCACACGTATCTCTGAGAACACTGCCACAATATTAGACCACATAAACTGTAACAGAGAGGACAACATATCCCAATCAGGGGTTATACAGACTGGGATAAGTGATCACTTCGTCACATATTGCACAGGGAAAACCACAAAAAATATCTAGAGAATCACAAGATTATCAAAACAAGGTCACTCAGAAACTACAATAAGGAAACATTTCTGGACATTTTATGGAATACAGACTGGTCTCCAGTGTTTGGAAGTACAAACGTTAATGACGCATGGGTTGGCTTCAGAACCATCATCACAAACATCCTAGACGAAATAGCTCCTCTGAAAGACATACGAATTAAAGCAAGGTCAGACCCATGGATCAACAATGACATACTACACCATCTGGATCACAGAGACAATCTGTTAAAAAGGCTAGCGAAACATAGACAGGATCAAGGTCTGAAACATGAGTTCAACAGGGCTGCAGGGAACTAAGTAGGAAAATGAAATCAGCGTAAAATAATTATTTTCACAATAAGGCAGAGGAATATCAGAATAACCCAAAGAAACTATGGAGGCACCTAAAAACAACAGGCTACAGCAACAAGACAAGGGATTCGTCTAACACTAATATTGCTCTCACCATTAATGATCAGGTTTGCCACGATAAACGACAAATTTCAACCTACTTCAACTCCTTCTTCACTTCCATAGCAAACACACTTGCACAGAACCTACCTCAACCTCTCAATAAATACACGACAACAACGGCCACCTTTCGTAATTTCTACAGAGATAAAGACATACACCCGAACACATTTAGATTGCAAAATGTTACACCAAAATACACTTTTGACGAGCTGTCTAACCTAAATGTACATAAGAGCACAGGACCAGACAAAATTCCTGCCAAATTTCTACGAGATGGAGCCATTGGTATAGCAGGCCCCCTAACCCACATCATCAACTTGTCAATTAACACCATCACAGTACCTGCTGAACTGAAGGAAGCTATTGTAACCCCTCTATTCAAGAAAGGAAATAAACTAGAAGTTGGCAACTACAGACCAGTTAGCATATTATGTATTGTATCTAAAATCCTTGAAAGAGCGGTATACACCCAAATTGAACACTACCTCAAACAAAATGATCTATTCTATAAGTTTCAATCAGGTTTCAGATGCATGTACTCGACAGACTCCTGTCTCATCCACTTAACGGATCACATTCGTAAAGAAATGTCTAAAGGTAACTACACCGGTATGGTTCTTCTTGATCTACAAAAAGCGTTTGACACAGTAGACCATGATATCCTATGTAATAAACTACAAGCTATGGGCATAGGGTCTGTGAACTGGTTTAAATCTTATCTTAGTGGTAGAACCCAAAGCGTCAAAATTGATGATAATATATCTGATCCTATGCCAATTAACTGTGGGGTCCCGCAGGGAAGCATCCTTGGTCCCTTACTCTTTCTCTGTTATGTGAACGACATGGAACTGAGCGTCTCATGTAAATTATTACTGTATGCAGACGACAGCGTGCTTCTGGTTTCAGGAAAAGACCCAATAAGTATTGCCGCTTCACTTTCCAAAGAACTAGCATCATGTAGTGAATGGCTAGTGGACAATAGACTATCTCTTCACCTGGGCAAGACGGAAGCCATCTTATGTGGAACAAAACGCAAACTGAAAGACATTGTGGGCTTCTCGGTCAACTGTAATGATATTCCTATAACAACAGTGTCACAAGTTAAATATCTCGGACTGAAACTGGACGCAAGTTTGTCAGGTGAAACTATTTTGGAATCTATCCTGAGTAAGTGTAGAGTACGTATAAAATACCTGTATAGACAGGTGGGATGCTTGCCCGCGGCGACCAAAAAGACCCTCTGCCAAGCGCTTGTTCAATGTCATTTTGACTATTCTGTGTCATCCTGGTACTCTGCATCATCTAAATCAGCACAGCACAAACTTCAGGTCACTCAAAATAAAATGGTTAGGTTCATGCTGAACCTAGGACCCAGATCACATGTTGGCCAGGAACAACTTCAGTCACTAGGTATGCTCAATGTTTCTGACAGGGCCAAACAAATCAGGCTAACTAATGCCTTCAAAATGTTCTATGACAGAGCTCCAGAGTATCTAAAGAATGATTTTGTTAAAGCAAATGAGAGGAGTGGACATAATACAAGAAACATGATGTTTAATTTTAAGGTCCCGAGAATCCAAGGATAGGGTAAGCAAACATTCTTCTTCACTGCCATCAAAGACTGGAACGACCTACCCCAGTCAGTCCGTGAAAAGAGAACACTGTATTCCTTCAGACGTAGCCTGAAGGAACACCTGAACCGGACAGCTGCGAGAAGGGAGCACCAAGCTTATGTCTACTACTAAATACGACATAAGAGATAGACAAACCAAACTGAAATGATTACTGAATTTACTGATTACGGATTACTGATATTTACTATAGGATGTAAGGTATCTTAAAATAACCCCCTAGAAATACTTTCTCTAAAGTATCTATTTCTTTATCCTCCCCTTTTCCCCAGCTAACCTAATCCCACAAGGACCCCAATGGATATATGCCTGACGGCCTTATTGGGCTATCCTTAGTTGGAATTATGCAAGGCTGGTACATGTCATATTTGCAACAAACTATGTGGTACCAACTCTGTAAATTGCTGACTGAAAAAAGATTATTATTATTATTATTATTATTATTATTAAAAAGTAGTGGAGGAGGCAGAGACTCAGAGACAGCACCATTACCTGCAGCAAGAAAACCGGATGTCTAAGTTGGATGTTGGGGGAGGGCATGAGTTGTTGACCAAGCAGTTAGACATGTTGGCTCCCACAGACATTCGAAAGTTGCAATTAGAGGATCCAGAGGTTTTGCAGTGTACCGATGGGGCTGTGAAGTTAGAAGAAGATAGGGATGCAAAGGCAGGGGATTTTTTTTTCTTTAATGGAATTTTATACCACCGATATCAAGATCCTAAAAGGAACTGGGAGGGCGGATCAGGTACAGTTGACCAGCTGGTCGTGCCAGAGGGCTGCAGGGAAAGTTTGCTTAGGTTGGCTCATGATTCTCCATTATCAGGACATTTGGGTGCCAAGAAAACGGTGGCGGCTTTGGGGAAATTGTTTTGGTGGCCGGGGATGAAGTCTCATGTGCAGTCATGGATAAACTCATGTGATATTTGTCAACGTGTTGGGAAACCGAACTAAGTTATTCCTAAGGCTCCGTTACACCCTATTCCTGTGATTGGGCCACCCTTTAGTAAAATTATTGTTGATATGGTTGGTCCACTCCCTCCCACTAAGGCTGGAAATAAATTTTTGTTAACCATAATGGATGTTGCCACTAGATACCCCGATGCATACCCTATGAAAAATGGAATTGCTAAGACGGTAGTCAGTAACTTGTTGTGGTACTTCTCAAGGTACGGGTACCCGGAGGAGATTCAGTCTGATCAGGGATATAATTTCACCTCCAACATGTTCAAGCAAACAATGCAACAGCATGGGATACGAGCAGTAGTATCGTCAGCGTATCACCCTGAGAGTCAAGGGGTGCTTGAGCGGTGGCATGCTACACTTAAAAGCATGCTCAGGTGTTATTGTGCTGACAACGGTATGGATTGGGATCTTGGATTGCCTTATGTGCTGTTTGCTGCTCGGGAGGTACCTGGTGAGAGCCTGGGATTTAGTCCAAACGAGCTGATTTTTGGACACCGTGTCAGGGGCCCCCTTAACATGCTGAAAGAAATTTGGGAGGGGACTGTGCAGCCTTGTCCATTATTAAAGTATGTGCTTGAAAGCCGTGAGCGCATGCTTAAGAGTCTGGAGATGGCAGGTAGAAATTTGACAGAATCACAAGCTTTGATGAAGGACAGGTATGATCGCAAAGTGAGGCTCCGGAAGTTCACTGTGGGACAAGAGGTATTAATTTTGTTGCCTTTGGTTGGTAACCCCCTCTCTGCGAAGTACACTGGACCTTATAAAATTGTAGAAAACATTTCAGACTTAGATTACCTTGTTGCCACTCCAGACAGGAGGAAAAAGAACCAGTTATGTCACGTGAACCTTATTAAAGAGTATGTGAGGCGCCCCTCTGAGCCTCTCACTGTCCCTGTGTTGGCTTGTTGCGGCCGTGGTGGAGAAGGAGAGGGGGACAGTCAAGCTTCGGAGGAGGATAGCTGGGATCAACATGTTTCAGCGGATCAGTGGGCGGGGAACTCGAGCCTAAGGGCTGACGAGGCCATAGCTCATTTGCCTGAGCCGCAGTTTGATGCTATCCGTCAGTTGTTCGGTTCATACCCCACTGTATTTGCTGAACACCCAGGCCTCACTACTCAGGCTATGCATGATGTTGACGTGGGGGACCATATACCCTTTAAGTCAATCCCGTACCGTGTGCCCCCCATAAAACTACCAGCTCTGAGGGATGAGTTGGAGTATATGCTCGGTAGAGGGTTGACAGAGAAAGGCACAGTTAAGTGGACTTCCCCCGTAACACTGCAGCCTAAGCCAGATGGCAAGGTACGCTTTTGTATTGATTTCCGTAGGTTAAACGGTTTGACTCGAACTAACCCACATCCTCTTCCTCGGGTTGATGATAGTGTTGACAAAATTGGTAATGCTCGTTTTTTGTCTAAAGTAGATTTAGTAAAAGGTTACCTTTGTCCGAGCGTGCTAAAGAGGTATGTGGTTTTGTTGTGGACAGGAGTACCTACCGGTGCAATGTTATGCCTTACGGACTTAAGAATGCACCAGCAACGTTTCAGAACCTGATGAATGAAATTGTAAAGGACATTCCAAATTGCACCGTATATTTGGACGATATAATCATTTATGATGACGACTTTGAACCATTGTGAGCACCTTGTGACCTTGTTCCGGAAACTTAGTGAAGCAGGTCTGGTAGTAAATTTGGCAAAGTGTGACTTCGTAAAAGCCACTGTGCAGTACTTTGGGTTTGTAGTGGGAAGGGGACAGGTGTGCCCTCCTCAGAACAAGGTACAGGCTATCAATAAATTTCCGCACCCAACAACCAAGAAGCAGGTTATGAGATTCTTGGGTATGATAGGCTACTACAGCCGCTTCATAAAAGGTTACTCAACGGTGTTGGCACCTCTCACAGATTTGTTATCTAAAGACAAAAAGTTTTTGTGGGCACCTGAGTGTGAAAAGGCTTTCACTTTGGTGAAACATTTGCTATGTACTCACCCGATACTCAGGGCCCCAGACTTTAACAGGCCTTTTCAGCTGGCAACAGATGCTAGTGGTGTAGGGGCTGGTGCCGTCTTGCTACAGACAGACAATGAAGGTGTGGAACACCCAGTAAGTTTCTTTTCTAAGAAGTTCAATGCTGCACAAAAGAACTATTCTACAATAGAAAAGGAATTACTGGCGATTGTGCTGTCGCTCAGGCACTTCGAGGTGTATGTTCCAGCCTATGGCCCAGTCGTGGTTATCTACACTGATCATCACCCTTTGAGATTCCTGAATTAATTTCACAATCGCAATATGAGACTGACCAGGTGGTCTTTGATGTTGCAGGAGTATAACCTGGACATCCGTCATATTGCTGGATGTGACAATGTGATCGCGGATTGTTTATCAAGGGTGGATGATCAGTCGTAGGCTATCACAGGTGTGTGGGTTTGAGTGGAGGAAAATAGGCTGCCCTTATAGTGCAGCCGGGAAAAACATATTAAAATATAAAAATCATATAAAAACTCTTTATTTTGATATAGGTAATCGTATAAGTTTGTCATAGCCTATAGAGTTTGAGTAGTCCACGAACTATCAAACGGCTGAGCTGCTGTAAGCTCACTCTGGGAGCATGATATTTTGTCTTTTTGCAATTGTTTGGAGGAGTTATAAAATGTGATTTTTTTTGTTTATAATAAGATGTGTTTTGGTGATAAACTCAGCTTTGTTTTAGTGCCATGCGGTCGCTGGGTGTGGGGGGCTTGATGGGGTTCTGTGTTTGTCAGATTTTAGCTCAGGGTTGAGCGAGTAAAATCTTGAGGGAGGTGTGACATATGTGCACGTGTGAGCATGCTGTACAGAACGCCTAGTCATGCCCCACTCTCGCTAGGATCGTCAGGGCAGGAACTTTGGCTGTAGTCTATGTAGAGTTTCCTAACTTAGTTCGTGTGAGCCGTTGTACTATAAGTATTATGAATATGTATTTTGTTTTCATCTGAGTCAACGAGTTCTATTTTATATCATTAGTTATAAGTATTGTGTGTAAAACTTATTTGTAATGATGGGAAGAGAAACAGCCACAGTTAGGTGTCAGTGGGTACGCCAGGCAGGAGGTAGGCCTAACTCACTAGCATTCCTCCCTCCCTCAGAGCTAGGGGGAGCCTTTGTGTATCCCAGAGGAGAGAGAGAAATTACGTAATGGTTGTCAGTGGGCGGTCCTTAGTAGTTCACGTTGGGCTCACTAGAGGGCCTGGTATAAAAGGGAAGTCTAGCCATTTTTTCATCAGAACTCATTAGGCAGAGCGACTTCTCATTTCCCTTGCTAACTATTTATATTCTTCTGACTGATGGGAACTTTCTCTACTACCTTACATTCTTATTTCCTCTTTTCCCTGCCCTGTTTAACTTCCATGGTCCCGTTGGTGCAGAGCTAGTCAGGTAACGTATTATCGCTTGAGTTCTCACGAGATACTTGCCTATTAGATAGCCTATTTTGGAAGGGTTGACTTAGAATAGGATTGATTTATGTTTGTTGCACTTGTATATGCATTTCCCTGTGTGTTATTATTATTATTCCTGTTTTCTGCTAGTCTAGGTAATACTAGACTGGGCTAAGGCTTTTCTGTGTTACGAGTTGTTGTTTAATGCAGTGGTTAAGCGATAAACCTGCATACTCGTTTCGGTTCAGTGAAGCCTAGGTTGTCTTCGCGGCTGACTGTGTTGAGTTAATAATTTACAGTGCGTGAGGGCAAGAGCCTAACCACCCTGTATTTGTTAACAGTTTGTTTTTACTTTGTCAAGGAGCCGGGAGAAAACCAGATACAAGGGATCTGGATTTCTCAAAGTGCACTTGTTAGTTTTAACGTAATACTTTAAACAGTCGTGAGGACTTCGCTAGGCTACGAGCCGTTTTTGCTCAGTCACTGCTACCTTTTTGCCTACAGTACCCCAGCTAGACTTTACTCGATTAGTAGATACAGAATAGTATTGAAGCTTTCCTTATGTATGATATTGTTTATGCACTATTGATTTCATGTGTTGCAAGCTTGGCTACTTTAGTGATTAGTGGCCCACGAGCACAATCCGAGTAGGCTATTGCCGTTGCATTTGCGGAGTACTTCCTTTTAATGTTTGCCATTTCCTATTGCATATTCTTTTAATTATTCTTATGACAATTTAAGCCTTTAATGGTATTTAATTGCCAGTGTTTTTGCTTATTGAATTACTGTTCAAAATCCGATACGTACTTCTTACGAGCATCCGAGAAGCATCTAACTTTTTTCAGAAGATTCCTTGCTCGATGCTTAAGGACTATTAACTCTCCCAGACAAATATGACGCGATCGAGTCATATGGCAGAGTGAACCAAAAACTCATATGACGCTATCGCGTCATATGGACTTATTATATTGCTAGAAAATAAGTTTATGACGCAATTGAGCCGGTTTTTTGGCTGGTAAGTCCGATAAGTTAGATGTACATGTGAAAAAATCTAGCAACCCCCTAGCGTCCCTGTGAGGGCCCCGCGGTGGTAGAGAGAGTCAGTTTCTTCCCATCAGCCAGCCTAGTAGGTGGGTGTGTGCAGCCCTTTAAACCAAGGGGCCTCCATTTTGCCCAGCCTGGCTGGTATTACCCGCCCTAATATAACCCAAACGAAGTGCTATATCGTTGGGTTATCGATGGATTATTGTGTTATTCTTATTTAGGGTATAAAAACCATGTTAGTGAAGTGTTTTGCTAGTCTGGTGTACGTGACCAAGGTGGGCTCCATGAGGGGCCATGGTTTCGCTTGTTTGTGGATCACTTTCATACCATATTGAGTCAATTATATTGCTATTTATCACTTGAAGTAGTGTATTTTACTTGTATAAGTGTTTATAGTGAAACACTTTTATTACTGATCGAGCATTCTCTGGTGTAGGCTACGTGACCAAGGTGGTGGAGGGAGGGGCCATGCTTTTTGCCAAACGTTTTGCTTGTTTGTGGAACACTTTCATATAAATATCAGTCAATTATATTGCTATTTATCCGTTCAAGTAGTGTATCTTACCTTGTATTAGTGTTTCTTAGTGAAAAAACTTTCATTACTGGTCGAGCATATGTCGCCATGCTCCCTCAGCCCTGTGCATTTTTGTTCGATAATTTAGTGGTGGAAAGTGCTTGCATTTTTGCTCGATAATATATTGGTGGAAAGTGCTTGGGAGGTAAGTTTTTTATGGGCAAAAGCACTCTACATATACGGCTTGGTGGCCACGAGGGAATCTCAGCAGTGTGAGTAAGTACAGTCAACATTTTTGGTGGTGGTGGTGGTGGTGGTGGTGCAGATGGTGGTGGTGGTGGTGGTGGTGGAGATGGTGGTGGTGGTGGTGGTGATGATGGTGGTGGTGGTGATGGTCGGGGTGGTGGTGGTGGTGGAGATGGTGGTGGTGGTGGTGGGGATGGTGGTGGGGTTTGGTGGAGATGGGGTGGTGTTGGTGGAGATGGTGGTGGTGTTGACACCAATAGGGAAGGGTCCCTTTTGTGACTGTGGGCAGGGAAAAAAAATAAACCCAACCCAATTTGTGTCAACACCACCACCATCTTCACCAACACCATCACCATCTCCACCACCACCACCACCATTTTTATTATTTTTATTATTTTTGGTGTTAGGCCTAATTTTTATTATTTGTATTATTATTATTTATTATTATACCTGTTATTTCCTGTGTATGGGATCACCCATAAAAAAGTATTTATATTTGTATTTCATTTTATATTTTATGCTTTATTATATTATAATTTATTATTATTATTATTATTTTTCTTATTTTATTATTATTATTATTTTAGTTACTTTTTTATTATTATTATTATTATACCCAACATAAATGTCCCCCACCACAAACTCTTTTATATATAATCTTCTATATATAATCTATATATAATCTTTTATATATTATATATATCTAGATATATATATATATATAGAGTCTTATTATATATATAATTATATATAATCTATAATCTATATATATAATATAATTCGTGTTATGTATTATTTATCTATGTTATCTGCCCCTCCCCCTTCTCCTCCCCCCCCATTATACCTCCATCCCCTCCCCCCATCCTCTCCCCCCCCTCCCCCCTCCCTCCCCTCCCCCTCCCTCCCCCCCATTATACCTCCCGCCCCCCTCCCCTCCCCTCCCCCCCCCCTCCCCCCCCCCTCCCTCCCCTCCCTCCCCCCTCCCCCTCACCCCTATATAGATATCTATAAATATATTTTTTTTTTTTTTTTTTTTTTTTTTTTTTTTTGGGTGGGGTAGGGTTTATTTTTATTTTTATTTAATTTTTCTAATTGTAGATTGATATAATATATATATATATATATATATATATATATCTCATATATATAATATAACTTCGTGTTTATGTATTTATCTATGTTATGCCCACTCCCCCTCCCTCCCCCCCCATTATACTACCTCCCTCCCCTCCCCCCCCCCCCTCCCTCCCCCTCCCCCTCCCCCCCCCCATTATACCTCCCTCCACACCCCCTCCCCTCCCCCACCCTCCCCCCATATATCTCTCTATATTATATATTTTGTTTTTTTTTTTTTTTTTTTGGGTGGGGGGGAGGGTTATTTTTTCATTTGTTTTTTTATTTTTTCTCTAATTGTAGATTGATATAATTATATATCTATATATATATATCTTAAGTAAATATATATCTATATCCTCTATATAATTCGTGTTTATTTATTTATCTATGTTTATGCCCCCCTCCCCCTCCCTCTCCCCCCCCCCCATTTTAACCTTCCCCCCCTCCCGCACCCTCCCCCCCCTCCCCTCCCCCCCTCCCTCTCCCCCCTCCTCCCCCCCCCATTATACCTCCCTCCCCCCTCCCCCCCCATATATATATATATAAGATATATATATCTATATATATATAGATATAATTTTTTTTTTATTTATTTTTTTTTTTGGGTGGGGGGAGGGTTTATTTTTTTTATTTTTATTTTATTTTTCTATTGTAGATTGATATAATATATATATATATATATATATATATAATATCATATAATTTGTGTTTTGTATTTATCTATTTATGCCCTCTCCCCCTCCCTCCCCCCATTATACCCCCCCCCCTCCCTCCCCCTCCAGTACCTCCCTCCCCCCCTTCCCCTCCCCCCCCCCCTCCCCCCTCCCCCATATATAGATATATATTATATATATATATTTTTTTTTTTTGGGGGGTGGGGGAGGGTTAACTTTTTTATTTGTCTTTTTATTTTATTTTTCTAATCGAGATTGATATATATATCTATATATATATAATATATATATATATATCTATATAATTCGTATTTATGTATTTATCTAAGTTATGCCCCCTCCCTCCCCCCTTATAACCCCTCCCCCTCTTCCCCTTATCCCCCATAAACCCCCCTCCCCCCATATTAATTCATTCCATTCATCACGTCCGAGGGTCGGGGCCCCCCTTCATTCACCCATCATCATCACCATCATCATCATCATCATCACCATAAAAAAAAAAAAAAAAAAAAAATCAATTTCTACTACATTTGCACTACAGTGGATATAGGCCTCCTGGGGAAACCACTCTAAAAAAATAACGAGTCCAGTGCAGTACCACCTCTTTGGGTGGCTTGGAAATTTGCACATATTCTCTGGTTTGACACCATATATATATATATATATATTATATATATATATATAATATATATAGTATATCTAGCTATATCTAATATATATATAAATATATCCACACACATACATTACCATTACCATTTACCATTCTTTATATTTTGTTTGACACACCTTGTATATATATATTATAATTATATATATATATATATATATATACTGTCTATATATTATATATATACTGTATATAGATATATATATATATATATATATATATATATATATAACATTACTTTATTTTATTTACGTGTACAATAGAATTATTTCTGAATTTATTACCACCTGAAGATTACCTGGGTATTTCTTATTTTGTTTTTTCAGTGTCAACCCCAGGAGCCATTTCCCTTCTCGTTGGAAAGGGTGTATATTGTGGGCAAAGATATACAACTGTATAAACATACTCATATATTTTCATAACAATAACCATGCATGGAAACGATTGCGCATAGCTCACGAACCAATTACTCTATATTATTTTTGTTGTCACACCATTGGAAAGAGCACAATTTTCCGATTCCGGTGATATATACAGTTATATAACGTATCCGACCAAATAAACGCAACCACGAGTGGGGAACAGCTCGGAACCCCCCGGCTAGCATCGCCGGAACAGAGACGGTGAAGCGTAAATATTCGCATTTTGGCTCTTCATTTCAAATATTCCATAGCGCAAAAAGTATTTGTCCTAGGAACTTCTAGTTTATTTTATACTCATTAGCATTATTTGCCGTATTCATTCAGCCTAAATTTAATTAAAACCATACCTTCTTTCGTAGCAACGAAATAATCGAAAATGTTATAACCTATCAATCAAATCAGATTTTTTTTTTTTTTTTTTTTTTTTTCTTCGGTCACGCATGGAAACAATTGTGCATAGCTCGCGAACTCAATTTATGCTATATTATTTTTTGTTTTCACCATTGGAAAGAGCACAATTTTTCCGATTCCGTGATATATACAGTTAATCATCACGTATCCGAGCAAATAACGCAACCACGAGGTGGGGAACAGCTCGGAAAAAAACCCCGGCTAGCCAATCGCCGGAACAGAGATGGTGAAGCGTAAATATTCCGCAGTTTTGGCTCTTCATTTCAAATATTCCTAGCGCAAAAAGTATTTGTCCTAGGAACTTCTAGTTTGTTTTATACTCATCAGCATTATTTGCCGTATTCATACAGCCTAAATTTAAAACCATACACTTCGTAGCAACGAAATAAATTTGAAAATGTTATAAACCATATAAATCAAAATCTATATTTTTTGTTTTTCGGTCACTGCTTGAGAACTATTGAAGATAAACCAATTTCTCTGTTTTCAGATTTGGAAAGAGGAGAAAAATACTATTATTTGATCAAAAAAAAATATGGTCTATCACTCACAATTTAGAGCTAGGACGGTGTGAAGACAATTGCATGGGAAATAAATTGTATTCCGACTCATTTACCACTTTCATATTTCGATTTATTTACATTTTTATTTTTTTGGGTTTTTATGATTTACATTCATGTACTATAAAATATTCCTCTTCATTGATATATGATACATCACAATAAACAGCATTCTGGTGGATGGAAATCGCGAAAAATGTAAGGCTTCGACATCACTCATGAGCCAAATTCAAGACCCAAAATACTTGTCAAGCGCCTACTTGGACTTATTGGAACATAATATGTCGGAGGGAGTTAATTAACGTAACGTAATAGTGCCGATCCGAAGTAGAGGGTGGTGGACTTCTTAAGTTCATAGTCAAGGGTGGATTACTTCGGCTTCGGCCAACACTATTCTTTTGTGTTGTTGTTTTTACTTCATTGTTTGATTGTTGACCAGACTAGATAATTCCTGTCTCTTTATTAGTCTGTTGTTGAACACTAGTACCGAGTTCTTGTATACCCCGTTATAGCAGATTGATCTCTGAAGGGTATTGGTGTTTTTTGTTCGGCTGGCAGTACTCAGGGGTTGGGATCGTGTGTTTCCTTTGTGGCAGCGAGCCGTATTCGAGTCCTGATTGAGAGCCCTTGTGTACCCGAGTGCCAGTTCGTAACAATGGGAAATCAAAGAAGTACTGCCGGAGAACTTCCCAGTCGGCAGTGCCAAACTGCTACAATTTCCGCCGGCTGGCTAGATTGGCTCAATCGGGTGGCCGTGCTGGAGAGATAGGACAGGTAAGAGAGATAGGTAAGAGGAGCCCAAATGAGGGAAAAGATCGACAGTATAAGAGGAAGGGTTAGAAGTTAGAAACAAGTCAAGAATGTCAGGCCGATCTCCGAAGCTATCTGGGATACAAAGGAGTACAAAGGGAGTAAAAAGGAAATCAAGCAACAACAGTCTAGTGACCCTTCTAGGTTGCTTGTCCTCCAAAACACTGAGGATCAAGTGTCCAAACAGTGGTTTAGAGTGGGTAAGGGAACATTGGAAAGGGAATTACTGCCCTGGAACTAATGTCCGTGGCAGGATTAGGAAGTTAGTAGGGGACAGATGGGTTAGTAACTGAGGGGGGGATAAAATAAAGTTATTCATTTACAAACGCAGTCAGTCGCGGGTTTGAAGCGAGATATTTGTCTAGGCGGAGTTTAAATGAATCAACGGTGATGCAGTCTATAACGTTTCGGGGAAGCCCATTCCACAAGTTGACAACTCGATTGAAGAAGAAATTCTTAGGTTCGTGTGAGTTAAAAGATTTACCAATAATTTTGCAACCGTTTCCCCGCGTGTAATTAGATTGGTCGATAGTGAAGTACTTACTACAGTTCATATTGTCGATGCCTTTGATGATTTTGAACACTTGAATTAAGTCACCTCTTAACCCTCTCCGACATATGACGCGATTTTGAGCCTATTAGGGATACTTAAAAACCTTTGTTACCATCAGGGGTATATAGAAACCTTTAGTTTAGTTACTTCAACCTCTGCAGTTGTCTTTGAGTTAGCTGTGGGCAGAAAACTAATGTTGGAGAGGTAATTATAGAGTGAGATAACTCTATTTCTTATTGCTAATCTGGCAACCTCTGCGTCATATGAGTCTGAAAGGGTTAATCTGCGCTGGGTTAAAGGAAATAGATTTAATTCTCTAAGACGCTCTTCGTATGGTTTGTTCTTTAGGCTAGGTATCATTTTGGTAACTCTACGTTGAACTCGTTCTAGCTTGTTTATATCTTTTTGGTAATAAGGGCACCAGGATTGAACGCAGTATTCCAGAAGAGGGCGGACTAAGGAATTGTAAAGGGTTAGGATAACTTCTTTGGATTTATGCTCAAATGACCTGCCTATAAAGCCAATTATTTTGTTTGCCTTCTGAACATTGTTGACTCGGTTTTAGGTTACTCGATATTGTTACTCCCAGATCGGTTTCTCTGTTTACATTCTTAAGCTGAGTGCCATTCATCGAATAGTTTGCTTTCTCATTTAGGTGTCCGATATGTAGTACTTTACATTTATCCGCATTGAAACTCATTTGCCAAATTTGGGCCCAATGTGACAATTTATCTAGATTGTGTTGCATATCGTCAACTTGTTCTTTTGAGAGTACGCTATTTGCAATTTTTGTATCGTCAGCAAATTTTGAGATTGTACAGGTGAGGTCCTCATCTATGTCGTTGATGTAAATTAGAAAGAGAATTGGTCCTAGTACCGATCCCTGGGGTACCCCGCTACTTACATTGGTCCATTTAGATGCCTTACCGTTTATGACTACTCTTTGCTTTCTGTCGCTGAGCCAATTTTCTATCCATTTCAACACACCGTCTTGTATTCGATGCGCTTTTAGTTTTAGCAGTAAACGTTTGTGGGGAACTTTGTCAAAGGCCTTTTGAAAATCAAGGTATATAATATCTACAGCTTTACTCTCATCGTAGAGGTTGAGGATATCGTGGAAGAAGTCTAAGAGGTTTGTTAAACAGGAACGTTTTTTACGAAAGCCGTGTTGAGTATCTTTAAGTATGTTATTTTCCTCTAAGTGATTTACGAGTCTGTCTCGTATGACCGTTTCTAGCATTTTACATACAACTGAGGTTAAGCTAATTGGACGATAGTTACTGGGTAGGGATTTGCTGCCTTTTTTGAATATCGGTGTTACGTTGGCTAGCTTCCACTGATCAGGCATAGTTCCAGACTGCAAGGATTTATTGAATAGTAATGTCAGTGGTTTGGAGAGCTCATCCTTAGCTTCCTTCAGAACTCTAGGCGAGATTGTATCAGGTCCAGGCGTTTTATTTACCTTGAGTTTATCTAAACAATTCAATACTTCTCTCTCTGTAACGGTGATATTGCTTAGAACATCTGAATTATCAATCTGAATCGGCGATGGTGTAGGGATATCACTGAGGTCTTCTGTTGTAAAAACTGATGCAAAGAAGGTATTGAGGGCATTACTCATTTGTACTTCGTCTTTGGTGTATTTTCCATTTTCATCGACTAACGGTCCAACAGTTGAAGTAACTACTTGTTTCTGTCTGATATAACTATAGAATTCTTTCGGGTTTGTTTTACTTTGATTCGCAATATGTAACTCCAAGGTCTTTTTACTTTGCTTAATTAACTTTTTGGCTTTGCGTCGTAGCTCTACAAATTTCACCCGTTCTTCGTCATTTTGTGAGGATTTTAATCTATCATTAGCACATTTTTTAGCAAGCAGGCAGTTTGAAATATCTTTATTCCACCATTTGGGCTTATTATTATAGCCTGGACGCCGTATTTTCGATGGTATGCAGTCTTGCACTGCTTTTAGGTAAGTGGTTTCGAATAACTTCCAAGATGTATTTATGTCATTATTGTTAATTAAAAAGCTCCAGTCAGTTTCTTTAAACATAGCTCTAAGTTTATGGAAGTTTGCTTTCTTGAAATTAGGGACTTTTTCGATGTTACTATTTGGTTCGTTACTAGTAAACTTTAAAGTGAAAGTTATCGTACGATGGTCGCTGTTACTGAATTCATCACCAACATTCAAATTCTCTATTAATTCTTCTTTTGTTGCAAGTACAATGTCAAGAACGTTATTACCACGGGTCGGCGTTCGAACAAATTGATAAAGCCAACTCTCTTGCAAGTTCGTATACAAGTCATGTCCGGAGTGTGAAGTAAGAGTATCGCCCCACTTGGTCACAGGTAAATTAAAGTCGCCAAAAATGACGGTATCTTGTGAGTTACTTACATCTGCAATTTGTTCGTAAATTTCTCGGTCAGTTTGCACTGATTGAGCTGGAGGTCTGTATATTAATGCAAGTATTATTTTTGTACCTTTATTATTCTTTATTAGCACAAAAGATGCGTCGACGTTCACAATTTGAGGTTTTGACAAGAGGGTAGGGTTAAGACTTTCTTTGATATAAAGTAAAACGCCACCTACATTTCGATTTATTCGGCTTTTCTCAAACATTACATAACCGGGAAGTGAATACTCTGCTAAAAAGTCTCTATCTTCTGTATTGAGCCAAGATTATGTTATGCCAATCACATCATAATTTTCTGTAAACACTAGCTCCTCTAAATCTGAAAATTTATTGCGTATGCTACGAGCGTTTGCATAGAAAACATTTAAATTTGTTATTTTAGAACTCACAGAACGCTCTTTAATAATATTTTTGGTTCTTGTCGGATCTACATTTATGTTCATGGCTGTCCTCGGTCCTCGCTGTCTTCGGTCCTTATCGCTGGTGGTCCTCGGTTGCCTCTGTTTTTTTTCTTGGCGTTGGATGATTTATGTCACTGCTGCTTCTTCTCTGATGGCGTTTTTTGATCCATGGCTGCGGACTCCTTCGTGTAGGAGACGACCCATGCGTGCTGAACCCACAGGGTTTAGATGAGTGCCATCCTTGCGGAACAGAGTAGGCTGGTTGTAGAAGTTGTCCCAGAGGTTGATGAATTCAACTTCTTCCCTCAGACACAAATATTTTAGTCGGCTATTTGTGCTGAAGGCCTTGTCATAGAATTTATCAGGTGCGTCGATCTTGGGGAGAATGCCTGAGATGATGATATTCCTTGACTTGTTTTTGTAGTGCTGGATCATCTTGCGATATTTCTCCATCAACTCTTCGGATCTGGTGCGCATGACGTCATTTGAACCAGCATGGATGACAAAAAGGGTATTTTCATTTGCATCCTTTGTGGTATCTTCGAAGGCTTCCACAATGTTGTCCAGTCCAGCTCCTGGGATGCAAAATCTTTTTCGTTGATTTGGGACTCTGTCGCAGAACTCTTCGACCTGTCCTCGTAGGATGGAATCCCCAACGAGCCTGGTCTCTTCTGGTTCGTCTTCCATCTCTACCAATATCTCAAATCTGTTTGACATTGTGACTGGTAGATGAGACCTTTTCTGCGTTGGCCGTGCACCGTTCCTCACTGGTGTAAATCCGGAAACCTGTGGTGGCGGAACTCTACGTACAGGTCGGGGAGAGGAGTGGTTAGAACGGGGGCGAGGGGTTGGTACTGTTCGTGCTAGCAGGCTTCTTGCACGAGGAGTGGGGGAGAGACTAAGGTGAACAGGGCGGCTGTCCTGGTTTGATGTCGGCTCAGGTTCGTCAGAAGCATCTGCTGCAGTGTCTACTGCAGGTGTTGGATTGTTGGCAGATGACGTTGGGGCGGTGGTGGATGCTGGAGTTGAAACAATTGGAGTTAGTGATACTCCAACGTTGAGTGTTACAAACTCTTGGAGTGATTCCAGCTTCCTGGTGAGGGTGTTGATCTTGTTGTGGGCTTCATCCAATTTTGCTGTCAAATCTTCTCGTTGCTGGCAGAGTCGGCAGACTTGTGGATCGGCAGGAGCAAACATGGAAGCACCAAACCTACCGGCGCAGTTCGTACAGGCACGAGGCATGGTGACGATCACTTTCTTCAGATCACTTCACTCACTTAACCCTTAATTAGCGGCTCACCACATAAGTCGAGTTAAATAAAGCTGGACTATGTGGCGGCGCTCGACATAACTCGAGTGGCAATTTCAGCACGTAATGTTGCTGAGAGAGAGAGACAAGTGGTGGCAGGAGAGTAGCGAGCGTATGACTGCTCCAGACCACCGCGGCGAACATACTGACACGAATCCCAGCTCCCTCCTCCCTCGCTATATAAGGAATTATATCGGGAAAGTGGCTAATTACATGCTTTTTGCACTCGCGTTGCACGGTTATTGCAAGAAAACTAGCCATCATAAAAGGATCGTTATGGTGTCATTCGAAAGCTCTGTTTATGCCCTTTCAGGGATAGGTACTTGTTTTACGTTCTGGGTCTTATTTAGGCATGAAAATGATCACGTAAACAGCCCTATTTTGGCTAAAAACACCCCGCTGGGCGGTACATATAAATAAACCGCATAGGCCGCTCGTAAGGTGTTAAAAACACTTAACTCACTTTAAAAACACTAAACTCACTTTAAAAACACTAAACTCACTTTAAAAACACTTCACTTACTTAAATAGGCCTAACCGAAAACAACAATTTTGAAATACACACATATAGGTTATCAGCGGTGATAGCCTAACCGAAAATTAAAACAAAACAAAATTAAATTTGAATACGCAGTGATAGCCGAACCGATTTTTTTTTTATGTTTATTTAAACAGAAATAGGCCACCAGGGGTTATAGCCTATCCTAACCGAAAACAAAAATTATGAAATACCGGTACGCAGAAATAGGCCACCAGCGGTGATAGCCTAACTGAAAATTTAAAAATTGAAGTACGCAGAAATAGGCCACCAGGGATGATAGCCTAGACTAACTGAAAACAAAAATTATGAAATACCGGTATGCAGAAATAGGCCACCCGCGGTGATAGCCTAGACTAACCGAAAACAAAAATAACCGAAAACAAAAATGATGATATACCGGTACGCAGAAATAGGCCACCAGCGGTGATAGCCTAACTGAAAATTTAAAAATTGAAGTACGCAGAAATAGGCCACCAGGGATGATAGCCTAGACTAACCGAAAACAAAAATAACAGAAAACAAAAATTAGGAAATATTGGTACGCAGAAATAGGCCACCAGCGGTGATAGCCTAACTAAAAATTAAAAAATTGAAATACCGTACACAGAAATAGGCCACCAGGGATGATAGCCTAGACTAACCGAAAACAAAAATAAGCAAAAACAAAAAAGTATGAAATATGCAGAAGTAGGCTACCAGGGGTGATAACTACCTAAAAAAGCAAAACATATATATATATATATATATATATATATATATATATATATATATATAATAGAATATGTAACTAAATATACAATTCACCAAATAGAGATTATATAAAAATAAAGTGTAACTGCACACAAGGGGTTAATATACTGTATCAACAGATGGCGCTGGTGTCACTGTAGGCTAGTCAAGCAGGATTATATTTAGATAAACAAAGTTATCAGTCAAAGGTTACTACAAGATCATGCAAGCAACAACTAAAATTACAGATATATATAGATACAGTAGGATACTGAATACGATAACTACTAGAGTTAATAAGAAAATACAAAGCTAGGTCGATTAGAGGTGCGCGTGCGTCGTCTGCTACAAGCTAGGATAACAAATGTAAACAACAATGTTTATCAGTCAGAAAAGCAATAAAATAACATGCACGGCAACTACAGAACTATGTGGAGGTTAAACAAGCACTTAACTACTGTTCATGCAATGAATAAAGGGAATTGGGATATGAAATACTCAAATTAGGATCAAGTTTTCTCATTGGCGATGCGGAGCTGTTGGCGGTGTTAAAACCGGCGGGTGGGTTGCTGAACCAACTGCTCTACTGTAGGTCATTTAGGATAGAAAAGATATAGATTGTTTACCAGTTTGGTCAGTGGAATGAGAGGAGACCAATTGGTGGTGGTGAGCGTTAAATTTGTCTAAGATGGTGATTTCTGAGAAAGGAGAGATGGCTTGGATGTGTTCCAGTTAAGAGTTTAAATACTCAAAGAATTTGAGATAGTCAGTAGAGTTAAGGGAAAGATAGACAACACAGAAGTATTTAGTATGAGAATGACAGGATAATTTGAGCCATAAAGTGGAGAATTCAGAGGAGTCAAAATCGGGAACATGAGAGCCAGTGAGTTTGCTGCATCCGCCTATGGCTTTGTAAGTAGGATAGAGAAGGTAGGATGATACAGAGAAAGGGCTGCTGTCAGTTGCATACAATTATGTCTAAAACAATGTGGTAGTATTTATTTTACAAAATCAAGGAACTCCACTGCAAATACAAATAGTGTAGTGCGAAAATGTAATCACGGTCGACCCAGTTTGCTCTAACAGTAAAACTGTAGACTAAAACATACAATGAATATAGCAAAGATATATAGGTAGAAAAAGCTTGCTTCATTTACTGTAATATTGTATATATATATATATATATATATATATATATATATATATATGTAATGTTTCAAAGTAAATTAGATATACAACCGACACACGGTTTGTGTTTATGTTCCAATAGCGAGAGAGAGAGAGAGAGAGAAAGTTGCCTATAGCGCGTTTATCATGCTACACACACCTCTACCTAATGTTATCAAGGCTTGTGGTATTATGCATAAGAATTCGTTATATTACTATCACAATCGAAGGTGGGTAAGTGAGATGTTAGACAACTTATTTATTATGCCATTACCAAAGTTTAAATTAATTGTTCTTCATATAATAATTCACACTCCAGCCACAGGTTTCTTTATAATCCACCACCACCTACCCCTATCCTGCACTACTGCTAGGTTGCCCTCTATAGTTTGTCACCCCCCCACTTTGTATCTTGATCTCTTTATGCATGTTCTGTCTCGTGCTCGTCTTCTACCTTTCATGTAACGTTTTTTCCAATAGCTTCGTATCTTTTTGGAATTGTCCTAGCTTACCTCTGCCGTTGTAATCATGCGTGTTAGTGCCACATAGTGTTCATGGGCTCAAGGTGTTAAACCGGATCAAGTTTGTGTGACGATTTTAATGAATATGAGAAGGAGTACAAGCAAATTAACATGGAATAGCATTGCTTTGGCCATTTTATCACTTCCAAAGACATATTATGAACTATAAACCTTACTTTTGTATTTACATATACAATAATAAACACAAACAATAATGGAATCGGCTCTCGTTTGACACCCTACACCCTGGTGCTAGTCCTTATAGTAATACAAATAATAATAATGATAATAATACCCTTTCCCCTCCCCCATCTAAGATGCTTGAGGTAAAAACACACAGTTTCATATTGGAGGATGTTTTTGTTTCATTTTGCTACAACTTTAGCAGTATTATGTTTCATTAATACCAGCAATCCAATATTGTGCAATCATAATACCACAGAATATTCAAAACACAAAATTATGTTTTCATTGTAAAGTAATTAGCCAACCACTTCCCTCCACCCCCACCTGCTACCACCTCGCCGCTAGTTCCACCTCACTCCTGTACCCTCCTCCCCCCTCCCTCGCCTCGCTCCTTCCACCCCATACCTTCTCCTCCTACCCCCACACCATTACTGTTACCAGATAATTTTTGGGCACTAATTGTGCTGCCCTCTATTGAGGTCTTGAACAGACCAAGGCTGTATCTGTTTTATCTGTCCACAACTGTACATTTCCGAGCCATAAGACTTGCACACCCATTTGAATCTTTGAAGCCAAATTGTGAAGCCTCTGGGATACAGCGGAACATTGAATTGTCTCGCTTGGGTTCAATATAGATTTAAATTAGTGTACAGGAATTATGGCTTTTCATTGTACAGTGAGAGACAATAGTCGTGTCGCGATTGTGACCGAAGAATAAATGAAACTCATAAAACTCGTGAATCATTATGAAAGCTCTATCATAGTTATAACCTGGTGGTTGGCAGGCCTGGATCCCGCTTCGTTTACTGCTGCTCTGATAAGGGTTCCTATGAATCCGAGGGCTTTGTTGGTTCTTGGATACGAACAATCCCACCCCTACTCTGTGCAACTCTCCAACCCAAGAGTGAAACGTTACTCTCAAACTTTCTTCTACTCAACAGCTGAGCTCTGGAACTCTCTCCCAGAATCAGTCTTTCCCTCTTCCTATGACTTAAATTGCTTCAAACTCCGTGTGTCCAGGCATTTTGGCTCGAACGTCCCTTGATTTTGGCCCTGTCACTCTTTCAACTATGGGGGAGGCACTCGCTATAGGCAGTTATGCCTTTTGCCTCCCTCAATCACATAGAAAAAACAAAAAAAAAAAAAAAAAAATCAGTAAGGCCGCAGCGGATAACATGTTCATTTCGGCTTACACTTTCAGGTTTCATTTTTTATCCCATTTACTTTTACGTTACGTTACGCAGGTAGAATGACTTGTTCTATGCTGAAGTTCGTAAATAGTAATACTTAATATTAATAATATATAAATAATAATTTTAGCCTCCTCAGACAGGATATATTAACTTACGTACTGGTTAGCAGACCACCCGGTATTTCTCCCACAACAGTCTTTCTCACACTGATGGACCGTTAGGAGTCGGAGAAATTTTTGGGTTGCCATCAATCGACAGATTATGATCTAACTTACCTAACTTACTGAGCTCAAAATGACGCAGAATCCTCACATAACTTATTATTGAGCAATTTCACTAGGTTCATATGACGCGGTAGCGTCATTTGATAGTTTTGGGTGGAACCATCATATGACGCTGTACCGTCATATGAGGCGGAAAGGGTTAATCAAAAATAATAATATAATAATACTAATAAACATAATTGTCTAAGGGGCCACTATAATGAAATGCATACTTGAATAAACAAAGCACAAAATGGAGAATAGGCTAATATAGGGAGTATGCAAATAATAAGGCAGAGCGGTAATGGTTCAGCCACCGTTTACAAAAAATATTCGTAGAAGAAGGAATATTGGAAGCAGTCATTCATAGATCTCGTAGTGAATGCCCCAACCTTGGCTCTTATGTGTGTTAGATTTGGAGCTTCATCTTGGTTAGTTATTGAATAGCAAAATTACGAAACACCCCCCACGGAAAGTCCGAACCATTCCGACTAAGAGGGATGATTCGGACATAAGGTAGGGATGGTTCGGCCATAGCATTTCATGTTAAATAATCACAATATACACAGATCTGGGATAACGGTTACTGTATGATTATTAACCATTTCAAATATATTCACTGTTAAAGAATAAATAATTTATCTTCCACAAATAAGATGAGGAAAAGTGATGGTGAAGTATATCGTAATATTAGCCTAAACGTGGCTGTCCAAAAGTGTTAATGGATTGGACTTATCTCCGAAATTAACAAATATATGGACCAGATAGCAACTCAAGTCAGTGCTACCATCCTTCCGTTTAATAGACTGTGGAATATACCAGATGTTTAGCCTGTCGACTAAGTTTTCACCAAATTTCACAACACGACTATTGTCTCTAACTGTACGCCTCTTTCTCTTTGGGAGTTTTAAGGGCAGATTTTCAGGTTTAAGTCTGGAACAGGACGGATATGGGCCCCATCGAATTTTATGGGTGTTATAATATTTTTATATACCATACTTGTTTGCTATATACTGTATGTCAGTTCTGTCGCAAATCCATTACAAGATTTGCCTTGTATCCAATGGACTAGGTGAGGGTTGGTCTTGTATCCAATGTACTATAGGTGGTAGGTAAGGGTTGGTCTTGTATCCAATGTACTATAGGTGGTAGGTAAGGGTTGGTCTTGTATCCAATGTACTATAGGTGGTAGGTAAGGGTTGGTCTTGTATCCAATGTACTAAGTGATAGGAAAGGGTTAGTCTTGTATTCAATGTACTAGGTCTAGGATATGTTAAGTTAGGTTTCTTGGTTAGGTTAATGCCAAGGGATCAGGTGGTAGGTCTGGGATAAACTAGGTATTAGGGATTTGGGACATGCACAGTACTACCTGGTAGGTTAGAGTTAGTCTTGTATCCAATGTAATAGGTGATAGGTAAGGGTTAGTCTTGTATCCAATGTACGAGGTGGTAGGTAAAGGTTAGTCTTGTATCCAATGTACTAGGTGATAGGTAAGGTTTAGTCTTGAATCCAATGTACTATGTCTAGGATAGGTTAGATTAGGCTTTTTGGTTAGGTTAATGGCATGGAGTATGGGATAAACTAGGTACTAGGGACATGTACTAGCTGGTATGTAAGGGTTAGTATAAGGACACATACTAGCTTATGTTACTTTGTTTTTGTAATCTGCAAAATGGGAAAACTTGAGCCAACTTTCGAAATTAGGGTACTGTGTTTTTGTACTCTGCAAACTCGTATAACCCGAGCCAACTTTCACAATTAGGTTACTGTGTTTTTTACTTTTAACAGTTGGAAAATCCGAGCCAAGTTTTGCCGAAACTTGGCTCGGATTTTCCCATTTTTAGGTTTTATGCATTTGAAAAACAGGAAAACTCGAGCCAAGTTTTGTTTTAGATACGTTATTTTCGTGTTATTTACATCTTTTACCCCACAATTTCCTTGATCTTCATAGCCCTCCCCACTATCGGGGGGCGTGTGTTAATACCCGTGGATAATGGGAAAATATTAAAATGCGATGGTCCTCGGTATTAAACAACACTGTAAATCAAAGAAAAATAACAGAAATAACAACAATAACCTATAACACTCGTATGCGCCCTGTCGTAGGTTTGTTTACGATTTTCACTTATGGGATTTTTTTTCTCGAATCTCCTTCTCCCTCATGTTTAGCCCCATTAGTTTTGAGATTGTATGTCGTATGGCCCGTTAATTTGGCAATTTTAAGAAATTTCACCCAATTTCTGTCAATTATAAGACCTTTCGTGCCATTTATGTGTTGATTGTTTTCCTGGCGAGTAATAGCGAGCCTCAAATTGTACACTCACCTGTACACTCGACTACATTATTTAGGGCCTAAGTTTTCAAAGCTATTGAATGTTCTAATTAACCCTCTGAGCACCAGCTAATGTTCTAATTAACCCTCTGAGCACCAGCTAATGTTCTAATTAACCCTCTGAGCACCAGCTAATCAAAAATAAATGTACACCCCAGGACCAGCAGGTTGTAATGTTTGTTTTCCAGAAAACACCAGAATGGGTTAGAAATGAAGGAAAAAACAAAAACAAACGATCCCCTAGAACCTAGGTCTTTAAGGGGTCCTACGGGGCGCCCGAAACTCGGAATTACAAGAGGGGAAATGGGTAGGCAAAAACATGGAAAAACATGTGTTTGCGCGCTCACGCGCACGCGATTGAACTTTGAGGGTTTTCAACCATCGGCATTATTGCATGGGATACTTACGCGGTTCCCATAAAAATCTGAGCCCTCTAGGTGCCATAGGACCGGAGTAATTAACCGCGACGCACCCGGCGCTGGGGTTTAGCATTCCATACATTGCCGACGCATAACGTGCGTCGCTGGTCCTCAATGGGTTAATATGCTTACCTAATATATACATTTCAGAGGATCATTTTGCGGTTTGAGAATTCATATTGGTCGCAGATTTTGTCGCTGAGTATACTAGTGCCCACAGAAGTTTCGCTCCTCTCCGGGAGAGTGATTTAAGGAGAGGTTATTCTATTTTATATTTGTATTTTATTATCGTATTTTTTCTTATAGTTTGCTCCCTAGACTTTCAAGCTTAAAATAACACCCCAAGACCCCCCCCCCCCCCTTCAAAGTAAATGTGTACAGTAAACCCTCGCTATTTCGGACTAATTGGGGGAACACCCTGTCCGAAATGTCCGAATATCCGAGATGTCCGAGGTCCGGCTGTGTCCGATCTAAAAGAGGGCAAAAAACCGACCTGAAAGAAAAAAATCCGACGAAAAAAAAAAAAAAACATTGAAACGAGAACAAACTTCACCGTTGATTAAATAGGGAAACGGGAAAGAACTTTATGCATGTGAATAAATGCGCCCTCAGAAGAAGGGAAACGTGAACGAACTTCATGCACCCATGACAACGAATAGGCCTAGGCTTGGCTTGGCTACTTTTGGCTAGGCTACCCTATTCGTACTTTAGGTTAATATACTGTACAGTAATAGCACATATAGTGCTGAATATGAAACAATAAGTTCAGTTGATGGTCGAAAAATATGAATCAACACTCACCGCTTCATTGCAGGTCCACCCCTTCACCTCACTTCACCTCTCTCCACTTCTCCACCTCACTCTCCTTGACCACCTCACTTCCCTTCTCCATTTCAAGTAATATCGAGGTCACCTTACGCTTTGGGCGACATGATAACACGGGAATATCTGCGGAGGAGGTAACAATCACACAAGATGGATAGCCACTTAAAACATACTGACGCCTGTGACGTCACTTCTCGTCCAGGCGGGTGACTCAGAGTGCAGCCTGTATATCGGCGGTCCGACGGATCCCCGTTTTGAAGGACATTCACCGGGGATGGGGGTGCGTTATCCGACAACGTCGGAGACTGTCGGAACGATGACGGAAATGTCCAAAAAACAGAAGTACGTGTCCGAGACATGACGGCGATCCGGCTAGTACGGATTTCCGACAATTAGAGGTCCGAAATGGCGAGGGGTTACTGTACACGTTTCCATAGAAAAACATCTCGGCCGAATGCCGATTTGTACTATAATACATAAATGGCTCGAAAGGTCTTAATATTGACAAAGAATGGAGCGATTGCTCCTAAAATTGCCAAACTAATGTGGTGAACGTCCTGTTTTCATAATTAATGGGACTAAGCATGAGGGACAAAAGTGTTCAGACAAAAAATAAATAACTCCCCTTAATAATGTAGCACGGTAGCTTCACAACCTGGGACGGGATATTTAAAACTGTCCTAACTTGGGGCACTTGGGACTTCCTAACTGACTTAGGATGCCCTAAGTTATGAACAGGCTAGGACATCTTATCTTGTGTCGTAAGTTGTATACAGTAAAACACATTGGGATGTCCTATCCTGTTCCTAAATAGTTCCTAACTCCTAAGTTGTCCTAAATATTCAAGGGTACCCTATGTCGTTCAGCCAATCACGGGGCTCCATATATCCCATTGTGCGGGGGGATCAGCCAATCACGGGATATAAATCTCAGCTGATTAAAATAAACAAATGCAACTGTGGCAGTGAGAGCTACCTACTATGGGTTTCAGAGGCCGTGTGGCATCGTTTTTCGGGAATAACATATTAACAAACAGCTGGATCAGTATGATATTTTGATACAGGTTGTTTCACACCGTCCCCTAATTTTCGTCAATATTGTGCATTACCAAAAGTGGAGAATTAAGCCACTTGTCCCTTAGTGATGAGGTTAAAGTCACACCTGAATTACAAGGACACGGACAAGGTTACCGTGGTTCACCTGTGTAAACCACCAAACCATTATTGCTCTTTCATCAAACACGGTCGTTATCAGCCACCACCCATACGTACTATCGCCTTTACGTTCATGTTATATTTCACTATCAAATAAAAATACGCAAAAATACCACATAATGTTGGTATATTTATATATGATAATGACATATAGCATGAAAGTAAAGGTGATAGTAGGGTTGGGTGGTTGCTGATAACGACCTTATTTTATAAAAAAGCAATAATGGTTTGGTAGTTAACTCGGGTACGCCACAATAGCCTTGTCCGTTTCCTAGTCATTTAGGTGTGACTTTAACCTCATGACTAAGGGACAAGTGGCTTAATTCTCCACTTTTGGTAATGCACAATATTGGCCAAAATTAGGGAACGGTGTGAAACAAGCTCTGGCAAAATACCATACTGATCCAACTGTTAATAAGTTATTCCCGAAAAACGATGCCACACAGCCTCTGAAACCCATAGTAGCTGTTGTATTACCTTATGTGTTTGGCCATGTATCTGTACGTAAATAATAAGTCTTGCAATATCTTATGTTTAACCCCTAACAAAGTGTTTAAGAGAAGGTTGAGGAAGTAAAGGCTTGCTGAACCATACGCTGGCTTGCTTATGTGCTTGCTTTTTGTGGGCGAAGTAATTGTTTTTTTATCCTGTCCCCTCCTCTTTTGTTGTTTCCTGTTGATTCTCCCTACCCTACTGATTGAAGAAGTAGTGAATATTGTAGGCTAGTGTTTAGGCTAGGTAGAATTCTTATTATTATTTTCCATAAGGCCCATTTAATGTACATTGTTTATAATAGGTCTTTAGGCTATTAAATTCAGCTAGGAAGGATAACTGTTTTTCATACTCTTCACATGTGTCCAGTGGTTTGCAACATAATATTTATTAAGCTAGGCCTACTCCAGATTAACCCCTAAGTGTCGGGGCGCAACATAAGTCGAGTATAATAAATCTGGACTATCTGGCGGCGCTCGACATAGGTCCTGTGGCAATTTCAGCACGTAATGTTGCTGAGAGAGAGAGACAAGTGGTGGCAGGAGAGTAGCGAGCGTATGACTGCTCCAGACCACCGCGGCGAACCTACTGACACGAATCCCACCTCCTCCCTCCCTCCCTCTCTCACTCGCTATATACGGAATTGTATGGGGAAAGTGCCGAATTACATGCTTTTTGCACTCGCGTTGCACGGTTGTTGCAAGAAAACTAGCCATCATAAAAGGATCGTTATGGTGTCATTGGAAAGCTCTGTATATGCCCTTTCAGGGATAGATACTTGGTTTACGCTCTGGGTCTTAGTTAGGCATGAAAATGATCACGTAAACAGCCCTATTTTGGCTAAAAACACCCCGCTGGGCGGTACATATAAATAAACCGCCTAGCCCGCTAATAAGGTGTTAAGCATACACATGTCCCTTGTCCAGATATTTCATCCACAACACAATTCAAGGCAAAAGCGTTGCCAGGTGGATTTAGCAAAAATATCGTATCATATATGTCCAAATTATCGTATTGAATGTGAGGAGGTGTGTGGAGTGAGGAGAAGAGGGAGGGGAGTGAAAGGTACAACATGGTGGACAGAAGAGGTAAAAATAGCTGTGAAAGAAAAGAAGAAAGCATATAGAGAGTGGTTGGGTAGTAGAGAGAATGAAGATTTCGAGAGACAGAAACGAGCGAGGTACATGGAGAGAAAGAGGGTGGTGAAAAGAGTAGTGAAGGAAAGTAAGAGAAGAGTAGATGAGGAATTTGGAAGGAATCTGAGTGTAAAATGGAGGGAGAGTAAGAAACTGTTCTGGAAAGAAGTCAAGAAAGTTAGGGAAGGTAGCAAGGGAAACAGTAAGGGTGTGAAAGATAAGAATGGGAGAATACTAGCCGAGAAGCTAGAGAGAGTCACAAGATGGAGGGACTACTTCAATGAGTTGCTAAATGTAAGGAATGAAGAGCCAGCAAACATAGTTGGATATGGTATGGGACGGAGAAGAAGAGAAGTAGTGGAGGAGGAGGTGGGGATCAGGAGGTCAGAAGTGTGGGAAACCATGACAAGAGTGAAGTTGGGGAAAGCACCAGGAACAGATGGAGTGTGTGGGGAAATGTTGAGGTATGGTGGTGAGATAGTGATAAAATGGGTATGGAAAATGTGCAAACTAGCATGGGAGAAGGGGAGTGCACCCGATGACTGGAAGACTGGCATAATAGTCCGCCTATATAAGGGCAAAGGGGAAAGAGGAGTGTGTGGTAACCACCGAGGAATATGTCTTCTAAGTGTAGTAGGGAAGGTATACAGAAGGGTAGTGATTGAGAGAGTGAGAGTGAGAACTGAGAAATGGATCGGCGACGATCAGGGAGGATTTAGGAAGGGAAGAAGATGTATAGATCAGATTTTTATCCTGAATTGTGTTGTGGAGAAATTTCTCGAGAAGAAACAAAAGGTGTATGTTGCCTATATGGACTTGGAGAAGGCCTATGACAGAGTGGATAGAGAAGGTTTGTGGAAAGTACTTAGAATATACGGAGTAGATGGAAAGTTGCTGAAAGCAGTGAAGAGCATGTATGAGGGTGCAAAGGCGGCAGTACGTGTGGAGAGTAACCAGAACGAGTTCTTTGACCTGAATGTTGGTTTGAAACAGGGATGTGTGATGTCCCTGTGTTTGTTTACTGTATATATGGATGGAGTCATGAAAGAAATACTATCAAGAGCAGTGAATGTTGGTGTATCGCTGAAAAAGGAGGGAAATGAGGGGAAGCTACCTATACTGCTGTTTGCGGATGATACAGTTCTGATGAGTGATAATGAATGGGAGTTGCAGGGTCTGGTAAATGAGCTTGGAACAGTGTGCGAAACATGGAATTTGAAGGTAAATGCGGGGAAGAGCAAGGTTATGGTCTTCGAAAGGGGTGAAGTCACAGAGTGTGAGGTGAAGCTGAACAGTCAGGCTATGGAGATCGTCAACTCTTTTAAGTATCTGGGCAGTGTGTTGAGTAAAGATGGCACTATGGATGAAGAAGTGCTGGAGAGGGTACAACAGGGGAAGAGGGTTGTAGGAACGTTGGAAGCAGTAACAAGAAATAGGGCGGTCAGTATGGAAGTGAAGAAATCCTTGCATGACAGTGTGGTAATCCCGACGCTGACTTACGGAAGCGAAGCATGGACGTTGGTTGAGAGACTCAGACCAAGAGTGAGAGCAGAAAATGAATTAATTAAGAAGTGCGTGCGGAGTTACAGGGAGGGATAGACAGACTAATGAAGAAGTAAGAAGGAGGTGTGGTGTGGAGGTAGATGTGCTGGAAAGTGTGAAAAGGAACAACTTGAGATGGTTCGGCAATATGGAACGTATGGAAAGCGAGACAATGACTAAGAGGGTGTACGAGAGCGAGGTGGAGGGACAGAGACGGAGAGGTAGACCGAAGGAGAGGTGGAAGGATGGAGTGAGGAAGTATATGAATGAATGCGGTGCTGGTTGGGGGGAGGGGCGTCGACTGACTGGGGACAGAGGTGCATGGGGGTGGTTCGTTCGTGGCCACCCCTCCGGGGATCACAGCGTCAGGCAATAGATAGATAGATAGATAGATCAATATTATCGTACAAAGCTTTCATCATACAGTATCATGGATTTCACCTATACAGACCTATTTCTAGAACTAGTTATCAAAGTTTAAATGAAGAACACAGTTATTTCTATTCTAAATTTTGAATGGTATTGAAACAAAATAATATTTGTGCACTAATTGGCCACATGCGAGTTGGGTTCTATAATGAAGTTGGTGCCGTAAACATCGGTATTAAGCAGAAATACAATAATAAAGTAGATGTCTAATGAATAAAACGTATGTTGAATTTAGTTGTATGTATTTATAAATGTACTACAACCGCATTTTAGCTGGTACTTCTTCCAAATATCAATGTAAAAACAAAACAAAAATCCATATAGCCTGAAACTCGCAAGTGGTCATAGCAACATTTCTGTACAAGTTTATTCAAATCAAATATGCTCAGGGTGTAAACTCTAGTATTAGCCAACATAATGTAACATAAAGGGGAACAAATATACTCAGGGTGTAAACTCTAGTATTAGCCAACATAATGTAACATAAAGGGGGACAAATCCTCACAATATTGGAGGGATGGTCTGAGACATTCCTATGAATTTTTTATATACATAAATATATACAGTAAGAGTGTAGTTTATTTATTGTAGAGATAGTTTATACAAGTTTGTATGTATGTAGGTGTGTCCTTTCTCTACTGTATGTATGCGCCCTCATGTGTAATGACTGTGTATATAAATATTGTGGAAATGAGTGTTTATCTTTATTTCAACTTAAATAGGTACCGGTAATGGAGAGAGATGCCATTTTTCTATATTTCTTTTACTATTTGTTCAACAATTTTCAAATTATTGTATATCTGCACTGAATTATTGTACACATTCCTGAATCATCGCATTATTGTACACCTGGTATTGTACATTGTACAAATGGTAAAATTATTGTATTTGTACGATAATTATCATACGACTGGAAACGCTGAATTTTATTATTCATCTGGTCTACACATCGTCTACCCTTCCTAAACCCGCTCTGCTCATCACCTACCCATTTCTCACTACCCTACTGTAAATCATCCCTACTACGCTTAGACGACATATCCCCCTATGTTAACCACACACTCCTCTTTTCCCTTTACCTTTATACAGGGGGGCTATAATACCCGTATTCCAGTCATCAGTCGCACTTCCCTTCTCCCACGCTAGTTTACACATTTTCCATACCCATTCGATCACTATCGCACCACCATACCTCAGCATTTCCCCACACACTCCATCTATTCCTGATGTTTTCTCCATCTTCACTCTTTTCATGGCTTCAAACAATTCTGACCTCATGATCCCCACCTCCAACAATAACGGCATAAATACATCTTGGAAGTTATTCGAAACCACTTACCTAAAAGCAGTGCAAGACTGCATACCATCGAAACTGCGGCGTCCAGGCCATAATAATAAGCCCAAATGGTGGAATAAAGATATTTCAAACTGCCTGCTTTCTAAAAAAATTGCTAATGATAGATTAAAATCCTCAAAAAATTACGAAGAACAAGTGAAATTTGTAGAGTTACGACGCAAAGCCAAAAAGTTAATTAAGCAAAGTAAAAAGACCTTAGAGTTACATATTGCGAATCAAAGTAAAACAAACCCAAAATAATTCTATAGTTATATCAGAAAGAAAAAAGTAGTTAATTCAACTGTTGGACCGTTAGGTTAGTCGATGAAAATGGAGAATACACCAAAGACGAAGTACAAATGAGTAATGCCCTCAATACCTTCTTTGCATCAGTTTTTACAACCGAAGACCTCAGTGATATCTCTATACCATCGCCGATTCAGATTGATAATTCAGATGTTATAAGCAATATCACCGTTACAGAGAGAGAAGTATTGAATTGTGTAGATAAACTCAAGGTAAATAAAACGCCTGGACCTGATAAAATCTCGCCTAGAGTTCTAAAGGAAGCTAAGGATGAGCTCTCCAAACCACTGACATTACTATTCAATAAATCATTGCAGTCTGGAACTATGCCTGATCAGTGGAAGCTAGCCAACGTAACACCGATATTCAAAAAAGGCAGCAAATCCCTACCCAGTAACTATAGTCCAATTAGCTTAACCTCGGTTGTATGTAAAATGCTAGAAACGGTCATACGAGACAGACTCGTAAATCACTTAGAGGAAAATAACATACTTAAAGATACTCAACACGGCTTTCATAAAAAAACGTTCCTGTTTAACAAACCTCTTAGACTTCTTCCACGATATCCTCAACCTCTACGATGAGAGTAAAGCTGTAGATATTATATACCTTGATTTTCAAAAGGCCTTTGACAAAGTTCCCCACAAACGTTTACTGCTAAAACTTAAAAGCACATGGAATACAAGACGGTGTGTTGAAATGGATAGAAAATTGGCTCAGCAACAGAAAGCAAAGAGTAGGCATAAACGGTAAGGCATCTAAATGGACCAATGTAAGTAGCGGGGTACCCCAGGGATCGGTACTACGACCAATTATCTTTCTAATTTACATCAACGACATAGATGATGGTCTCACCTGTACAATCTCAAAATTTGCTGACGAAACAAAAATTGCAAATAGTGTACTCTCAAAAGAACAAGTTGACGATATGCAACACAATCTAGATAAATTGTCATGTTGGGCCCAAATTTGGCAAATGAGTTTCAATGCGGATAAATGTAAAGTACTACATATCGGATACCTAAATGAGAAAGTAAACTATTCGATTAAGGGTACTCAGCTTAAGAATGTAAACAGGGAAACCGATCTGGGAGTAACAATATTGAGTAACCTAAAACCGAGTCAACAATGTTTAGAAGTTGTTAAGAAGGCAAACAAAATAATTGGCTTTATAGGCAGGTCATTTGAGCATAAATCCAAAGAAGTTATCCTACCTTTTACAATTCCTTAGTCCGCCCTCTTCTGGAATACTGCGTTCAATCCTGGTGCCCATATTACCAAAAAGATATAAACAAGCTAGAACGAGTTCAACGTAGAGTTACCAAAATGATACCTAGCCTAAAGAACAAACCATATGAAGAGCGTCTTAGAGAATTAAATCTATTTCCTTTAACCCAGCGCAGATTAAGAGGTGACTTAATTCAAGTGTTCAAAATCATCAAAGGCATTGACAATATGAACTGTAGTAAGTACTTCACTATCGACCAATCTAATTACATGCGGGGATACGGTTGCAAAATTATTGGTAAATCTTTTAACTCGCACGAATCTAAGAATTTCTTCTTCAATCGAGTTGTTAACTTGTGGAATGGGCTTCCCCGAAGCGTTATAGACTGCATCAGCGTTGATTCATTTAAATATCTCGCATCAAACCCGCGACTGACTGCGTTTGTAAATGAATAACTTTATTTTATCCCCCCCTCAGTACTAACCCATCTGTCCTCTACTAACTTCCTAATCCTGCCACGGACATTAGTTCCAGGGCAGTAATTCCCTTTCCAATGTTCCCTTACCCACTCTAAACCACTGTTTGGAAACTTGATCCTCAGTGTTTTGGAGGACAAGCAACCTAGAAGGGTCACTAGAACTGTTGTTGCTTGATTTCCTTTGTACTCCTCCGCTACTTCTGTTTCTTTCTCCCTTACCCCATCCAACTATGTTTGCTGGCGTTTCATTATTTACGCCAAAAAAAAAAACCAACAACAACAACAACAAAAATATGTTATATAATTAAGCTGTGGAACAAGTGACTGAAATATGTCACGGAACTCTCGAAGTTTTCAAGTGTTCAGATTGTCAAGTGTTCAAGTGTTAGAATTTACAATTTCTCAATTCTTCAAATGTTCAAGTTTCGAAAATAATTTTTCGAAGGACCATCTTGCAATACTGAAAATATAAGCTTCTGAAGAAGATAAATGTTTCATCTCTCGTTTTACTCACACACACACAAACTCTCTCTCTCTCTCTCTCTCATTCAAGATTGGATAAATATGAATGAATATATTTAAAATCAGTAGGTGCGTAAATGTAAGTTCCCATTAAGACTAATTTCATTTTATCCTAATATATACTTTCCTCTAGGGCGGTTCATGATCTTTTTCCCGGTACAGGTATTTAGCCGGAGGAGGCGGAGGGTGGGGAGAAAGTCTTTTACTTTTCTGTCCTATTCTTCTACTATAGCCTGTCCCTGTTTCTAGTAGATTTAAGGCAGGCATACCTATTAAGCACTGCAAGATATGTGTGGTCTATGTAACTTATCCCATATTCATCTTTTCCCATATTCAGAATCTCGTCAAGGCTTTCCATAAACTAAGTTTTCTCACATTATTTAGGGGAGAATAGCCTACTGAAGGTGGTGAAGGTGGTAGTGGTGGTGGTGGTTCATGTAGGGATAGTGGGTGTGGTGCTTTTGTGTGAATATATATTTCAAAGTATTTTAACGTATTCATTTGCAGTCCAAAATGACGGGATTTTTTACCAATTTCGACAATCCAGAGATTCTCTAGATGACTCTTGCTGCATCTCATAATTCTACTCGTTTGAGAAAGGCATTTACAAGTAGATTTGTTTTTCTTCTCGTAAATGCCATATTCGATTGAGTAGATTCCATATGAAAATGACTAAATAAACACCTATCAACCCTCTCGATTATCGGAAATAATACTGCGAAAACGTTATTTCAAACAAACGACATTACATACACAAATTTAAAGACTGATCACTCAACACTAAAAGTTCGGTTCCGGTCTCATGTCCTAATGGCAGCGTTCCAGGCAGCCCTGTTCAGAGCTGCCTCATTTGTTAGGTTCTTCGATTCCAGATCAGACCACAAGGTCTGATTCCACGTCTTTCTTAGTCTGCCCCTTGGAACAGCTCCCTCCTCACGTTCATTGACTTGCATCATGTCACCCAACTTAGTTCATCCATCCTCTACACATGTCCAAACCATCGAAGCCTGCTAGTACGCATCTCGTCACTGTGACTCTTCATACCTAACCTTCTCCTCAGCTCTTCACTAGATATCCTATCTTGCAGTTTGGCACTACACATCCATCTTACTATTTTCATCTCGTTTTGTTCCATTCTATTGATTTAATCCACTTTGACAGGCCGCGTTTCTGAAGCATATGTCATAGCGCTTCTAACGCATGAAGTGTACACCTTTCCTTTCAAGGGGAGAGGGAGTCATGTTAAGTAGTGGTGGCAACAGTAATCTAAACTTTTCCCAGCCGCATCTCATTCTGGTGATAGTGGCGACCTTAGCCCCACCACCGACAAATATGGTATCTCCCAAGTAACAAAACTTGTCCACCATCTCCAGTTCCTATTGATTTCAGTCTGCTAGCCAACCTAGTGAACCTAGAAATGTTGAGTACTGTAAAGTGTTATGGTAGAAATGCAATGTATGGGTCTTAAGGACTCAGAAACTGCCGGATGCTATTTTGTATCTGTGTAGCATTTTGCATAATTGACCTAATTAGCACATTAATTAGGTATAATAACTAAATATGGAATATCTTGATAGAAACGCAATATATAGACATCAACATGATATCCAGACCTGTTTTCGACCTCAAGGAATCCAAATAACATGGTTTGTATCTCCTAAAATCCCTCCAATTATCCAGAATCCAATATAGCCACCATGGATAACTAAATAAATCCTAAAATCACCCAAACTCGGAAATTGTTAAAGATGCAAATTTTATTTTGATGAGCACACACAACTCGGAAAGTAAAACTGCTACTGCACCTGTTAAACACAAAGAAGATTTTTTTTTTTTTTTTTTTTTTTTTTTTTTTTTTAGAGACAATGAACGGAGGAAGGAAACACACAGATAAAACAAAAAAGGTCCATGTGCCTAAAGGCATCCTCCATTCATAAAATGTTTGTAACAACTGGATTTAAACTGTTGTAGATTGTAAGTTTGTGGAAAGCAACTGGAGGGAAGTGAATTCCAAAGAGTAGTAGTTCTGGGGATAAATAAATTTTGATAAGCAGAAGTTCTGCATTGTGGAGCAGAAAGTGTAAATTCATGGGCGCTTCCAGCTGCCCTAGTTCTACGGGGAAAGATGTGGCGAGGCGGCACAATTGAAGCAAGTTCCTCGGAACAATTGCTGTGAAAATATCTGTAGAATAATGCAAGGGATGCAACGTTTCTTCGTATGGATAATGTAGGAAGGTCCTGTGTGATTGCAAGGTCATTGATTAATCTAATAGCTTTATTTTGAATTTTATCCAACTGCCTCAATGCAACCACTCCACTTCCACTCCACAGAGGTGAACAGTAATCCATCTGAGAACGCACATGACTTTTATATATTACGGCCAACTGCTCGTCAGTGAAGAATTCTCGAACTCTGTAGAGAAGTCCCAGTTTTTAGAGGCATTCTTAGCAATGCTTCTAACATAATGTATCCAGCTCAGGTTAGTAGTTAATGTTACACCGAGAATGTCAATACTAGGGGAAGTGAGAATATTTACATCATTACAAAATATATGGAAGTCAGTTAGATCCTGTCGGTTAGAAAATTGAATGTACTTGGTTTTCTGTGCATTAAAGGAAACTAGATTCTTTTGTCCCCATTCTTTAATTCTAGAAAGGTCCTGGTTCAGATAAATTGCAGTGTTTATTTTTGAATTCATAAGATCGGGTTGGGTGAAAGAATTGGTAAATGTGAAGAACTATGGAGTGTTGAGTTATCTGCGTAGGAATGTAGTGGATTATGAGTGGTAGATATGAGATCATTGATATGAATGAGGAACAGAGTTGGGGCCAAAACTGATCCCTGGGGGGGAACACCAGCATTTATTGAGTGAAATTGAGAATAAAGGCCATCTACCATTACACATATTTTTCTGTTATGAAGATAAGAAGAAATTCGTGGAACTAATGATGCAAGGCCGTAGTGTGACATCTTCAACAATAAGGATTGATGCCAGACTCTATCAAATGCCTTTGATATATCCAGTGCTGTTGTATGTGTTTCACCATGTTGGTCTGTAGCTTGGTTGATTTTGATGCATAAGAAGGCAAAGAATGTCTGCAGTTGATCGACATCGTCTAAAACCAGTGATAGGCAATATCACTGATTAATTTATTATTCTCAAGATGCTTAATTATGTGATTATTTAATATAATTTCAAAGACTTTACCAAGAGTGGAAGTTATAGCTATTGGTCTGTAGTTTGATGGATCTGAAGAGGCACCTTTTTTAGGAACTGGATGGATGTTTGCTTCTTTCCAGGATACTGGGAAGCATGAGGTATGACGGACGGACAAGTTTTGCCAACAAAGGAGCGAGCACCAAGGAGCAATTCTTAAGTACTATTGGAGGAATTTCATCTGGACCAGGAGCTTTATCTACTGAGAGATTCTGCAAAATAGTTTTGACATGTCTGGTGTGGATCTTAAGTGAGGGAATTTCAGGCGAATTAAAATTAAGTACAGGGACATCTTGATTTATTTCATCTAAGGTTGAGTTGGTGGAGAAAATATCCGCAAGAAGGTTAGCTTTACCTCGTGGGTCACTTACAAGATTGCCTGTCGGAGATTTTAATGGTGGAATGGATGAAACAGTAGTGAAGCTGGATTTGAATGAGTTAAGAGTAGACCAAAATATTTTGTTATCATTTGGATTATTTAGAAGTTTATTTGCCTGCTTGTGGAGAAACTTTGATTTAGTTAGATTTAATACAATTTTGGTATGATTTCTGATGTTTCTAAAGTAATTAAAGGCTTCATGTGTTTTTGATTTTGTGTATGCATTGTAGGCTATTGCTTTTTCTTCAGTTACTCTAGCACAATTATGGTCAAACCATTTAGGTGAATTAGATCTTTTATTGTACTTTTGATGAAAAATAAAAGTTTCCATTCCAGTTTTTATAAAATCTTGTATGTGGCTCAAGGTGGAGTGTCCATCATTAGAAGAAAAAAAAGAGGTCCAGGGATTATCAATAAAATAATCTTGAAGACCCTCCCAGTCTGCCCTATCGTAATGCCATTTAGTCACCAAAACAGGTTCAGAGTGGGAAGGTGTGGTAGGTGATAGACAGGTGGCCTGTATCAGACAGTGATCAGAAGATCCAAGCGGGGACCTCACTGTAACATCATAATTGTCTGAATTGGTTGTTAAAAATAAGTCCAGTAGGTTGGAATTATGATCAGGATTATCTGGTACACGGGTGGGTTGGTTGACTAGTTGAGTGAGATTAAATGAGTCTGCAAATAGCTCACATTCAAGACCAGCATCATCAGTCCTGGCTGAATGAATGGGCCATTCAACATTATGGACATTAAAATCACCCAACACAGTGATTTCAGAAGAAGCATTTAAGTTGAGGACACTGAGTTGTGAGGACAGAGAATCAAAAAGACTTTGCTCTGGAGGAGTATTTGGAGAACGGTAGATGTAACATATGTATTTAAATTTACCAGCAGAAATTAATTAGTATATAGAATAATCAAAATAGGGACAATTGAAACTAGGAGTACAAAGGAGTACAAATGAGTACAAAAGAAATCAAGCAACAACAGGTCTAGTGACCCTTCTAGGCTGTTTGTCCTCCAAAACACTGAGGATCAAGTGTCCAAACAGTGGTTTAGAGTGGGTAAGGGAACATTGGAAAGGGAACTACTGCCCTGGAACTAATGTCCGTGGCAGGACTAGGAAGTTAGTAGGGGACATATGGGTTAGTAACTGAGGGGAGGATAAAATAAAGTTATTAATTTAAAAACGCAGTCAGTCGCGGGTTTGATGCGAGATATTTGTCTAGGCGGAGTTTAAATGAATCAACGGTGCTGCAGTCTATAACGTCTCGGGGAAGCCCATTCCACAAGTTGACAACTCGATTGAAGAAGAAATTCTTAGATTCGTGTGAGTTAAAAGATTTACCAATAATTTTGCAACCGTTTCCCCGCGTGTAATTAGATTGGTCGATAGTGAAGTACTTACTACAGTTCATATTGTCAATGCCTTTGATGATTTTAAACACTTGAATTAAGTCGCCTCTTAATCTGTGCTGGGTTAAAGGAAATAGATTTAACACCTTACGAGCGGCCTATGCGGTTTATTTATGTGTACCGCACAGCGGGGTGTTTTTAGCCAAAATAGGGCTGTTTACGTGATCATTTTCATGCCTAAATAAGACCCAGAACGTAAAACAAGTACCTATCCCTGAAAGGGCATAAACAGAGCTTTCGAATGACACCATAACGATCCTTGTATGATGGATAGTTTTCTTGCAATAACTGTGCAACGCGAGTGCAAAAAGCAGGTAATTCGGTACTTTCAGTACATAATTGAGTATGTAGCGAGTGAGAGAGGGAGGAGGGAGCTGAGATTTGTGTCAGTAGGTTCGCCGCGGTGGTCTGGAGCAGTCATACGCTCGCTAGTCTCCTGCCACCACTTGTCTCTCTCTCTCAGCCACATTACGTGCTGAAATTGCCACTCGAGTTATGTCGAGCGCCGCCACATAGTCCAGCTTTATTTAACTCGACTTATGTTGCTCGCCGCTAAATAAGGGTTAATTCTCTAAGACCCTCTTCGTATGGTTTGTTCTTTAGGCTAGGTATCATTTTGGTAACTCTACGTTGAACTCGTTCTAGCTTGTTTATGTCATTTTGGTAATAAGGGCACCAGCATTGAACGCAGTATTCCAGAAGAGGGCGGACTAAGGAATTGTAAAGGATTAGGATAACGTCTTTGGATTTATGCTCAAATGAACTGCCTATAAAGCCAATTATTTTGTTTGCCTTCTTAACAACTTCTGAACATTGTTGACTCGGCTTTAGGTTACTCGATATTGTTACTCCCAGATCGGTTTCTCTGTTTACATTCTTAAGCTGAGTACCATTCATCGAAAAGTTTGCTTTCTCATTTAGGTATCCGATATGTAGTACTTTACATTTATCCGCATTGAAATTAATTTGCCAAATTTGGGCCCAATGTGACAATTGATCTAGATTGTGTTGCATATCGTCAACTTGTTCTTTTGAGAGTACGCTATTTGCAATTTTTGTATCGTCAGCAAATTTTGAGATTGTACAGGTGAGACCCTCATCTATGTCATTGATGTAAATTAGAAAGATAATTGGTCCTAGTACCGATCCCTGGGGTACCCCGCTACTTACATTGGTCCATTTAGATGCCTTACCGTTTATGACTACTCTTTGCTTTCTGTCGCTGAGCCAATTTTCTATCTATTTCAACACACCGTCTTGTATTCCATGCGCTTTCAGTTTTAGCAGTAAACGTTTGTGGGGAACTTTGTCAAAGGCCTTTTGAAAATCAAGGTATATAATATCTACAGCTTTACTCTCATCGTAGAGGTTGAGGATATCGTGGAAGAAGTCTAAGAGGTTTGTTAAACAGGAAAGTTTTTTACGAAAGCCGTGTTGAGTATCTTTAAGTATGTTATTTTCCTCTAAGTGATTTACGAGTCTGTCTCTTATGACCGTTTCTAGCATTTTACATACAACTGAGGTTAAGCAAATTGGACGATAGTTACTGGGTAGATATTTGCTGCCTTTTTGAATATCGGTGTTACGTTGGCTATCTTCCACTGATCAGGCATAGTTCCAGACTGCAAGGATTTATTGAATAGTAATGTCAGTGGTTTGGAGAGATCATCCTTAGCTTCCTTTAAAACTCTAGGCGAGATTGTATCAGGTCCAGGCGTTTTATTTACCTTGAGTTTATCTAAACAATTCAATACTTCTCTCTCTGTAACGGTGATATTGCTTAGAACATCTGAATTATCAATCTGAATCGGCGATAGTGTAGGGATATCACTGAGGTCTTCGGTTGTAAAAACTGATGCAAAGAAGGTATTGAGGTCATTACTCATTTGTACTTCGTCTTTGGTGTATTCTCCATTTTCATCGACTAACGGTCCAACAGTTGAAGTAACTACTTTTTTCTTTCTGATATAACTATAGAATTCTTTCGGGTTTGTTTTACTTAGATTCGCAATATGTAACTCTAGGGTGTTTTTACTTTGCTTAATTAACTTTTTGGCTTTGCGTCGTAGCTCTACAAATTCCACCCGTTCTTCATCATTTTGTGAGGATTTTAATCTATCATTAGCAAATTTGTTAGCAAGCAGGCAGTTTGAAATATCTTTATTCCTCCATTTGGGCTTATTATTATGGCCTGGATGCCGTATTTTCGATGGTATGCAATCTTGCACTGCTTTTAGGTAAGTGGTTTCGAATAACTTCCAAGATGTATTTATGTCGTTATTGTTAATTAAAAACTCCAGTCAGTTAACCCATGTCTAGCGGGGGGTTTTGGGCGTATTTGGGCATATTCAGGCCCTCCTGCATGATAAATTAAATATCTGCATGAAAAAAACATTATTTAGCAAAAAACTAGGCGCTAAAAGCTTCAAAATGAGACCAGAACGAGCTACGTAGCACTCGTGGTTCTCATACAGTGATACCAATAACATGGGAGTTTAGCGTATGGCGGCATATTTTTCCCAGCTATGCTCACCACTGGCTACACTGCCGGCCTCTCGAGAACACAGGGAACATGAGTTAATGGGCGGCGCTAAGCCCTGGGAGTTGGCTGTCTGGCCCGCTGCGCTCCCGGCCATTTGCACTCGATTTTAACCCTTTAAAAGCCTTAATAATGCTCCTAACTTGCTGCAAATTGGAACCGGACTTAAGTCCGACCCCGATCGTTAAGGGTTAAACATAGCTCTAAGTTTATGAAAGTTTGCTTTCTTGAAATTAGGGACTTTTTCGATGCTACTATTTGGTTCGTTACTAGTAAAGTTTAAAGTGAAAGTTATCGTACGATGGTCGCTGTTACTGAATTCATCACCAACATTCAAATTCTCTATTAATTCTTCTTTTGTTGCAAGTACAATATCAAGAACGTTATTACCACGGGTCGGTGTTCGAACAAATTGATAAAGCGAACTCTCTTGCAAGTTCGTATACAAGTCATGTCCGGAGTGTGAAGTAAGAGTATCGCCCCACTTGGTCACAGGTAAATTAAAGTCGCCAAAAATTACGGTATCTTGCGAGTTACTTATATCTGCAATTTGTTCGTAAATTTCTCGGTCAGTTTGCACTGATTGAGCCGGAGGTCTGTATATTAACGCAAGTATTATTTTTGTACCTTTATTATTCTTTATTAGCACAAAAGATGTGTCGATGTGCACAATTTGAGGTTTTGAAAAGAGGGTAGGGTTAAGACTTTCTTTGATATAAAGTAAAACGCTACCTCCATTTCGATTTATTCGGCTTTTCTCAAACATTACATAACCGGGAAGTGAATACTCTGCTAAAAAGTCTCTATCTTCTGTATTGAGCCAAGATTCTGTTATGCGAATCACATCATAATTTTCTGTAAACACTAGCTCCTCTATATCTGAACATTTATTGCGTATGCTACGAGCGTTTGCATAGAAAACCTTTAAATTTGTTATTTTAGAACTCACGGAACGCTCTTTAACCCTTTATTAGCGGCTCACCACTTAAGTCGTATTTAATAAAGCTGGACTATGTGGCGGCGCTCGACATAACTCGAGTGGCAATTTCAGCACGTAATGTGGCTGAGAGAGAGAGACAAGTGGTGGCAGGAGACTAGCGAGCGTATGACTGCTCCAGACCACCGCGGCGAACCTACTGACACAAATCTCAGCTCCCTCGTCCCTCTCTCACTCGCTACATACTCAATTATGTACCGAAAGTACCGAATTACCTGCTTTTTGCACTCGCGTTGCACGGTTATTGCAAGAAAACTATCCATCATACAAGGATCGTTATGGTGTCATTCGAAAGCTCTGTTTATGCCCTTTCAGGGATAGATAATTGTTTTACGTTCTGGGTCTTATTTAGGCATGAAAATGATCACGTAAACAGCCCTATTTTGGCTAAAAACACCCCGCTGGGCAGTACACATAAATAAACCGCATAGGCCGCTCGTAAGGTGTTAATAATATTGTTGGTTCTTGTCGGATCTACATGTATGTTCATGGCTGTCCTCGATCCTCGCTGTCTTCGGTCCTTATCGCTGGTGGTCCATGGTTACCTCTGTTTTTTGCTTGGCGTTGGATGATTTATGTCACTGCTGCTTCTTCTCGGATGGCGTTTTTTGATCCATGGCTGCGGACTGCTTCGTGTAGGAGACGACCCATGTGTGCTGAACCCACAGGGTTTAGATGAGTGCAATCCTTGCGGAACAGAGTAGGCTGGTAATAGAAATGATCCCAGAGGTTGATGAATTCAACTTCTTCCTTCAGACACAAATATTTTAGTCGGCTATTTGTGCTGAAGGCCTTGTCGTTTGAATTTGTCAGGTGCGTCGATCTTGGGGAGAATGCCTGAGATGATGATATTCCTTGACTTGTTTTTGTAGTGCTGGATCATCTTGCGATATTTCTCCATCAACTCTTCGGATCTGGTGCGCATGATGTCATTTGAACCAGCATGGATGACAAAAAGGGTATTTTCGTTTGCATCCTTTGTGGTATCTTCGAAGGCTTCCACAATGTCGTCCAGTCCAGCTCCTGGGATGCAAAATCTTTTTCGTCGATTTGGGACTCTATCGCAGAACTAGTGACCTCCTCCAGGGCAATTTCAGATTTTGCGCAGCAACATACACCTCCTTTAGGTCTGAAATTTTGGAGCAGTTGATAACCTGGAAAATTCAATCTAGATGTGACAGATGTGGATGTTACTTGAGTCTCTGTCAAAAAAAGGAGAGTAGGGGATTCTGCTTGAAGAAATTGGTGTACAAAATTGATGTTAGAGTGTAGTCCCCTTATATTTCTAAAGAAAAAGCTGCACCGACGAGCAGCATTGGGACGTTGCAATGTTGTTGACACAGTCGCATGATGACGACCGGGAGGGCCCTGTGTCGATGACCCAACCCTGCCGGGGGTGGATATCCGAGGGACCACCAGGTTTGCTCTTAACAATTGTACTGCCATGATTTATTAGGTATAGATATGTATAGTGTTGCATGTATGATATGTAGTGGGAAGAGCAGTGTTTTATAGATAGAGGATAGCGATGTAGGGCAATGTCGTGAAGTTGGATGTGTATGTTATATAAAGAGGGTTTTCCTGATACCCCTGATGTGTGAGGCAGAAAGATATGTATCCAGCTACCAAGGCCTGGGAGAGAAAATGGAATTCAGGCTATTCCCGGAGTCTCCCGAAACCATGGCGGTAGTACTTCCCTGGGCGGGGCTGCCTACCCCTACTACTCCTAAACTACTCCTAAAGTTGGACAAACAAGATCAACAGAAGCTCCATGCAGATTTTCCGTCCTTCATTTTATATATTGCACTGCTATCAAAGAGGGGGTGACCCAGTATTGGCTTTTCGTAACTAAGCTGCTCTCTATTCCACTCAAATTTCATACCGTACTTTCCAAGCATCTCTAATTTCTTTGTCACCATAAACAATTGTCTCCTTATTATTCCTGACACACTGTTATCCTACAACATCTCTATCGTCATCCTTATCTCGCCTAGCTAAATTGACGATTTCATTGGGATTTTCCCTTTTACCCACTTGGTCTATGATCAGGACCTGTATGATTTTCTTTACCTTATCCTTTTTAAATGTGCTTAGTCACCAGATGTTCCTCGCTGCTGCCTCCTTTCTTCCATGCTTTGAAATATTTTCTTTTCTCCAATTATTGCATTTTCAACCTCGTCATTCCACCACCAGGAGGTCTTATGCCTGGGGGGACCCATAGTTTTGCCACAGACTTTGTCAATGGCGGCAAGAATGCTACGTTCAAGGAAGTTCCATGGACTATTTACATCATATGGCTTAGTGCTCCTATGCCTATCCATTTCCTCCAGTTCACTGCTAAACCTATCCATGTATTCAGACTTATTCAACAGCCATACTTTCCTTTTTGGCATGTATACTTTATTTCGCACAGGGTCTCGCCTAAGCTGCCATCACAGAGTAGAAGCTTATGTTGGGAGATACATTCTTTCAGTGTTTCCTGTTCACTAAGAAGTATGGGCAAACAACATTATTGAATGCATCATCCTTGTTGATCCATCCAGTCAACTGCTTTCTGTGTCAGTCCTCCATTACCAAATTCATATACTTAAACAAGCAATTCACGAACTTGACGTCTGTAGCAGGTGACACTATCCATACAACTGCACCTCCCTCGCTATTGTATAGCAAGGGAGATCGGTCACATTCTGTTGATGCCATTGAAAGGCCAAACTAATATATCATGCACTATAGTCTATTCGCTGTAAGTAAGCGATAAATCATGACCTCTAACCTCTGTATCTCATAAATTATTTGACATAATTAGAGTAATCGAGCTGAGATTTCTACCATTTGTGAAGATTCAGTCAAGGAATAGGTGTAGAAATGTACAGCCAATTTGCTCTAGCCCTTTTTGAGTTACAGTGGATAGACGTCATGATGCCTCGTCTACTTACAGCGAATAGAGTATAGTGTTGACAAATGTTATTATATTAAAGGAGATGAGAGGAAGGAGAGGATAATGACATAATTTGACACTAATATGGCGGAGGTTACCATAAGGTCTCTACACCTGGTAGTTATGTAGTCACACTTTCAGTTCCAACTGTTAATATATTTATACCTAACAATAGATTTTATTGAGCTTAAGTGAAACTTGACTTAAAAAGCTGTCAATATTGTATGTTCAGCATAAAATAAAAGTTCGCTTTACTGTATGATCAACTTTAAAGGATACGGCTTCTCTCTCTCTCTCTCTTTATATATATATATATATATATATATATATATATATATATATATACAATATTGAATCAGTGTAGTTCAAGAGTACTAACTAACGATTATTGGGCATGTTCATTGTCCGTGGGTGTATAATCGTGAACACCAATACGTTCACACCCATATAAACCTTTGACCATTTAATGCATGGCTTGAAGTTCATTTGGGTTGTATTAACCTGTCCAATCCCAGCGACAGCAGAGATCCGTCAGTAGATGAATCACTCCCCAGTCCCAGCGAAGGCTGCCAGCCGTCAGTAATATACGATCGATCGATCATCCGATGATCATCCGTGTAACTGCCAGTATCAGGCAGTGCCTGGTACCACGACATTTGAACACTGCTCTAAGACCTTGGCAACACTTCTCTGCTTATATCCAAGCCCCCACAGTCTGGGAGAGGCAGTATTCTTCCATCTTTTGAGGTGGGAGGTTGTTATATCTTGCCTCTGAAGCCATTATGGCTACATTAATACTTGGGACTAGGGGGTACATTTATGGTAGTACCCTATGGTACAGTAGGGGTTAATGTATGGTAGTGCCTCCTTTGGGTTTAACCTTATGGTGCTCATGACTGTTGGCTACACACTCATAATAATAATATAATATGAAACGTTTCCTTTTAAATAAGAGATGGAGTCAAAATGAGCCATGACTTGGCTCTCCTAGAGAGTACAGTGACATCACCTTTAAAATGCACCACCCTGCCGGCTACCGTACCACCACTCTTCTTAATACTCTCCTCCACCTTCATCTTCTCTTTCTTCATTGTTGTCAGTGCTGCTTCAATTATATCTCTCTCTCTCTCTCTCTCTTTGGTATTCAGAATGTCCTTATCTTATGTTTGTCACGGACCTGTAGTCTATTCCACGATTACAATTTATGCACTTTTCAGAGCCAGATCAAATTCATATTTCAAAGATATGACCAATATAAACATCCCTGCCACATACTGTATATAAGGATATAATGTTCATTGTAAGTAAAGCGTTACTAGACACCTAAACATATCAAGAGTAGCAACATAATTATCGTGGTGCAAGAGGATAATGTGAGGTTATCATTGGCTGGAGCGTGTGATGTCACTACCCAGCCTAGAAGGGTCACTAGACCTATTGTTGCTTGATTTCCTTTGTACTAAACCCACTCACCTGCTGCCCACTTTGTTTACATCTTTCTTGGTGACCAGTGGTCATGCTCCCAATCAGTTGTCATATTCTCAGATGTATAGTCCTGCCTTGTCCTCCCCAGCTCCCTGTGTCCCTCCACTCCTAACTCTTTCAAGCCCATTACCTCCTTTGCTTCCTTGGGCAGTCCAGCATTTCCCTTCATCTTCAGTGGGTTCCATCCCATGTACAGGGGTAACGTGATTGTCAACTCAGCTGCTTCTCTAGCACACTCCTCCCCTGACCTCGAGACCCTCCCTCTCCCTTCCTCCACAGACTTTAGGATATCTTTCTCATTTTGCTGGATTCGTTTGAATAACTCCTTAAATGGGGACTTTTCAAGCACCTCATTTGATCAAAATAGGTTAGATTCCATTCCTCACCCCTGGTCCTGTTCCCCCATCTGTATCGGTCACGTTGGTATGACTTTCCACCTCTACCACCTTCGTCTGGTTCCCAACGCCTTCTGCCCGTGGTACTGGATGACGGAAGAAATGGTTAAACACTAACTTCTCTACTACCCTTGCTTCTTATCCTATCGGACCCATCTGGGGTTTCTGCCTTCACTCTCCCTGTCCTGTTGGGTTCCATGGCCTGGACTCTGATCTATGTCACAGTGTTCTCAAGCAAACTATGATCTTGCAGCATTTGGGTCAGCTTGTCCACCTGTGATTATCTGCGTGTGGTAGATTGTGGCAGGGTTTATGGGGCCAGCCCAAACAGCCCTTCAATCCAGAATCAAATGGTGGGAGAGAAAATGGTGAAATATCCCATAATTTCCCGATTTGTAACGGTTTGGCTTGCAATGTTAGTGAAGAAGTTGAAGTGGAATATCCGACCTCCGACCTAGTATATGGAAGGAGCTAAATGGACGCGGTAAGTGATTTTTGTTCACTGAATAGTTCAATAACCGTGGAACAGTCTACCATTTCATGCAGTAGAGGCCCCAAGTCTTGAGGTGTTCAAGTGGTGGTTTCGTGTAGCCCTTGGTGATGAGCTCTTTGATTATATTGACAACTGATGTTGTTCATTTTGTCTGTCTGAGGTTGTTCCCTTCCCACCCATATCATTTTGTTCCAACGTTAGAATCCTGAACCTTGACCATCTAACTAGTTTCCTGTCTGGAGGATACAGTGTAGCAGTCATAACTAGCCATTCTCCATCCCAACCATTTCTATGTCTGACTGGTGTATCTGACACCAAGTCACGGGTCACCGCCCGTTCTAATCCAGTCACTGCTGCTAGCCAGACCAGGATCGGTGGTGGACCCAGCAGATAAGATGACCAGGTAAGGTATCTTGGATCATCCCATTAAGCCAAGCTACGCATTAGCTTTGTTGTGTAAACCTATGTAAATAATTGAATCAACTGCATCATATGCTGTACAGTCGTGAACACCAAAAGTATACAGCCATTAGAATAACTGAACCTTAATATAATGTCAACAACAAAATATAATTTCCCCAACCAGCCACTGTGTGAATCCGAATCGCCTGGGGTCGAAAAACAAAGCATTTATTGGGTGTAAATGGCACTTCTTGCAGATGCTTCGTTTGTCAACTCCCAGGTGTTTTGCAATCACTCTGTGGCTGGTTGAGGGAACAAACATTTGTCGTTGATAATATATATTGTATAGGTATTATGTCAAGAATTAATGCGAAGATTCAATTCAGTTCGAGATTGTATCGAAATCTTATTGCGACAATTTGTCCTAAAGTGTACACTCATCCATAAAAGAAAGGTACCCCCCTGATCGAGAGATCTGAAGCCTCAGGGTATTTAGTTGTGGTAACACTGGCCCTGAACCATCGACGTCACGAAAGTGGGTGGTTCAGATCAGAGAGTGTGTATTGGAGAGAGGAGTCTTCCTATGTATTCTATTAATGAAAGGGTGATTCTAAACGTTGCCAGTTACCCTTTATCGACATTTCTTCCAGCGCCATCTATTGAAGGATTCCAGAACTACTCAACGTGATTAAATCTACGGATGTATTCTCCATACATAATAATTAACCCAAATGGTGGAATAAAGATATTTCAAACTGTGTGCTTGCTAAAAAAATTGCTAATGATAGATTAAAATCCTCACAAAATGACGAAGAACGGGTGAAATTTGTAGAGCTACGACGCAAAGCCAAAAAGTTAATTAAGCAAAGTAAAAAGACCCTAGAGTTACATATTGCGAATCAAAGTAAAACAAACCCAAAAGAATTTTATAGTTATATCAGAAAGAAAAAAGTAGTTACTTCAACTGTTGGACCATTAGTCAATGAAAATGGTGAATACACCAAAGACGAAGTACAAATGAGTAATGCCCTCAATACCTTCTTTGCATCAGTTTTTACAACAGAAGACCTCAGTGATATCCCTACACCATCGCCGATTCAGATTGATAATTCAGATGTTCTAAGCAATATCACCGTTATGGAGAGAGAAGTATTGAACTGTTTAGATAAACTCAAGGTATATAAAACGCCTGGACCTGATACAATCTCGCCTAGATTTCTAAAGGAAGCTAAGGATGAGCTCTCCAAACCACTGACATTACTATTCAATAAATCCTTGCAGTCTGGAACTATGCCTGATCAGTGGAAGCTAGCCAACGTAACACCAATATTAAAAAAAGGCAGCAAATCCCTACCCAGTAACTATCGTCCAATTAGCTTAACCTCAGTTGTATGTAAAATGCTAGAAACGGCCATAAGAGACAGACTCATAAATCACTTGGAGGAAAATAACATACTTAAAGATACTCAACACGGCTTTCGTAAAAAAACGTTCCTGTCTAACAAACCTCTTAGACTTCTTCCACGATATCCTCAACCTCTACGATGAGAGTAAAGCTGTAGATATTATATACCTTGATTTTCAAAAGGCCTTTGACAAAGTTCCCACAAACGTTTACTGCTAAAACTAAAAGCGCATGGAATACAAGACGGTGTGTTGAAATGGATAGAAAATTGGCTCAGCGACAGAATGCAAAGAGTAGTCATAAACGGTAAGGTATCTAAATGGACCAATGTAAGTAGCGTGGTACCACAGGGATCGGTACTAGGACCAATTATCTTTCTAATTTACATCAACGACATAGATGAGGGCCTCACCTGTACAATCTCAAAATTTGCTGACGATACAAAAATTGCAAATAGCATACTCTCAAAAGAACAAGTTGACGATATGCAACACAATCTAGATAAATTGTCATGTTGGGCCCAAATTTGGCAAATGAGTTTCAATGCGGATAAATGTAAAGTACTACATATCGGATACGTAAATGAGAAAGCAAACTATTTCGATGAATGGCACTCAGCTTAAGAATGTAAACAGAGAAACCGATCTGGGAGTAACAATATCGAGTAACCTAAAACCGAGTCAACAATGTTCAGAAGTTGTTAAGAAGGCAAACAAAATAATTGGCTTTATAGGCAGGTCATTTGAGCATAAATCCAAAGAAGTTTTCCTAACCCTTTACAATTCCTTAGTCCGCCCTCTTCTGGAATACTGCGTTCAATCCTGGTGCCCTTATTACCAAAAAGATATAAACAAGCTAGAACGAGTTCAACATAGAGTTACCAAAATTATACCTAGCCTAATGAACAATCCATACTAAGAGCGTTTTAGAGAATTAAATCTATTTCCTTTAACCCAGCACAGATTAAGAGGTGACTTAATTCAAGTGTTCAAAATCATCAAAGGCATCGACAATATGAACTGTAGTAAGTACTTCACTATCGACCAATCTAATTACACGCGGGGAAACGGTTGCAAAATTATTGGTAAATCTTTTAGCTCACACGAATCTAAGAATTTCTTCTTCAATCGAGTTGTCAACTTGTGGAATGGGCTTCCCCGAGACGTTATCGACTGCAGCACCGTTGATTCATTTAAACTCCGCGTAGACAAATATCTCGCATCAAACCCGCGACTGATTGCGTTTGTAAATGAATATCTTTATTTTATCCTCCCCACAGTTACTAACCCATCTGTCCCCCTACTAACTTCCTAATCCTGCCACGGACATTAATTCCCTTTCCAATGTTCCCTTACCCACTCTAAACCACTGTTTGGACACTTGATCCTCATTGTTTTGGAGGACAAGCAGCCTAGAAGGGTCACTAGATCTGTTGTTGCTTGATTTCGTTGGTACTCCTTTGTACTCCATTCTCTGTTTTTTGTTTTGTACCATACTTTTCTCTTTCTCTGTCTTTCTGTCTGTCTGTCTGTCTCTCTCTCTCTCTCTAATGTATATATATACAGTATAAATGTATATATATATATATATATATATATATATATATATATATATATATATATATATATATATATATATATATTTGACCAAAGTTTGAGTGTGGCTGTGTGTAGGCCTACTTCCAAGTTAGTAACTTATATTACAATGTAAATACTGTTCTTCAATTGAGATTATTGTTATTCATATACATTCATTGTTAATAAATGTACAGTCAATATCAAATAATCATCAACAGCCTTCATGATCCATTGCAAACCATATCCTTATTCTCAAGGTCAACCACAGCCTCCTTACATCATCACGGAGGCTTGGTTCAGCTTGGTAAGCTATGTAATTAACCCCCTCTATACCGACGACGTCTTTTCATTTTATTATGACTCCTACTAATCGATGGTATTCACTTTAGGAAGGATTTTTAGTAATTATAAGGCTTCGAACTATCTTAATCAACCCTTTTAAATACCACATATCCTTTCTAAGCTGTATAAAACCGTCTAAATATTGCTAGAATAATATGTAACATACGTCGACGGTACATTGGGTTAATGGAGTAGGCCTATTGTTCACATTTCAGTGTAGGCAATACTTTGGTGTGCTTTTGCATATCAGTGTACTCTGTAATCATTGTAATCATAATAACTATGGCTGATATGGTGATAGCAAACAAGTTATACATGTGTTTCTACAGACTTTACACGAGCCACGTGTACACCATTACAGCCAAGGGAAAGGAACTGTCAATAAACAGACGACAGAAGTATTTTCCCGCGATAGGGAGGAGGTATGCGCTACTGCCATCTAGTGCAGGGTTCCAGCAAATCTGTAAATAATGGCCAACTACTATTAGCACGGCTGATTTTCCCAGCACGCCCCTCTAGGGTATTCGTACTCTATGGTTCAGATCAGCTCTCTACTCCCTCCCACAATCCACAGTCACCACCCACTTACGTTACGTCGATGGTTCAGGGCCAGTGTTACCACAACTAAATAGCAGGAGGCTTCAGTTCTCTCGATCATGGGGGTACCCTTCTTTTATGGATGAGTGTACAATATATTAGATTAGGTCAGGGTGGAGTCGATCATTTGCGATAAAAAGCGAAGTCGATTTCGTTCGAAACCCTTATAAACAAATTTGAAAACAAAACAAATCTGCCATTTTGGAAGACACTTGTGAATGTTTTCTGCAAATATTTGTTTATGATTATTTTTTATTTTTTGATAATAATAAAGTCAAAACACCCTTATTTGCTTATGTAAATCGTAAGATTTGTTTATAGATTTGTCATGTGTAGTATGCACAATACATTACAATGTTATCATTACAAGTGATAATGACTGTCCTACAGTATAATGTGCAATGTACTTAATTATCAGTTATTTTAACTTTACGAACTAGATATATAAAAATTATATGGAATCGTGAGTCTTAAATCAGTTAAATTGAAGTAACATTTATAGAACTGCATTAAATATTGCATCACTTTACAAATGGACAGAGAGAGAGAAAGAGAGAGGGGGGGGGGGAAGTAGGTACGACAGCTTTAGATATGGTGTGGGAGAATGGTAACGGGAGGGGGCAGCAAGATTAAGGGGGATGGGCGTCTTTATTTGCTCATTTATGTATCTTTTCTGCTATTTTGTTAGTGTCCTCCCTAGACCTCCATCAAACTTATAAAAACACCCTCCCTCCCTTCTAGATAAATTTATAAATTTTTCGATAGAAAATGTAACGGCCGTTCCTCTTAAATTAGAGGCTTGCTATCGCTCGCTAGGAAAAAAATCGACACCTAAATGGCACGAAAACTCATAATATTGACAAGTAAATGAAACGAAATGTCTTAAAATCGTCACACTAATGGGCAGAACGTCTTAAAATATGAACACTAATGGGGCTAAGCAGGAAGAGGAAGGGGGACAAGAAAAAACTATTCATCTCCCCTTAAAGAGAAAGAGAGAGAGAGAGAGTGAGAGAGAGAGAGAGAGGGGGGGGGGTAGTTACACGGAACAGTTAGTAACACAATGACCTTGCCGTTCATTCAGGGAAAACGTGGAACAAGATAATTATATTATGTAGAACACTACACTCATTGCAGAGCGTGCCAAACACTATCGACTCTCTTCTTGAATTGCTCTACTTGAGAACTGTTTACATTTTTCTGAGAGAAGTTTGTTGCAGGTAGAAGAGATCTTAAATGTGAAAATAGTGCTGAACCATTTCAATTCTGACTTCCACCCATGGTTGTGCGTTGTATTCATATTGAAGATACATTTTTTGCTATAAACTACATTGTCCAACCCATTAAGTATTTTATAACTTCATTGACTACAAGGTTACTTGAAGTGTGTGTGATTCTAACGAAAAGAGATCAAGAGCTCTCAACCAGTCCTAATAGCTATGCCTTCTAATCAATGTAATAAGCTTTGTAGCCCTAGTTTGTACTCTTTCCAGTCACTCTATATCTTTCCTGAGTGCTGGAAACCAAAAATAAACAGCATACTCCAGGGGAGGCCGTATCAGAGCATTATCAAGTGTGAGGACTATTTCCTTATTTCTATAGGTAAATTGTCTCTTCATAGCCCAATATTTGTTTAACTTTCTTCTCTACTGCAATGCGCAGCTGGGGAAAGCTGAGAGAGAGAGAGCTACATAGAGCTACATAGATACACAGACCACACAGACCTCAAGGTCCTTACTAGGCAGTCTGGCCTTACAAACTATATATGCATATATGCACATATACACATACACACATACACATACATACACACACATATACATATATATATATACATATACATACATATACATATACACATACATACATATACATACATATATACATACATATACACATACATACATACATACACATATATAGACCGGTACACACATATACACACATACATACACACACACACACACATATACACATACATACATACACACATACATACATATATATATACAGTATATATATACATACTGTACAGTGCACACACATACATATACATACATTTTTTTTTTTTTTTTTTTTTTCATATCACCCCAGCCCTCTGCAGATAGAAGTCAAGCCTTCCCTTGAAAGCGTTTATTGTGTCGCTCTCCACCACTCTCGCTGGTAGTTTATACCACTCTGTCGCCACACTGTAGGTGAAGAAACTCTTTGTGACATCTAGGTTTGCCTTTTTGTTTTTAATTTCATTCCATTTCCGCGAGTTTGATTAGTATTGTTTAATGTGAATAGTGCATTTACATCGACTTTGTCGAAACCTTTTAGTATCTTAAAGCACTCAATAAGCTGACCCCTCAACCTCCTCTTTATTAATGAGAACAGGTTCAATCGTTTAAGTCTTTCTTCATATGGTTTATTTCTTAATGAGGGTATCATCTTCGTCGCTCTACGCTGTACTGACTCGAGTCTTACAATGTCCTTGATCAGATAAGGTGACCAGAACTGCACACCATATTCAAGGTGGGGCCTCACCATACTTTTGAACAGTGGCACTATTACGTTTTCATGTTTATATGTAAATTTTCGTTTAATAAAGCCCAATGCTATGTTTGCCTTATTTGCAGCTGCTATACATTGGTCGGAAGTTTTTAGGTTTTCAGATATTAGTACCGCTAGGTCTTTTACTACCGTTGCGGTTTTTATTTGTTTGCCATTCATTTCGTATTTGTATTTCATATTTCTGCTACCAACCTGCAGCACCTGATATTTATCGACATTGAAGGGCATCTGCCATTTTTTCGACCACTCTGATATCTTGTTTAAATCAGATTGCAACGCATTTCTATCATCTTCGTTCAGGACTGTATTTCCTATTTTTGTATCGTCGGCGAATTTGGAAATGGTGTTGTATACCCCTACATCAATATCGTTAATGTAAATGAGAAACAGGACCGGTCCAAGGACTGAACCCTGTGGAACTCCACTAGTGACAGGCTCCCACTCCGATTCCACTCCATTTATCACCACTCTCTGTCTTCTGTCTGTAAGCCAATTTTTTATCCAAGAATGAATTTCACCTTTGATACCTATCCTCTCCAGTTTAGCCAATAGTTTTCGGTGAGGCACCTTGTCGAAAGTTTTTTGAAAGTCCAAGAAGATTATATCTAGTGATTTCGGCATGTCGTTATATGTGAATAGTTTGTTATAAAATTCAATCAAATTTGTTAGGCATGACTTATTTGATCTAAAGCCGTGTTGACTATTTTTGATTAGGTTGTTTGATTCTAGGTAATCTACTATCTTATCTCTAATGATTTTTTCCATGATTTTTCCTACAATTGAAGTTAGGCTAATTGGTCTGTAATTACTCGCTTTGGCCTTGCTACCCTTCTTGTATATCGGCGTAATGTTCGCATCTTTCCAATCACTCGGAGAGAGAGAGAGAGAGAGAGAGAGAGAGAGAGAGAGAGAGAGAGAGAGAGGGAAAGAAAAGGGAGGGGGGGGGGGGTAAAGGTAGACATTAGAAGATAATATTGTTGTGGAAGGTGTGGGATGGTATGAGAGCACCGTAAAGGGAGGAGAGAGATAGAGAAAAAGAAAGAGACGAACACAAAATATGCTCATGCACACTGAAATATGTTTAAAATGAGGTGGACAAAGGGGCTAGATAATAAAACAAAAATATATTTAATAATAACATCTGTTGAAAGATATTCAAAGGAAAATATAGTCTACGGGGATCATTAACATCCGTAGCGTCGATTTTGTGTTTATGTTTAACGGCTTCGTTACCGGCGACGTTAGTTAGTTTTATTCTAGCTATATTTAGATGATTTTGTGTTTATGTTTAACGGCTTCGTTACCGGCGACGTTAGTTAGTTTTATTCTAGCTATATTTAGATGATTTTGTGTTTATGTTTAACGGCTTCGTTACCGGCGACGTTAGTTAGTTTTATTCTAGCTATATTTAGATGATTTATGTTTAACGGCTTCGTTACCGGCGACGTTAGTTAGTTTTATTCTAGCTATATTTAGATGATTTATGTTTAACGGCTTCGTTACCGGCGACGTTAGTTAGTTTTATTCTAGCTATATTTAGATGATTTATGTTTAACGGTTTCGTTACCGGCGACGTTAGTTAGTTTTATTCTAGCTATATTTAGATGATTTATGTTTAACGGCTTCGTTACCGGCGACGTTAGTTAATTTTATTCTAGTTATATTTAGATGATTTTGTGCAGTTTACGAATGATCTGTGGTAGTAAAAAGGGTTAAGTGGCATAGTTCGGAGGCTGTTAGTTATTGGAGGCCCTTTATAAGCTGAAATCAATCGTTTGATAGGTGCCAGAATGTAATGACAAGGACGGCACCGGTACTAAATGGGTTACACGGTATCGCTATGAACAGATTCTTGGACATCAGTACCTCAGCAAGGTTTCATCTACATAATGAGCTAAAGAAAAAGGGAGTTTTTATGTTCGTTCTTTAGACCTCCATCAAGCTTAAAATTACACCCCCAGAACCCCTTTCAAGATAAATGTGTATATTTTTCGGCAGAAAATGTTGCGGTTGAAGGCCAGTTTCTCATAAATTACAGGTTCGTTATCGCTTGTCAGGATTAAATCGACACCTAAATGGCACGAAAGGTCGTAATATTTACATAAATGAGGCGAAAGATGTTGAAATCGCCAAACTAATGGGTCGAACGTCTTTAATTCTAAAAAACATTGGGACTAAACATTAGGGAGAAAGGGATCCAGAAAAAAAATCACTGAAGGGGTAATGTCCCCTTAAGGCAAGACTGTTGAGGTGTTACTGTGCCAAAAATGTGTTCATTATTAGACAGTTTTATTTAGCTTAGGCAGGATGTCTACCCGTTTAAACTTAGACTCTCTCAATTAATCCTTTTAGCTACTATATATCCTTCTTAACCCCCTCCGACTCATATAACGCAATCGCGTCATATGGAACTTATGCCAAAAAACTAATATGATGCGATCGCGTCATATGAACTTATCTTAACCCTTTCGCTGCGGGTGACGTTGTGGAATGTTTTGGCAAGTTACAGCAATTTCCAGGCTTTAAAAGCCTGTAAAAAACTTAAAAATCGAGTGTCAGTGGGTGGGAACATGAGGGGCCTACCTCCGACCCTCAGAGCACCGAGCGGCTCACTGAGCTAGGCTGTGTCTCGGGCGAGTCTCTCTCTGTCTCTCTCATCAGTGTAGCCAAGCGAGCGAGTGTTACATAATAGCGGGGTTCCCGCGTTTCACTGGGACCACTGCGAGTGAACCAGACCACGTACACGGTCCGTTCTGGTGTCATTTTGAAGCTATTTTCGCCTAGTTTTTGGCAGAATACACTTCATATAATGCAGATGCTTGATTTATCATTCAGGAGTGCCTGAATATGCCCTAAATAGCCCAAACATAGCCGCAGCCAAAGGGTTAATATCTCTCTAATAAGTTATATGACGCTCTAGCGTCATATTGAGATTAGTAAGTTAGGTAAGTTAGATGAAAATCTGTCGATTGGTGGCAACCCCAATTTTCTCCGACTTTTAACAGTCCCGGTCCCGCAGCAAAATATTGACAGTTGTGGGGATAATACCGTGTCATCCGCCTCCTCGTCAGTAAGTTAATATAATCTGTCTTGGGAGGGGGGGGGGGGGGGGGTAAGCTTAATAAAATGCAGCTAAAATTAAAACAAAATGAAGGTAAGGGTTAAAAAATTGATGGCCATTTTCAGAGTCAGTTTTCCACTTTGAAGTTTGCTGGTTCCCCAATATTTCACGTGTTCAACAACACAACGTACCACCGGTACAGTAGTGGTATTACAGTCATAATACACACACATATGGCAGAGTGTAATATATACTGACTCACACACACTCACTCTCTCTCTCACTCTAAATACATAAATAAATAAATATATATATATATATATATACCGTATATATATATATATATATATATATATATATATATATATATATATATATATATATACTGTATATATAATATTTATATATATATATATATGTACGGTATATACAGTATATATATATATATATATATATATACTGTATACTGTATATATATATATATATATATATATATATATATATATATATATATGTGTGTGTGTGTGTGTGTGTGGCTGATCCATTATGACGAGTGGATAAATTAGGTGGAAGGGAAACACAGGGAAGAGCTTGACTTATTTATTTCTCTTACGTTTCAGGCTACGCAGAACCCATCTTCAGAGAGACTGAATGAGAATGATCATAACCGAGAGATTTATACCAACCGAAAACTCCTTGCCCTTTGCCTGAGCGTCCGGATTGGCTACCTTTAGGTCAATCCTGCCAGGTCAATCTTGCCAGCTTACCCCGCCCCCCGTCGTGTCATTAAAGCTATACTGTAATTGCTGCATGTTAGGATAGACAGAAAACTCCATCCCTATGGTGGTTAGTTACATTATTTACACTTATATGTGCTGCCTCCAACATTCTTCTCATTTGTTTATCTAGGCCTTTCTCTATGATTGCAGCTCCTTCCCATTGATGTAGATGTTTGTTTTGGTCTATGACTATGTGCACAACTAGGGTTAGCTAACCTATGATTGCGTACATCAGTGTTGTGTTCTCATATCCCTTTCCCCATACCTCGTCCTGTTTCTCTTCTGTACATTTTTGAACATCCATTACACGGTATGCTGTACATTATAGGCCTGTTTTATGCAAATAATTATTCAGAAATGAAGTTTTCAATCTCCTCCCTTGAGATAATTCATTAATGTTCTAGTTTGGTGCGAGGAAGGATGTGTATAATGTGAGGGGGTGCATGTGGAGCGTTACCGTACTGTTGTAAACACTGTTGCGGCGAGAGAGAGAGAGAGAGAGAGCGAGAGAGCGAGAGAGAGAGAGAGAGAGAGAGAGAGAGAGAGAGAGAGAGAGAGAGAGAGAGAGAGCGAGAGAGAGAGAGAGATTTAGTGTTATCGTACTCCTGGAATAAATATTACGGCCAAAGAGGCGTAGACTTTCTCCTTTCCGTTTCGACCAGGATAGCCTACTGTACAGTCGGCCAAATAAGTGATATCTTGGCACCAAGTATATTTTGATCAATAAATGGTATCAGCAATATCTGAACTTAATTTCTTCATTTCGAGTGAAATATACAAACATGCTCCTAAACTTACCCATCCTGTTCAACATCAGATAGACATTGATATAGCACAAAGCGATCCAAACGTAATGGCAGATGAGACATGAGTTATCAGTGCTACCGTATGTACAATCACGAGCACAAATGCTGATACATCAATCAGATAAAGTCAACTCCTTTATCACGAAAGGTTTATGCGCTAAGCGGAATAAAATCGTCTGACGGTAGCTTGAATGATATAAAGAAATAATTGTGAGTTTGAATAAACAAATTAGCAATACCTTTGGAGACGAAGGGGCGAACATTATATGGTTGATGTCGCAGTATTTATGCTCGTGACTGTACAGTACTGTACCTTTTAAACCCTTCCATATCATCTACATCATATTTGTTTTTATTCTGGCTACTACTCATCGATTTCATTCAGTTTATGAAGGATCTCTAGTATTTATAAGACTTCGAACAATCTCAATCAATCATTTTAACTACCACAGATCCTTCCTAAGCTGCATGCAAACGTCAAAATATAGTTAAAAATATATATAACAAACGTCGCTGGTACACAGAGGGTTAGATGTGTGTGGTAAGAGTTGCTGGGTTAGTGCTTGTTGTTGGCCTATGTATTTATTTGTATTATATTTTTGAATTGCCTCCCTAAACCTCCATCAAGCTTAATAAAACACCCCCTAGAACCTCTTTCAAGATGAATTTGTAAAGTTTTCGGTCGAAAAATGTCCCGGGCATCGGCTGATTCCTTCCAAAATCACAGGTTCGCTATCGTTCGCCAGGAAATAATCGACACATAAATGGCACGATAGATCATAATACTGACAAATAAATGAGGCGAAAGGTCTCAAAATCGCCAAATTAATGGAACAAACGCCTTACAATCTCAAAACTAATATGCTAAACATGAGGGACAAAGGGACCCATAACAAGCGACTACCTCTCCCTTAAGTGTTAACATTCTGGGTGTGTCACTGTACAGTATACATGACAGGTGTGTTGGTGTATATAAAGGGTACACTCTAAATAATTATAGGTATGAAAAGGGTATATGAAGTGTCTATAATTGTCTAGCCTTTTTGTATTAACATTTTGACAGTGCATGCTTAATCTGCAGGTCCGTTTGATCCGCAGCGGGCGCTCTACTGACTATGCCACGGCTCGCGACTATCCATGCAAAGGTATATTGGTGGTAATAAACACATATGTTATACCAGTTAGAAAGGTATATCACTAAAAATGTATCAAAGGACTTGATATACCTTTTTTATATCTTTGAGTGTTATCAGTGTAGGAGATGTGTGTGTCTCGCTGACCCAGATAGGTTGATATATCGGTATAACTTGATTTACACCACCACTTCCACCAGCGCCTCAGGATAATGCTGCCTAAGTGTATTTATCAGTCCTAAATATGTACAATATTATGACCAAAATATACATACACCAATTTGTATAGTAATTACAGCTGCAAGCCTCCCTTTGGAAGATTTAAAATGGAGACCAAATAATTTGAATTAAGGTTCAAGCACAAGCTCAAACAATACACTGGTTAAGTCGACTGGTATATATTGAATAATGGACATGTTCAGTTCTCGCAATTGTTTAGTGAGCATTTCCATCACAAATCTCTGAATCGAACTCTCATGACACACTGTAGTCTCCTTTGAGATAGCGGTGATGATCCAAAACTCTTGGATGTTTTGGTCGAAGGTGGTAGTGAAAGATCTAGCCAGATGTTATCTGTTGAAGAGGGAGTAGATAACATAAGACCACAGGTTTTCGTCCAATAGTCCTTCTGCTGTGTAGTATAGTTCCTCTTCTTTGTCTAGGTCTGGCATGGCTCGAGACTGGACTGGGCACTACAAGAGCCCCTCAGCTGTTCATGCATACTTCTTAATGTCACTCTGCTATTGTGCTCTTCATATGTTATTCGGTTAATCAGGTGCTCTCCAGGTTTCGTTTGGCTTTGGTTAATGGTGTAGTGCACTTCATGTGTCACTGTCAGAGTCCCTACTTGTCTGTTGTTTAGCTTCAGGGTTCTTTGGGAGGTGTACCTTTCGGCAGCGAGTGGTCCTGACCTACCAATGCTGGTGAATGATGTAGTAATATTAACTTTTATGGAATCCTCTGCGGTTCTCTGGAATTCCATTTTCCTTGATGCTATTGTTTGAAAAGGGGTGGGATCATTTCTCCCAAGGCCCCTCTTTCTTGCTCAAAAGGTATATCAAAGAACATATTAATAATTATTCTTGTTTTCCTACTTACTGAAGGAGGGGAATGATGGTTGCAGAATAAAACTTCTCTACTTAACCCCGCCTGTACTGGTGCCGTCCTTTTAACTTTAATCTAGCTACTATTACACGCTTTTTATCAGTTGAAAAAGGCCTTCCAGCAATTAACAGGCTTCTAACTAAATCATTTGACCCATTTTACTACAAACAATCACTCCTCAACTGCACAAATTCGTCTAAATATAGTTATTCCTCCCTCTCCACCCCCTCTCTCCTAAATATAGTTATTCCTCTCCACCCCCTCTCTCCTAATAGTTATTCCTCCCTCTCCACCCCCTCTCCTAATATAGTTATTCCTCCCTCTCCACCCCTCTCTCCTAATATAGTTATTCCTCCCTCTCCACCCCCTCTCTCCTAATATAGTTATTCCTCCCTCTCCACCCCCTCTCTCCTAATATAGTTATTCCTCCCTCTCCACCCCCTCTCTATTAATATTATTCCTCCCTCTCCACCCCCTCTCTCCTAATATAGTTATTCCTCCCTCTCCACCCCCTCTCTCCTAATATAGTTATTCCTCCCTCTCCACCCCCTCTCTCCTAATATAGTTATTCCTCCCTCTCCACCCCCTCTCTCCTAATATAGTTATTCCTCCCTCTCCACCCCCTCTCTCCTAATATAGTTATCTCCCTCTCCACCCCCTCTCCTAATATAGTTATTCCTCCCTCTCCACCCCCTCTCTCCTAATATAGTTATTCCTCCCTCTCCACCCTCTCCTAAATATAGTTATTCCTCCCTCTCCACCCCCTCTCTCCTAATATAGTTATTCCTCCCTCTCCACCCCCTCTCTCCTAAATATAGTTATTCCTCCCTCTCCACCCCCTCTCTCCTAATATAGTTATTCCTCCCTCTCCACCCCCTCTCTCCTAATTATGCATAACATCATAATCTCTTCCAAGGATTTACTTTCCACCTTCTCTGGGCTTAATACTAAGAAGGCGTACGGACCGAACGATGTGCCTCCTATCGTACTAAAAAACTGTGCTTCCGTGCTGACTCACTGCCTAGGCAATATTTTTTCCATCTCTGTCTCTCCTCTAACGTCTTCCTTTCTTGCTGGAAGTTTGCTCTCACTCAACCTGTCCCAAAAAAGGGTGACCGCTGTCAATCCTCTAACTATCCTCCAATTGCTCTCATTTCTTGCATCTCTGAAGTTTTGGAAACTATTCTTACCTCAAAATGTCTTAAGCATTTATCTTCCCATAACCAACTTTCAGACCGCCAGTATGGCTTCCTTAAGGGCTGCTCTACTGGTGATCTTCTTTCTTATATCACTAACTCTTGGTAATCCTCCATTCGGAATTTCGGTGAGACTTTTTCTGTTCCGCTAGACATGTTGAAGGCCTTCGATAGAGTCTGGCATAAATCCCTTATCTCCATACTACCCTCCTACAGTTTCTATCCCTCCATCTGTGCCTTTGTTTCTAATTTCCTTTCCGACCGTTCCATAGCTGCGGTTGTGGATGCCCACCGTTCACTTCCTCAACCTATCAACTCCGGTGTTCCTCAGGGTCTTGCCCTATCTCCAATTATCTTCCTATTATTCATTAATGACCTTCTCAACTGCACCTCCAGCCCCATTCACTGATAAGCTGACGACACTACATTACACTATTCAACTAGCCTTCCACAACACTATTCACAGCAGTAATTCCAAAAATCACGAAAGGAGGCCATAAATCACCAATCTTCTGATCTATGTACTATCGTTAATTGGGGTAGAGAAAACCTTGTTACTTGCAATGCTTCCAAAACTCAATTTCTCCATCTGTGTACTCGTTGCCCTCTTCCAGAAAACTATGACCTACTCTTCAACAACATACAAATTAACTCTTCATCTTCTCTTAACATTCTCGGTGTCTCTTTGTCTTCTGATCTCTCTTGGAAAGATCATATTACCATTCTTGCTAAAACAGCTTCCCAGAAGCTGGGTGTGCTCAACTGCCTCTAGGGGTTCTTTACCCCTGTGCAACTTTTTGTTCTGTGCAGGGGTACAGTGCATCCTTGTATTGAGTTGTGTTCACACATGTGAGGAGGATGCTCTCACACAGCACTTCTAGAGAAAGTAGAAAAGAAAGCCTTCCGGCTCATTAACTCACATCCATTTACCAATTCTCTGCAGTCTCTCTCTCTTTGCCGCAATATTGCATCTCTCTAACTATTCTATTGCTATTACAATAATCATTGTTCCTCAAAGCTCTCTCAGTGTATGCCACCCCCACTTCATCGAGCATGTAACACCCATCTTGCAACACAATCCCACCCATACTTTGTGCAACTGTCCAACCCAAGAGTGAAATGTTATTCTCAATCTTTCTTCTATTCAACAGCTGAGCTCTGGAACTATCTCCTACAATCAGTCTTTCCCTCTTCCTAGGACATAAATTGCTTCAAATTCCTTGTGTCCAGGCCATTTTGGCTCGAACGTCCCTTGATATTGGCCCTGTCACTCTTTCAACTCTGGAGGAGGCACTCGCCAAAGGCAGTTCTGCCTTTTGTCTCCCTCAGTCACATAGAACAAAAAAATGTAATTAAAAAGACGTCGCTGGTACAGAAGTTGTTAACTGAAGTGCACCTATACTTAGTAGTGCCTAATTATTGACAAATTATGTCCATCTGCCCCGCAGGGACCAGACGCTCGTGGCTCCCCGTGTATTGACGTAATTATGGCATTTTAGTTTACCCGTTCTGTACCATTTCCATCCTTTTCAGTTTATACTGGCTACTATGCTAATGTACGATTATTTATTAATTACATTTAGTGTATTTATCAATACCAAATATCAGTGTGGATTTTTTTTTTATTTATCCAGCAATTAACCTCTGAAGTGCGCATGGGGGTAATTAGACACCTCTCCCTGTGCGCATGTATTTGAGGTGTTTCCGTCACTAAAATATTCATTGTACCATTAATAGCATTAATACTTATCCATATGCGCCTATTATGGGTTGATTATAAAGGTTTTAACCTGAAACAACAATAAAACGAGTGAAAACAGCGTTTGGATGGTCAAAATCGGAGATATAGCCCGCGAGTTGTATAATGTATGGGTGAGGCAAGCTGCTTTCCCGCCAATTTCCACCAAGGCCACTGAGACACAGTCGATCGATACTCTCTCTCTCTCTCTTGCACTCGCTTGCCATCAGTGATGACAACACCCTGCTTGCAACTTGCTAATGTTAGCATGAAAATATACCTCAGAATAAGGGAATAACAGGGAAAATAGGTGATAACTGAAGGAGAGGAGGAAAGTGGGGAAGGAGGGGAGGTAGAGGACTGAGATTTTGCATGGCCCAGGGGCCAAAAAAAAAATAAAAAATAAAAAAAAAATAAACAAAAATAACAAAAATTTGATGTCAAAAGTTGATTTTTTTTTTCACTCACTCTTAAGAGTCTCCCCGCAGTCCGCCGGGGGAACTCTTAAGAGTCTCCCTGCAGTTCCCGGGTTAATAGGCTTTGAACTATCTTGACTAAACAATTTTACTACCACAGATCATTCTTGACTTGCATAAAATCGTCTAAATATAGCTAGAATGAAACTAAAAAGCGTCGCAGGTACAGAAGGGGTTAATTAAAATCAATTATATAAGAAATTGTTGAAAAGTTTCTTGATTTATGCAAATATGAAGTTTGCGATTGATTCGGAGGTCTTTAATTTGTCTTATAATCATTATAGAGACAATAAGTTATGTACAATGTTACAATCATTATAGAGACAATAAGTAATGTACAATGTTACAATCATTATAGAGACAATAAGTTATGTACAATGTTACAATCATTATAGAGACAATAAGTTATGTACAATGTTACAATCATTATAGAGACAATAAGTAATGTACAATATTACAATCATTATAGAAACAAAAAGTTATGTACAATGTTATAATCATTATAGAGACAATAAGTTATGTACAATGTTACAATCATTATAGAGACAATAAGTTATGTACAATGTTACAATCATTATAGAGACAATAAGTTATGTACAATGTTACAATCATTATAGAGACAATAAGTTATGTACAATGTTACAATCATTATAGAGACAATAAGTAATGTACAATGTTACAATCATTATAGAGACAATAAGTTATGTACAATGTTATAATCATTATAGAGACAATAAGTTATGTACAATGTTACAATCATTATAGAGACAATAAGTTATGTACAATGTTACAATCATTATAGAGACAATAAGTTATGTACAATGTTACAATCATTATAGAGACAATAAGTTATGTATAATGTTACAATCATTATAGAGACAATAAGTTATGTACAATGTTACAATCATTATAGAGACAATAAGTTATGTATAATGTTACAATCATTATAGAGACAATAAGTTATGTACAATGTTACAATCATTATAGAGACAATAAGTTATGTACAATGTTACAATCATTATAGAGACAATAAGTTATGTACAATGTTATAATCATTATAGAGACAATAAGTTATGTACAATGTTACAATCATTATAGAGACAATAAGTTATGTACAATGTTACAATCATTATAGAGACAATAAGTTATGTACAATGTTATAATCATTATAGAGACAATAAGTTATGTACAATGTTACAATCATTATAGAGACAATAAGTTATGTACAATGTTACAATCATTATAGAGACAAAAAGTTATGTACAATGTTATAATCATTATAGAGACAATAAGTTATGTACAATGTTACAATAATTATAGAGACACTAAGTTATGTACAATGTTATAATCATTATAGAGACAATAAGTTATGTACAATGTTACAATCATTATAGAAACAATAAGTTATGTACAATGTTACAATCATTATGCATGTAACAATAGACGTTATACTATTTGTTTTATAATAATTATAGAGACAATAAGTTATGTACAATGTTACAATCATTATGCATGTAACAATAGACTTTAAACTATTTGTTTTATAATCATTATAGAGACAATAAGTTATGTACAATGTTACAATCATTATGCATGTAACAATAGACTTTAAACTATTTGTTTTATAATCATTATAGAGACAATAAGTTATGTACAATGTTATAATCATTATGCATGTAACAAATAGTCGTTTTACTATTTGTTTTTAAAGTTAGTCTATGATTGGATTATTTACAAAGAATAGCCACACATTCACCTGCAAACCTGCAATATTAACAACAGTAATTACAACATGGTATACCATTAGTACACCTAATTGTCATATCAGTCGTCTTAAGGGGAGGGTTTTAGTTGAATCCCTAGACCTCCATCAAACTATAATAAATACCCCCAATATCTAACCTTCAAAATAAATGTGTACATTTTTCGATAGAACAATATCCCTGCCGAAGGCCGGTTCCTCCTATATTACAGGCTCGCTATCGGTCGCCAGGAACAAGTTGACACTTAATTGGCGTAAAAAGGTCCACAAATTGGCAAATGGGTCGAAAGTTTTTGAAATCGCCAAACTAATGGGGCGAACATCTTAACATCTCAAAACTTATCGGGCTAAACATGAGGGAGAAGGGGGTCCACACAAAAAAAATCCCTAAGTAACAATCTCCCCTTAACTCCAATACTCATGTGATGGGAATTAGAGAGCCAATATTAACAGAGATCGGCCATCCTCTGCCATTTTGGTAACTCTGGAGTCATTAACATATATTGACACTCAAATATAATCATACGTATTACATAGAACATTCATCAATACCGGTACAAGATATACAGTTTCGTCTCTCCATCTAAATTCTACAATTTATATCACCCCATTGATGATCATTAACCCTTTCTGTGCTGGCGACGTCTTTTTCAATTATATTCTAGCTATGTTTAGAGGTTTGTGTGCAGTTTAACACTCAAGCCGCGGCGACCGACATATCCCGCGGTGCCCGACAATAGTCGGGCAGGATTTTGAGCACATTATCGGCTCTGAGAGAGAGTCCACGCGTTGGGAGGACGATACGCGGGCTCTGACCGTTCAGCCCGACCACAGAGCCGCGACTGAGCTCCCCACCACAACATTCCACACACATGGCCTCGCGAGACCATGAAAAACTAGGGAAATGACGTAATTTTTGGGTTTTACACCTCTCGTTGCCCGATCGCTACAGGATAACCCGTGGTCGTACAATGATGATTCAGTTTTTTTTTTTTTTTTTTTTCTATGTGATTGAGGGAGGCAAAAGGCATAACTGCCTATAGCGAGTGCCTCCCCCATAGTTGAAAGAGTGACAGGGCCAAAATCAAGGGACGTTCGAGCCAAAATGCCTGGACACACGGAGTTTGAAGCAATTTAAGTCATAGGAAGAGGGAAAGACTGATTCTGGGAGAGAGTTCCAGAGCTCAGCTGTTGAGTAGAAGAAAGTTTGAGAGTAACGTTTCACTCTTGGGTTGGAGAGTTGCACAGAGTAGGGGTGGGATTGAGTTGCAAGACGGGTACCACGTGCCCTACGTAAAGGAGGTGGTATGCACTGGGATAGCTCTGAGGAACACTGATTATTATAGTAGCGATAGAATAGCGAGAGAGATGCAACATTGCGGCGGAGAGAGAGAGATTGCAGAGAGTTGGTGAGTGGACGGGAGTTAATGATACGAAAGGCCTTCCTTTCAACTTTGTCTAGGAGAGCGGTGTGAGAGGAACCTCCCCACACATGTGAACAATACTCAATACAAGGGCGCACTATGCCCCTGTACAGAGCAAGAAGCTGTGCAGGGGAAAAGAACCCCCTAAGGCGGTTGAGCACACCCAGCTTCTGGGAGGCTGCCTTAGCAAGACTGGTAATATGGTCCTTCCAAATGAGAGCAGAAGAAAAAGAGACACCAAGAATATTGAGAGAAGATGAAGGGTTGATTTTTGTATTGTTGAAGAATAAGGGATAGTCCGCTGGGAGATCCTGACGGGTAGATAGATGGAGAAATTGGGTTTTGGAAGCATTAAAGTTAACAAGGTTTTCTCTGCCCCAATTGGAAATAGTATTTAGATCAGAATTTAAGAGTTCTATGGCTTCATTACGTTTGTCGTTGAGGGATTGCTGGCTGGGGCGTTCTGAAATCTAATGGAGTAGTGCAAGGTTGAGTCGTCTGCGTATGAATGGATGGGAATTAAGGTACAGTTAAGGAGATCATTTATAAAAATTAGAAAGAGAATAGGAGATAGGACAGAGCCCTGAGGAACACCGGAGTTTATAGGGTGAGGAAGTGAACAATGGCCGTCCACAACCGCGGCTATGGAACGGCCGGAAAGGAAATTAGAGACAAAGGCACAGATGGAGGGATAGAAACCGAAGGAGGGTAGTTTAGAAATTAAAGATTTATGCCAGACTCTATCGAAGGCTTTCGATATGTCTAGTGCAATAGAAAAAGTCTCACCGAAGTCCCGAAAGGAGGATGACCAAGAGTTAGTAAGATATGAAAGAAGATCACCAGTAGAGCGACCCTTAAGGAAGCCATACTGGCGATCTGAGAGCAGATTATGAGAAGAGAAATGCTTAAGAAATTTGGAAGCAAGAATAGTTTCAAAAACTTTAGAAAGACAAGAGATAAGAGCAATTGGACGATAGTTGGAGGGTTGAGAGCGGTCACCCTTCTTTGGGACAGGTTGAATGTGAGCAAACTTCCAGCATGAAGGGAAGACGTTAGAGGATAGACAGAGACGAAAGAGTTTGCCTAGGCAGGGAGTCAGCACGGAAGCACAGTTTTTGAGAACAAGGTGTCATTGGAAAGCTCTATTATCGCCCTTTCACGGATACATAATTGTATTACGCTCTGGCTCTTGTTTATGCATGAAAAGGAGCATGGAATGAAGCTCGTTTAGGGTAAATATGCCCACCAGGTAGATAATAGACGTTACAAACATCCCCGTCGGTAAGGGGTTAAGAAGTATCTGTGGTAGGAAAATGGGTTAAGCCTGTCAATTTGCTGGAGGCCCTTTTGAAACTGAATAAAGTCGTCTAATAGTTGCCAGAATAAGCTTGAAAAGATGTCGCTGGTACAGAATGGGTTAAGAAATGAAAAGGTTGTGTACAACAAAGCTGACCGATTTCTGTCGCTAAAGGATCTCTAACATGGATAAGCTTCAGGTAATGGCACAACAACAACACTACATAACCAGGAAACCTGTCCTAGTAATATCTGGTGCGCTGGTTTGGTATTTATTAGAAGTTCGAGCCCTAGCGGGCAACCCCTATTGTAATCGTTAAATCTTCTTATTCTTCCAAATTATTTTTTCCACGCCGGTTTTTACGCAATAACTTCAGAACCGCTTGTTGGATCGGGACCAAACTTTCACACAAGGTGCGTTTGTGTATTGGGCAACTTTTGATATGTTAAACATGCCAATTGGCGGCCAAAGAGCTCCGTGGCAGCCGGTTTCCCGATTTTTTTCAAACGTAAATAACATCTCTCCCACTCATAGGAAGTGATTGGGCTTTGGTATAATTATGGACTCTACTACTAATGCTGTTCAAATATTATGGAAAAGGTTTTGCTTTGCATGTGGGGGTTTCTCGGCAATATTGAAAACAACTCAAATTACACATAAAAGTCCATATATTTTAGAGTAGTTGGGTGAGGTTTGCAATTCCGAACGTTTTGGTACCAAAAGAATAGATATTGGTGGAATAATTTGGCCGCAGCATTGAAAACTGTCTATTCTGAAATGAGTATAAAAACTTACTCTGTACCCGCACAACGTTTCCAGTCTTCAGTCTCGGCTTCCCCGAATCCCCAAGTTTAGCTTAACCCACTGAACCCCAGCTAGTTAATAATAAATGTACCACCCAGGACCAGCAGGTTGTGAGGAAAAAAAATCCAGAATACACCAGGAATGGGTTAGAAATGAAGGAAAACCCACAAAAAAACGATCCCCTAGGTCATTAACACCTTATTGGCGGGCTAGGCGGTCTATTTATATGTACCGCCCAGCGGGGTGTTTTTAGCCAAAATAGGGCTGTTTACGTGATAATTTTCATGCCTAAATATGACCCAGAGTGTAAAACAAGCATCTATTCCTGAAAGGGCATAAACAGAGATTTCCAATGACACCACAACGATCCTTGTATGACCGCTAGTTTTCTTGCAACAACCGCGCAATACGAGTGCAAAAAACATGTAATTCGGTACTTTCCCCATACATTTCACTATGTAGCGAGTGTGAGAGGGTGGAGGAGGGTGGGATTCATGTCAGTAGGCCCGCCGCGGTGGTCTGGAGTAGTCATACGCTCGCTACTCTCCTGCCACCACTTGTCTCTCTCTTTCAGCAACATTACGTGCTGAAATTGCCACACGACTTATGGTGTGAGCCGTCACATAGTACAAATTTATTTAACTCGACTTATGTTGTGGGCCGCTAGTAAAGGGTTAAGGGGTCCTACGGTGCGCCAGAAAGTCGGAATTAACATATGGAAATGGGTAGGCAAAAACCATCGGCATTGTTGCGTGGGATACTTACACAGTTCCCATACAAATCTGAGCCCTCTAGGTGCCATAGGACCGGAGTAATTAACCAGGACGCACCTTATGCGTCCCTGGGTTTTAGCGTTACAAACATTTTGGACGCAAACACTGCGTCGCTGGGGTACTGTGGGTTAATAATTCTTATCCCCATCATTCAGATCCATGCATTTTAAATATTTAACTCTCTCAAAAAAGTTAGTCCCTACGAATTCCACCAATTATTTAGCCAACCTATCCATAAATACCTGCCCTACCAAATAATAATGATTAAAGTAAGAGTCCTGCCAGCCAATCAACGTGCTGCATATGACTATCTCTTTAAACCAGCTGAGTTTGACAGACTAATGAGGAAGTAAGAAGGAGGTGTGGTGTGGAGGTAGATGTGCTGGAAAGTGTGATAAGGAACAACTTGAGATGGTTTGACCATATGGAACGTATGGAAAGCGAGAGAATGACTAAGAGGGTGTACGAGAGCGAGGTGGAGGGACAGAGAGGGAGAGGTAGACCGAATGAGAGGTGGAAGGATGGAGTGAGGAAGTACATGAACGAAGGCGGTGCTGGTTGGGGGGAGGGGCGTCGACTGACTGGGGACAGAGGTGTATGGGGGCAGTTCGTTCATGGCCACCCCTTCGGGGATCACGGCGTCAGGCAATAGGTAGATAGATAGTTTGACACTCCTGACGTTTCCCCCAACTCTTCCACACCCTCCCGTGCGGCCAATCAGGAGCCTCCGTTGTCGGAGCAAGCAAAAACTGAGCCAGCCGCGCACTCATCTTCATCCTTCAAATCGCTCTCGCTCCCTCCACAGGCCGTTTCTTTGAGTTACAATAGGTCTATGGCATCAGTGCAAGACCTATACTCCCATAAGCCACTACAAGACCTTTGCAACCATCCCCTTGGGACATATTATGAAGAGGTAAGACCAAAGGAGAGGGGAAGAGATGTTCAAACCGCGCGGCTGGAGAAAGCACTGCCCGGGCGGCTGGCTCCACCAATCACAGCGCGGCAATTCGTGAGGCGGTGCTATAAAGAGGGGGGGGGGGGTTACAGAGGTCACTCCCGTCACGGGTCCCACTGGGTTCACTTGCCAGCAACTCACACTCTCTCCCTCACCTGGGCAACAATGGGAACTTGGCTATCCCGACTCAGTAAAGTCCACCTCTGGCCCAACACAGCTTCCGTCTACTAACCAGATACACCACAAGTATCCTGGTGTTTGTGGTCACATTGCTGGCTTACACACCTATAGCCAAGCAATTAAAGAGGGACGACAGATAGTAGATGGAACTGAAGATTTCCAGAACTATTTGCCGGCCTTGAGGTGGTGAAGATTGTTCCAGAGATACCCAAGACTTTTTACAGGACCCTTATGGGCCCGAAATACCATTATTAAAAAGAGAGAAATGTTTGACAAAACCAGTAGTTCCAACCATTAAAATTGATGTGTTCTTATAGAACAAAATTGAAAGAAATAGATTCGACTCATGAATTAAATAAAAGGATGAAGTGTTGAGAGCATATAGCGGTCATTTATAGAGAAGGCTCCATGCCACTTAGCTACCAATAGTATAGGATCTTCTAGGTTAGTAGATAAATGTAAACTGTAAAGATAAGGGGAGGATGAAATAAGAGATTAAAAGTTAGAAGCAACTATAGGAATGACGTGGGGATAAATAGTTGCAGATAGATTAGATCTACCTTGAGAAATAGTTAGAACGGACACTAGTCCATATGATGATATATATTTTTTGTTATAAAGGAAACATTGTTATTTGTAGCATTTAAGAAGAAGAATTTGCCGGTATGATAATGAACTTTGTGATCATGATATAAGTAACAAGTCGAGGCGACTATTGTGAGGAAATATTGTACTCCTGAGATAAGTAGTTAGTGAGTTGATAAATATTGTATCAATCAGATTAAACATTGAGGATAATGATTTAATCATGATATATAGATAATTTGGTGTTGAATATTGATAATATAGGTGTTTATGAAATATTGATTATATCGGACCATGTAATGAGATATATTATTTGAGTAAGTGGTGTCAGTGTTATTGAGTTTATTTATTTGTCAGATAGGAAGTCAGAGTGGAGATATTCCAAAACAAAGGGTTATATTGATGTAGGTGCCTGCGGGTACAGATTTATTTGTGTTAAAGATAAGAATATATATAATGGAAGTGTGTTAAAGATAGGGAAATAGAGGTCAAATTCATTAAAGCATTGGTCTTTGGATTAGACATATTGAGGACCGGTAAATTGATATATTATTTTGGAGACTAGTAATGGGCCTTTGGATCGAAGGCGGAGTGAGTCAATACCTGAATAGCGGGTATCCAAATAGGTGGTAACGGGAACTTGCGAGTTCCAACGTACAATCTATTGTGGGTCTACGATAATATTCAATCTGAGTGTTGAACTAATTTCGGCCCGAACAGAGAATCAATTGCTAGAGGAACATAAAACTATTAGGGAGTTTGTTAAATAAAGGATACGAACTTCTGAACAACTGTCAAATTATTCCCACCTAAGTAGTATACTGAGAATTAGAAAATAAGTACTACATTTTGGTGACAAGCGGTTAGAATTTCCACAAATTGTTTGGATTGAGTATATTTATCTAACGAACCAGACATAATGACGACATTACAACCGTTTAGATTATGGGAAGAGGGAAAAGAAGACATCGAGCTATGGATTGAACAATTAGAATGTCAGTTCACTCTACTTGATGTGGGAGAAGATGAAAAGAAGATTGCCTATGGAAAGGCACGCTTAGACAAGGCCCTGAACGATGTAAGGGTACGTCTAGAGGGACTAGTGTCATGGGCAGAAGTTAGGAATGCTCTGATTGAAGAATTTGGCCGAAAAACCTCCACAAGGAAGGCCAGAGACAAACTAAAGAGTATGAAGTTAGATGGACAAAATGTGAGAACCCTGAGGAGGGAGATCACGAGAAATATCAAAACTGCTTATCCTCACATGGGCCAGGAGAGTCATATGTTACAACCCAAAGTTTGGAGAGACTAGTGGAACTAGCTTAGTTAAAGATTTAGCCCCGAAGGAGTCTAGAGGGTGACCTTTAGGTTGAACACAAAGACTGAACTTTAGTTTAAGGGTGTTCAGTATGGATAAGTACTTTTATTAATTTAGTACTTGTATTAAGGTAAAGTCTCTTTAAGAGTAGTTCTCGTATTTTAATATTTATTACTAAGATGATATTTTAATTTAAGAGTTGTTCTCGTATTTTAATCAGATTTCAAAGTAGTCTTCTGGATATTATATAGGGTTAATCTTCCTCACTTCATTTAATCATTAGGGTATAAATATATATGGATAAGAAAAGAATACACAATTTTTTTTAATATAATAAAATCAAATTTAAGTAATATAACAAAACCATTATGTATTATATAATTATAATTTAAAGTTATAAAACAAAATAAAACAAATACAATGGTAATTAATATTAATGAAAAATATTTAATTTATACAAAATGAAAACAAAAAAGAAAATCAAAATTAAAATATAAGTTATAGTCACGATATCTCCCGTAGTCAAACCGAAGGGGGGTAGTTCCTGGAGTTTTAAAACAACGCTTTCTGGAAGCGATATTCCCGAGAACGTTGCACCGAGAAAGTCTAAGATAACACTGACCCCACTCATTATTCCCGTCCCGTCATTGACTACGGTAGATTTAATGTGACCAGAAAAGAAACATCCACCCCCTGGTGTTCATGAGCAGAGATAGCATTGAACTTTAATTTGAATTACATATTTATTGAGTGAGACTTCGAAACTCTGCTCGATCAAAATGAGAGGGATAGAAGTAAGAAGGATATTGGGACGCGAAGATTCGGGCCTCTGTTGGTTTGGTTGCTTGAAGCCCCGACCCCGATCTCAGACTGGTTGATGCGTTTGAAGGGTGGAAGTGAACCCGTACAGTCAGAGCCTATAGGTCCGTGACACAGGAGACAGAAATAAGAGATATTATGATTCAAGCATGTCCTGTGGAAGTTAGAAAGCACTGTATTATACATGAAGTGACTACCACAAAGGAACTCATGGATGTAATCAAGAAAGTAATGGAAGCCAGAGAGCTAAAGGAGGAGGAAAAGAAAGGGGAGGAGGAGAACCCAAACAAAGGGTATCAGAGAACAATGATCCGATGCTTTATATGCAGACAAACTGGACACCTAGCTAGGAACTGTACAAACCGTCCCCAAACCCCGACACACAGATTTAACTCGAGACCAACACCTCCAAATGATCGACCCCTGCCAATGGTGACAGATCCAAACCAGGGAGTAAATCTTCCAGTAGAGTACAGATAAACAGAGACCCAACCAAAAATCACAATGCCAGAAGGGGGAGAACATTTTCCCCTAAACCTCTCATAGAAAGGCGTTATGGCGAGGTTCATATATTAGAGAGACAAACGCCTTGCGAAACAATAGTATTAAATGGGAAAACCGCAAACATGTTAATAGATACAGGGGCAAATAGAAGTTGTCTTTTGGAGAATTTTGTGAAAAATAGTCAGAAAGAAATAGGACCACTAAACCAAACTAGTAATCAGTTGTCAAGAACCGGAGGTCAACCATTGACGATTTTAGGGAGAACTAACACCTTGGTGGTACAATGGAAAGGCATTAAATTCACAACCGATTTTTGTGTTCTATCGGGATAATCCAACAGCGGAGTAGATGGATATCTGGGAATAGATATCTGGGAGTCAATTGGGGGTAACCATACAGTGCGGCCCGAAAGACACGACGACCACACTACGACCCCAAATAGTAGCTACCACGGGAAAAATTTCTACCCCCCCCCCCCTAAAACATGGAGAATGAAGGAAATTCCCAGATATCAGGGAATCCCTGCCGAGATTTTGGAACCAGATGCACAGAATGAACCGCGAATATCTCTCACCTTTATTACTACCGATCAGAGGAAATTAGTTCTTGCTAACTTTGGAGAGAATACAATCAATTACCAAAAGGGAAGACTGTTATGCCAAGTTACACCCGCGCAACCCACCACTGTTGGGACTAACGGACCAATTAACTTACCTGAGGTCCCAAAACAATTGACGTCATACCAAGCTGCTACTTTACATAAATTACTCTGGGCTTACAGAGATGTACAGTATTTGCCCAAGATGAAGGGGACCACGGATCGGCCCGAACCCGACACACACACGAGATACATACTCAAGGACCCCCTATTAGCCAACCCTATAGACGACAAAATACCAATATGAGACAGAAGGAGAAAGAACAGGTAGATGATATGCTTAAGCAAGGAATAGTAGTGGAATCCTACAGTCCGTGGTCATCTCCGGTAGTCCTAGTAAAAAAAAAAAAAATGGGTTCACTCGGTTCTGTGTGGATTACAGAAAACTGAATGATGTTACCATCAAAGATGCTCAACCCCTACCTCGTATTGATGACTCGCTAGAATCACTAAATGGGTCAACGTGGTTTTCCACGCTAGATCTACAAAATGGGTACTGACAAGTGCCAATTAGGTCAGAGGACCAGGAGAAAACCGCGTTTGCCAAGAGCGAAGGTAAACTCTACCAGTTCACGGTTTTACCCTTCGGAGTTTGTAATGGACCAGCCAGTTTTACTAGAGTCATGGATGAAGTACTGAAGGGATTGACATGGAGAACTTGCCTAGCTTACCTGGACGATATCATAATCTTTTCGAACAGTTGGGAGGAACATATCAACCGACTACGAAAAGTATTAGAGAGAATCAGGAGGTCAGAATTTAAATTAAAATCTTCCAAGTGCCAATTATGGGCCCGCAAAGTAGCATACTTAGGACATGTGGTTTCCAAGAAAGGTATTCAACCTGACCCCCTTAAAGTAAAAGCTATCGCAGAAATTTCACCCCCCACCACTGTCAAAGGAATCAGAGCATTTCTGGGAAAGGCTTCCTATTATCGGAGGTTTATACCGAGTTTTTAAAAAATTGGTCGACCTATGACTAAGAGACTTGAAAAAGGGAGGAAATTTGACTGGGACCAGAGCTGTCAAATAGCTTTTGATCACCTGAAACAAAAGCTAACCTCTAACCCCATTGTTTGTCATCCTGATTTTACCAAGCCGTTCCAATTGTACACCGATGCTTCCGATGAAGGGTTAGGGGTCTTGGCCCAGAAGGTGGATGGGAAAGAAGGCATAGTGGCATGCGCCAGCCGGACCCTGAATAAGGGCGAAAAGAATTACAGCGTTACTATAAAATAATGTCTAGCTTTAGTCTGGGCTGTACAATATTTCCGTTCTTATTTAGCCAGAGTTTATTTTGAAGTAATCACTGACCACCATAGTTTACAATGGCTCAGAAAAATGAAGACAGAAGATGGATTGTTTGTTAGGTGGAAGGGAATTCTGGAGGAATATTCCTTTGAAGTTAGGCATCGACCGGGTAAATTACATACCAATGCCGATGGTCTATCCAGATTACCTGTAGCACCAGTCCAACCCACTCGACCCAACAAGAAAAAGAATGATCTGATACCAAATTGTGGAGATAAAGTAAAATTTTCTGAGGGAACCTGGAGGGATTCTAAGGATCGGGTGGTATTAGATTATCTTGAGGCTAAGCACATGATGTAAATTATCCATGGACAGGAGGGGAAAGGGGCTCATTTAATAATAATAATAATAATAAGAGGAATATGTCTTCTAAGCGTAGTAGGGAAGGTATACAGTAGGGTAGTGATTGAGAGAGTGAGAGTGAGAACGGAGAAATGGATAGGCGACGAGCAGGGAGGTTTTAGGCAGGGAAGAGGATGTGTAGATCAGATTTTTACCCTGAATTGTGTTGTGGAGAAGTATCTGGAGAAGAAACAAAAGGTGTATGTTGCCTTTATGGACTTGGAGAAGGCCTATGACAGAGTGGATAGAGAAGGTTTGTGGAAAGTACTTAGAATATATGGAGTAGAGGGCAAGTTGCTGAAAGCAGTGAAGAGCATGTATGAGGGTGCAAAGGCGGCAGTACGTGTGGAGAGTGAGCAGAGCGAGTTCTTTGACCTGAATGTTCGTTTGAAACAGGGGTGTGTGATGTCCCCGTGGTTGTTTTCTGTAGATATGGATGGAGTCATGAAAGAAATACTATCAAGAGCAGTGGATGTTGGTGTATCGCTGAAAAGGGAGGGAATTGAGTGGAAGCTACCTATACTGCTGTTTGCGGATGATACAGTTCTGATGAGTGATAATGAATGGGAGTTGCAGGGTCTGGTAAATGAGTTTGGAACAGTGTGCGAAAAACGGAATTTGAAGGTACATGCGGGGAAGAGCAAGGTTATGGTCTTTGAAAGGGGTGAAGTCAGAGAGTGTGAGGTGAAGCTGAACGGTCAGGCTATGGAGATCGTCAACTCTTTTAAGTATCTGGGCAGTGTGTAGAGTAAAGATGGGACTATGGATGAAGAAGTGCGGGAGAGGGTACAACAGGGGAAGAGGGTTGTAGGAATGCTAAAAGCAGTAACAAGAAATAGGGTGGTCAGTATGGAAGTGAAGAAGTCCTTGCATGACAGTGTGGTAATCCCGACACTGACTTACGGAAGCGAAGCATGGACGTTGGTTGAGAGACTCAGACCAAGAGTGAGAGCAGTGGAAATGAATTACTTAAGGAGTGCGTGCGGAGTTACATGGAGGGATAGACAGACTAATGATGAGGAAGTAAGAAGGAGGTGTGGTGTGGAGGTAGATGTGCTGGAAAGTGTGAAAAGGAACAACTTGAGATGGTTCGGCCATATGGAACATATGGAAAGCGAGAGAATGACTAAGAGAGTGTACGAGAGCGAGGTAGAGGGACAGAGAGGGAGAGGTAGACCGAATATGAGGTGGAAGGATGGAGTGAGGAAGTACATGAACGAGGGCGGTGCTGGTTGGGGGGAGGGGCGTCGACTGACTGGGAACAGAGGTGCATGGGGGCGGTTCGTTCGTGGCCACCCCTTCGGGGATCACGGCGTCAGGCAATAGATAGATAGATAGAATAATAATAATAATAATAATAATAATAATAATAACAACTTTATTTATCCTAAAAACATATACAATATATTACAATATCTTCATAATTCATTATCAAGGCTGAGCCCATGAAATGTGAAAATTGTTATGGGCTCCTTCAAAATACGTTTAGGAAATTCCCAGCAGTGTCCTGTATATGTAGTGTACTTACAATTTAGATACTTAGTTGGCGTTTTAAAACTTAATAGCTGCTCAGTAAGTTATTTTTACATTTCTGTTTAAATTCTAAAAGACTGTTAGCTACTTTTATTTCTTCTGGTAGTCTATTCCAGAAGATACTTCCCGAGAAAGTAATACATCTTTTACCAAGGTTAGTATTAATTTTGGCTTGGGGGGTCTGAGAAGGTTTTTGTTTCTAGTGTTGTGACTATGTATACTGTCTACGTGATGGAAATATTGATTCTGAACACAATGAAGCTGATTGAAAACAAATTTAAGAGATTCTAAGTGATGAATATCACATAGTTTTAACACTCGCAATTTTTTGAATAAAGGAGTTATATGGTCTAAATATCCCACTTTATATATTATTCTCATGGCTTTCTTTTGAAGTTTGAGTAATGGTTTTAAATTTGTTTTTGTGGCTGAACCCCAAACAACATTACAATACTGATAATATGGATACATTAAACTGTTATACAAACACAGCAATGCTTCTTTGGTAAGCAGAGGTCTTACCTTATATATAATGCCTAAGGATTTAGACATTTTTCCATTTGTGTATTTTATATGTTCTTTCCAATTAAGTTTATCACCAACAAATACACCAAGAAATTTGGTTGAGTTACATTTTTGTATTTTTTCATTTCCTAGTAAAATATTTTTGTCATTTGGGATATATTTGTTACCAACAAATACAATATAATGTGTCTTACTAACATTGAGAGACAATTTATTTGTTAATAACCACTGTGATACTTTGTGCAGTTCGCTATTGGTCGAGTCAATGAGCGTATTTAAGTACGACCCAGAATTGTAAATATTTGTATCGTCCGCAAATAAAAAAAAATTGAGCAGATTAGAACTGTTCACTAAGTCATTAATATAGATTAGAAAGACTAATGGACCAAGATTCGAACCTTGTGGAACACCTATTGCATTACTTTCTAGATTTAATTTCACTCCACTCAATTCTGTATACTGCAAACGATTTGACAAATACATTTTAAACCATTTATATGACGCATTTCTAACCCCGCAATGTAACAATGTGTCCATTAAAATTCCAAGATCAATTGTATCAAGGGCCTTCCTTATGTCCAGAAATACCCCGATAGTTGTTTGACTTTTATTATTACTTCTGACAATTTCGTTAATCATCCTTATAATAGCAGCTTGTGGAGAAGCGCACTTCCGAAACCCATACTGTTCATCCACCAAAATATTGTGTTCTCCCAGGAAAGCTGTTAAGCGTTCAAAGACTAGTCGTTCAATAATTTTACCGAATGTATGCAAGGTTGATATAGGGCGATAATTTGAGACCTGGAGAGGGTCGCCTCCTTTAAAGATGGGTATAATTTTAGCTAACTTTAATCCAGTAGGGAAAACTCTGTTGCGAAAGGATAAATTAATTATTTGTGCTAATTTAGGTGCTTGTATATAGTCAAGTTGCCAAAATGTTGACCCTGCAATGTTAATTACTGTAAACTTGTTTTGAGGAAATGTATTATATATGGTTAGGAGAGCAAAATTAGCTTGGTTGCTACTTGTGCAACCTTTAGCATTTCTCAGAATTCAAGATGGCGCCCTCTGCCATCTTGAATTTCGGCCAGTTTTCACCTTTGGATCTTGATGACATAGAGGGTCGTGTAATACCTCTTTTTAGGGGTTTTCCAGGATGGGGAGTCCATTTACGGGGTTAATTTGTGGATATAGGATGAGTAGCAAGGTCAAACCAGAGGTCAGAGATCAAATTTTGCCTAAAATCTGGAAAATTACCAATATTGACCGATTGTATGTGGTTCATTGTCTTTCTATTCCAGCATTTTACTAGGTTGGGTAGGTAGGTAGATATAATATGTTTGCTATGTCTACATGTACCGTAGGTATATCCCGGGAATCATTATATATTTTGTATTAAATTTTGTTTAGCAGGTTGAGCAATGGGTCAGAGTGCATTGAACACCAATATTCACCATGCATGCACTCCCCACGCTGTGAGAACAGTGGTTTAACAACTTTTCTTCTAATTTCAGATTGTGACAAACCAGTGTAATCAGCATTGATACCCCCAGGCTGTCACACTCATCATGTCTGCTGGAGGGGAGAAGTGCCTGTTTAGTCCATGTAATGCCAGTGGAGCGCTGCAAACATTCAAGACCGTCGCTGTGCAGATCATCGCTACAAGCAAAGTGAAGCAGGATGAACTGTACAGAACTCTCTCTGGAAGTAATATTCTAGCTCACAAGTCATGTTACTGTAGCTATACTTCGAGAAGTAGAAACAATGAACAGCCGAAGAGAAAGTCTACACTAATTGACAATGGTGTTTCCAAAAGATTGTTGAAGTCTCAATGTAGTGACTTTGTTTTCAAGCGAGACTGTTTGCTGTGTGGGAAAGAGTGTAAGCCGAAAGACAGCAAGAACCCACACAGCTGGGTGCAGGTCAGACAGTGTAAAACTGTAGATAGAAGTGGTGATATCACGTTCAAGCAACACTTGGAGGACATCTGTGATGAGAGACAGGACCAGTGGGCTAATGAGGTAGTTGTTCGACTCAGTGGGGTCATTGATCTGCATGCTTCTGACGCACAATACCATGTCTGCTGTTATGATAAATTTCGAGTTGTCCCAATGTCCTGCCCCTCCATGACGGCGCCTGTGGAAGAGGCGCTGAGGTCCGTGGTCATGACGATGGCTGAAAATATGACAGAGACGTGGACGACAGTGGAGCTGTACTCCATGTACATCGCTGCTTCGGGCACTGTGACAAGAAGACAGTTTGTGTCCAACATCACAGATTACTTCGGCGCCAAGCTGCTTGTACTCCACATCGAGGGTTGTGAAAGCGTAGTTGGATTTAAAGCCAGCCTCGGACAGTTTATCAAAATTGCCAAGAAAAGCAGCAGCGACGATGACGAGCTGGAGAAGATGATGAGGAAGATTCGTGGCGAGGTCAGGGCGACACATAGGCCTGGAGACTACAACCTCAGTGACTATGTTCGTCACAAGATCATTGAAAACACCAGAACTACTCTTCTTAAACTAGTATCTAGCCTTGTATCTGGAGGCAACATCACAAAGCCATCCCTGACCCTAGCTCAGTGCATTCAACAGCACATTTGTGGTGCCGGCAGAAACCAGTCTACACTCGGGCTCGCTGTGAAACTACATCACAAGCATGGTAGTTCAGAGCTCATCAAGACTCTCAATGAGCATGGTATCACAAGCACATATGATGAAGTGCTGTGCTTCCGCAAGTCAGTGGCCAAGTTCGTGTTGGACAACAAATCAGATTACCACAAGAAACTTGGCTTAAGCACAGATCGGACCTATCTTCAGCTGGGCTGACAACTACGATTTGTACATTGCGAGCCCAAATGGAATGAAGAGCACCCATGCCATGGTCATGGAGTTCACCCAGCATCCTGCTGGTATCATCAACACAGGAAACATTGGCGTGATGCAGCTGACTATTCCTCGACTCAAGAAACATGACATGTCCTCTGTGCGATTCACCCACCAGTTTATACAGCTGGAGCACTATAAGGGGCCTTCCAAGGTGAATCCACCCCTGCTTCCGATGAAAGCTCTGTCCGCTGAAGAGTTGCAGGTTCAGTCCGCATCAGTCATGTTCAGTCAGGAGCGAGATGCGGCATGGTTGTCACAAGTCCACGGGAACGATAAGCCAGTTGAGTGGGCAGGCTTCAATGCTCAGCAAGACTGATTGGTGGCAGGTTCTGCCCAGAAGCCCAAGACACTGGTCGTGTTCGGACCGATGATCGACTCACCGCCTGCTCACCCCGACACTGTAATAACTACGCTTGTGTATCTTGAGAGGACTCTCAATAGTTTTGGGATGCAGTACACTCACCTCACAGTTGACTTGATGGGGAAGGTTCTCCATCTGTCGCACATACCAGCTCAGATATCGGGCATAGTTCTGATGACCTGCTGCGAAGAAGTATGGCAGCATCTCCTTGAGACAGTGCTGTTGGAGTAGGAATTCACCGTTCCTCTCTCCGCGCAGGAACATAAGCGACAACAATGTCGGTTTGACAAGGCAGTCCACCCATAGCCTCCCGGTCGGGTGTTGTCTGACTGACTCCAGGTAGAAACTCTGCTCCTCATAAGTCTTGGCGCCATTCGAGAAGAAATTCTGCAGCAACACGGCAATGATGAGACGGTATGCCCGTAGAGCATTGGTCCAGGCCTTTCCGTTGACAATGCTGGTGATACCAGCAAACGCTGCACTGGTGAGAATGTCCACACCAGATGCCTTCATCAGTTTTCCTATACAGCCCAGGAAACTCATGAGAGTGTGCATCATACCTGGTGAAGTATGACGCCGGTCCAGCGCAGAGGGTCGTTCCATTGAACTAGGCATGCAGTCTAGGCACAGTTGACTGAGTCCGGTCCCTCCAGCCCTTATCGACGAGTACGGCTGCTTGAGGAAGGGTGACAAGGCAGTGCTCGTCAAATCTCTTGGCGTCTTTGTCACGACTCAATCTGCTCCAGATGTGGTGCTGGTTGATGGCGGTCAGCTTCTGTACCACGTTGTATGGCCAGTCTCCGGGACTACAGGAGACCTGGCTGCAAGTTTCGGCACTAGACTGGCCCACTACTCTCCTGTCTCCAAGAAAATAGTTCTGTTCGACAGATATGACCAAGAAGCTCCCAGTGCTGCAAAGGACCACAAGCGAACAAGAAGAGGAAGAGCCAAGGAAGTTCGGCTAACCGCAAATACTCCCCTTCCATGTCGAGAAGCTATTCTTCACAATTCCAAGAACAAGAATCTGCTCAACAACATTCTATGCGGCTATCAACTTCCACACAATATTCAACTCATCAACAAGCTGGAATGTGTCGTTACCGATGATGAGGCAGACATAACCCTCTGCAGCTACATGCTGAAAGCAGTGGAAGAAGGCGCCGAGACCATCCGCATCCTCAGTGATGACACTGATGTCTTTGTTCTCTTGGTGTACTGGACATCGAGGATGCAAGTTTCCGCCAAGATTGAAATGGAAAAATGGAATGGGGATGTCTTGGACATCAACGAAACTGTTTGGCGGTTAGGCCCGAGAAAGTGCAGCCAACTTCTTGGTGTCCATGCACTGTCAGGCTGCGATACAGTATCATACTGTATCATTTGTAGGTAGTAGGGGTAGGCAGCCCCGCCCAGGGAAGTACTACCGCCAAGGTTTCGGGAGACTCAGGGAATAGCCTGAATTCCATTTTCTCTCCCAGGCCTTGGTAGCTGGATACATATCTTTCTGCCTCACACATCAGGGGTATCAGGAAAACCCTCTTTATATAACATACACATCCAACTTCACGACATTGCCCTACATCGCTATCCTCTATCCATAAAATACTACTCTTCACACTACATATCATACATGTAACACCATACACTTACCTTATAAATATGGCAGTACAATTGTTAAGAGCAAACCTGGTGGTCCCTCGGATATCCACCCCCGGAAGGGTTGGGTTATTGACACAGGGCCCTCCCGGTCGTCATCATGCGACTGTGTCAAGAGCATTGCAACGTCCCAAAGCTGCTTGTCAGTACAGCTATTTCTTTAGTAATATAAGGGGACTTCACTCTAACATCAATTCTGTACACCAATTTCTTCAAGCAGAATCCCCTACTCTCCTTTTTTTGACAGAGACTCAAGTAACATCCACATCTGACACATCTAGATTTAATTTTCCAGGTTATCAACTGCTCCAAAATTTCAGACCTAAAGGTGGTGTATGTTGCTTCGCAAAATCTGAAATTGCCCTGGAGGAGGTTACTAGTTTCAATTGTCCCTATTTTGATTATTCTATATACAAATTAATTTCTGCTGGTAAATTTAAATACATATGTTGCATCTACCGTTCCCCAAATACTCCTCCAGAGCAAAGTCTTTTTGATTCTCTGTCCTCACAACTCAGTGTCCTCAACTTAAATGCTTCTTCTGAAATCACTGTGTTGGGTGATTTTAATGTCCATAATGTTGAATGGCTCACTCATTCAGCCAGGACTGATGATGCTGGTCTTGAATGTGAGCTATTTGCAGACTCATTTAATCTCATTCAACTAGTCAACCAACCCACCCGTGTACCAGATAATCCTAATCATAATTCCCACCTACTGGACTTATTTTTAACAACCAATTCAGAAAATTATGATGTTACAGTGAGGTCCCCACTTGGATCTTCTGATCACTGTCTGATACAGGCCACCTGTCTATCACCTACCACACCTTCCCACTCTGAACCTGTTTTGGTGACTAAATGGCATTACGATAGGGCAGACTGGGAGGGTCTTCAAGGTTTCTTTATTGATATTCCCTGGACCTCTTTCTTTTCTAATGATGCACACTCCACCTTGAGCCACATACAAGATTTTGTAAAAATTGGAATGGAAACTTTTATTCCTCATCAAAAGTACAGTAAAAGATCTAATTCACCTAAATGGTTTGACCATAATTGTGCTAGAGTAACTGAACAAAAAGCAATAGCCTACAATGCATACACAAGATCAAAAACACATGAAGCCTTTAATTACTTTAGAAACATCAGAAATCATGCCAAAACTGTATTAAACCTAACTAAATCAAACTTTCTCCATAAGCAGGCAAATAAACTTCTAAATAATCCAAATTATAACAAAATATTTTGGTCTGCTCTTAACTCATTCAAATCCAACTTCACTACTGCTTCATCCATTCCACCATTAAAATCTCCGACTGGCAATCTTGTAAGTGACCCACGAGGTAAAGCTAACCTTCTTGCAGATATGTTCTCCACCAACTCAACCTTTGATGAAATAAATCAAGATGTCCCTGTACTTAATTTTAATTCACCTGAAATTCCCTCACTTAAGATCCACACCAGACATGTCAAAACTATTTTGCAGAATCTCTCAGTAGATAAGGCTCCTGGTCCAGATGAAATTCCTCCAATAGTACTTAAGAATTGCTCCTTGGTGCTCGCTCCTGTATTGGCACAATTTTTCCGTCTGTATACTCATACCTCATGCTTCCCAGTACTCTGGAAAGAAGCAAACATCCATCCAGTTCCTAAAAAAGGTGCCTCTTCAGATCCATCAAACTACAGACCAATAGCTATAACTTCCACTCTTGGCAAAGTTTTTGAAATTATATTAAATAATCACATAATTAAGCATCTGGAAAATAATAAATTAATCAGTGATAGGCAATATGGTTTTAGACGATGTCGATCAACTGCAGACATTCTTTGCCTTCTTACGCATCAAATCAACCAAGCTACAGACCAACATGGTGAAACACATACAATAGCACTGGATATATCAAAGGCATTTGATAGAGTCTGGCATCAATCCTTATTGTCGAAGATGTCACACTACGGCCTTGCATCATTAGTTCCACTAATTTCTTCTTATCTTCATAACAGAAAAATACGTGTAATGGTAGATGGCCTTTATTCTCAATTTCACTCAATAAATGCTGGTGTTCCCCAGGGATCAGTTTTGGCCCCAACTCTGTTCCTCATTCATATCAATGATCTCATATCTACCACTCATAATCCAATACATTCCTACGCAGATGACTCAACACTCCACAGTTCCTTCACATTTACCAATTCTTTCACCCAACCCGATCTTATAAATTCAAAAATAAACACTGCAATTTCTCTGAACCAGGACCTTTCTAGAATTAATGAATGGGGACAAGAGAATCTAGTTTCCTTTAATGCACAGAAAACCAAGTACATTCAATTTTCTAACCGACAGAATCTCACTGACTCCCATATATTTTTTAATGATGTAAATATTCCCACTTCCCCTAGTATTGACATTCTCGGTGTAACATTAACTACTAACTTGAGCTGGACACATTATGTTAGAAGCATTGCTAAGAATGCCTCTAAGAAACTGGGACTCCTGTACAGAGTTCGAGAATTCTTCACTGACGAGCAGTTGGCCGTAATATATAAAAGTCATGTGCGCTCTCAGATGGATTACTGTTCACCTCTGGGGTGGAAGTGGAGTGGTTGCATTGAGGCAGTTGGACAAAATTCAAAATAAAGCTATTAGATTAATCAATAACCCTGCAATCACACAGGACCTTCCTACATTAGCCATACGAAGAAACGTTGCATCCCTTGCATTATTCTACAGATATTTTCACAGCAATTGTTCCGAGGAACTTGCTTCAATTGTGCCGCCTCTCCACATCTTTCCCCGTAGAACTAGGGCAGCTGAGAGCGCCCATGAATTTACACTTTCTCCTCCACAATGCAGAACTTCTGCTTATCAGAATTCATTTATCCCCAGAGCTACTACTCTTTGGAATTCACTTCCCTCGAATTGCTTTCCACAAACTTACAATCAACAAATGTTTAAATCCAGTTGTTACAAACATTTTATGAATGGAGGATGCCTTTAGGCACATGGACCTTTTTGTTTTATCTGTGTTTTTCCTTCCTCCGTTCATTGTCTCTTAACAAAAAAAAAAAAAAAAAATACCCCTTTGGAAAGGGAAAGCTGGCAGCACTCAAACTCCTAGAGATAGATATACCAGGTCTCGATGAAGTGCTCGGACAGCCAAGCGTGACCCACACTCAGTTGCAGGAGACAGCATGCACCTTCTTCTTACCACTCTACGGACAGAAGAGCTGTACAACAATGAATGACACACATGCTCACTTCTACCGTGCCCGTAAGAAGCCTCCAGCACTGAAGAAACTGCCACCGACTGATGCGAACCTGCAGCTGCACGTGCTCCGAGCTCATCTTCAGATGCTACTGTGGAAGGCAGCGGACCAACGTGATCCACCTGTAGAAGCTAGAAATATTGCCAACTTTGGTTGGAACATCGAAAGCTCCACCATCACACCAGCCGTCTCAACAGCGCCACTTGCTCCCCAAGCACTCCTGGATGTAGTTAGCTGTAGCTGCACTGCAGAGGGCAAGGCTTGCAGTGGCACACGATGCAGCTGCAGCAGTGCAGGCCTTTCATGCACGGATTACTGTAAGTGCGAGGGAGGAGACATTTGCTGTAGTCCTTTCACCAGGAAGCACATGGATATAGAAGACGAAGAAGGGGAGCTAGATGTGGATAATGAATAAACAAACATATGATTCACTTCTTTTATATATATATATATATTTGCATATTGTAGTGGCTGACAAATAAATTCATATTCAAACCACATAAATGTGATTTTTCCAGATTTTAGGCAAAATTGTATCTTTGACCTCTGGTTTGACCTTGATACTCACCCTATATCCACAAATTAACCCCAGAAATGGACTCCCCGTTCTGGTAAACCCCTAAACAGAGGTATTACAAGACCCTCTATGTCATCAAGATCAAAAGTTGAAAATTGGCCAAAATTCAAGATGTCGGAGGGCGCCATCTTGAATTCTGAGAAATGCTAAAGGTTGCGCAAGTAGCAACCAAGCTAATTTTGCTCTCCTAACCATATATAATACATTTCCACAAAAAAAGTTTACAGTAATTTACATTGCAGGGTTTACTATAGGAAGTATAGGGGCGGCAACTAGACTAATATGTATAATTTTCTTAATAATTTGTATATGAATATTGTCATATCTAGGACTTGTAATTTTTAATTCATTAACAGTTTTTATTATGTCGTTAGTTGAGACGAGTGACAAATTAAAACTCGAATATTGGCCTTTTAAATATTGCAAAGGGGAACGGTCACAGGTCGGTAATGTATTTGCTAGTACATTCCCTATAGAAGAGAAATATTTGTTCATATGATTAGATATCTTTTGGACATCTGACTCAATGTCGTTGTTTATAGTTATAGATTTAATATTAGTTTTGTAGTTAGTTTTACGGCATAATATTTCGTTCAACACCTTTCAAGTCTCCTTACTATCGCTCTTTACCATATTTAATTTATTTTCATAATATAATTTGTTTGCGGTTTCTAATTTTTGATTTACCATGTTCCTGTATGCACGATACTCATCGCCAAATGTCAAAGGCTTTTTAATACATTTTGTATATAATTTGAGTCTATTTTTTATATATACTTTCAACTCATTAGTCACCCATGGTTTTAAGGCTGCTTTTTGTTTGATCACTATATTATTCCGCGTTAAACACATGTCCACTACATTTTGAGTACATTTTAAGAAGGAATCATAATCTTTGTTTACATCATTGATTAACTGACAATTTGTTATGGCTTCGTCCACAGCCGAACACAAATCTTCATCATTGGTATGTTTATAATTTCTAAATCTGAGGTTAACTTCGTTGTTTCCCTTATGATTCATGGACTTAACATTTATAAATGGCGCGAAGTGATCCGATATGTCTGACAATAGGATACCACTATCTATCTCTGCTTTAATACCGTTGCACCAAATATGATCAATCAACGAAGCACTCGAAGCTCCAACTCTCGTCGGTTTGTTTATACAAGGATAAAAACAATGACTATATACCATATCAACAAATTCCTGAACAACTCGAGTATTATCATATTTAAGCAAATCAATGTTAAAATCACCCATTATATAGCAAGTCTTTTGAGATTATTTAATTGTATTTACAATTTATGACAGAGAATAAATAAAAGTATTTATATCTGAATTCGGTCTTCTATATACAACGCCGACAAGATTGGTTGCCTTATCAATTTTGTGTTCATCAAATAGAGATTCTATGGAGTCATTAGTTACACACATGTTTGAAATAGGTTGACATTCAGCTCCGTTGTTCAGATACATAGCAACACCACCTCCTTGTCTATTTCGATTATTAGTATAACATTTATATCCTGAGATTGCGTATAAATGTTCAATGTCTGAGGTCAATCTCGTTTCAGTAAATGCATTTATTTTTATATTACTCAGAACCGAGGTTAAGTGATTTATTATGAATTTTCTAAATTATTTGGAATGCTTCTAATATTATGAAACAATATGGTATTTTTAGAATCGGTACATCGAACCACTGATTCAAATTCTGACTGGTCATAATAATGAGACGTTGAAAGAAGACAAATATTTCGAACAATATTTTCATCAGGATCACAATTATAGGTCAGTCTAGAGTCTTGAAGCAGTTTAATGAAAGGTACTGGACCTCACGAGCAGATACAATTGTTAAAGAAGTGATCCAAAGTTGTTTGGGGTGTCAAAGAGGGAAAGACGGACGAGGACCCAAACAATGACCAGGACACATTCTGGCCTGAAAATCGTGGGAGAAGTTGTCTGTGGACATTATGGGACCTCTGCCTAGACATACGAACAAAAGGTACATCCTGACCTGTGTCGACGTCTTTTCAAAATATACGGTTGCTTATGCTATTCCGGACAAGAAAGCTGAGACCGTGGCTAATAGTATTCTGGAGAAAGTAATTTTTGTGTATGGCACCTCCGGATGTATTCTGAGTGATAGAGGAAAGGAATTTAATAATGAGATTTGTCAACATTTGGGGGATACTTTGGGTTACCAGATACAACATACCTCCCCGTATTATCCACAAGGGAACGCTATATGTGAAAGAAATCATCGGTTACTAGCGAATTGTGTACGAGCTAGTCTAAGTGCGCAAGGGGAAGAAATATCCCGAGGTTGGCCAGAACTATTACCAGAAATTGTCTGGGGAATCAATGCCACCGTTTGTAGAACTACCGGGTATTCTCCCTATGAGATTATTTTTGGAATTACTCCGAAACTACCTCAAGAACTACTATTACCCTATCCCGTCAATTCCGCCAAATACTCCCGACCAGAACATTATCTGTGAGATCAAGGGGAAAGACGGCAACAAGTTCATAACCACGTTACTCAACGGTAGCCCGAGAAACTTACCTTAAATAATCCATTTTGCCGGGGAGGGGGGAATATATTCTGGTCAGGAGATATGAGCCCACATGGACCGGTAAATTGGAAGAGATATATGAGGGTCCCTTCCGGGTTGTGGAGATAAATGGACCATACCAAGTCTTATATTTGCATCATGGAGATATTGTTTCGGCTACGCATATTCGCCATGCCAAACGGTACGAGGGCATTTTACCCCCAGACATGAGCGAGTGGAGTAGCGAGGAAGAAAGTGAGGAAGATATAGAATCCGGGGCTAATAATTCTGATTATTTTTCAACTCGTTATAAAACAGAAGATCGCATTCGGAGAGGGGATTATACTGGGGACTTTCCGTTCTGGCAGTCCTACAGATGTAACCAAAACGAGAGTCATTCCAGGTCAGAACAAGAGAGAAATGGGGGAACCGAGGAAGCTACTACAAGCGGGGAGGGGGAACCCCGAGAACTTACCAATGACGATAATTCTACGGACCCCGAAAGCGAAGTTTCAGACTCTGAGAGAGATTTCAATGAGAGTTAAGTAGTGAGGAAGAGTATCCCCGAGCAGAAATGACCGGAAAAGGAGTATTTACTGAGGGTATAAACATAAGTAGTTCCACTTTAACTAAAATAAATAAGTCACAGGAAATCAGAGCGACTGACTTCCCGACTTAAGAGTCCAGCAAATTTCTCTAAAGCAATGGGCCCCGCAGAAACAATTACATACAGTGGTAGAGTTAGCCGACCACCAATCAGGTATATGGACGAGGTCTCTCTCAACTGATCCTCAGTTACGGCTCCGTCGCCTTATAGCTATTGTCGACGGAAAATGGCAAGGAGTACAGACCACCAGAGCTTTCTAGCAACTTCTCAGCTAACCGGGTCAAGTTCTGTTAGCCAAGGCTGCGGAAGGGAACCAAAATCCAGCAATCCAGTTGCACAGGTGTATTTGTGAACACAGTGGACTAATTGATTGGCAGACTGATGGCAGGGATTTTAAAGCGATAGTACTGCGGCGATCAGGAGCTCGCCTTAATTTCACACGGGGTGATAAAGTAAGAATCCTGCCAGCCAATCAACGTGCTGCATTTGACTATCTCTTTAAACCAGCTGAGTTTAACATTCCTGACGTTTCCCCCAACTCTGCCACACCCTCCCGTGCAGCCAATCACGAGCCTCTGTTGTCGGAGCAAGCAAAAACTGTGCCAGCCGCACATACACCTTCATCCTTCAAATCGCTCTCGCTCCCTCCACAGGCCGTTTCTTTGAGTTGCAATAGATCTATGACATCAGTGCAAGCTCTATACACCCGTAAGCCACTACAAGACCTTTGCAACCATCACCCTGGGACATATTACGAAGAGATAAGACCAGAGGAAAGGGGAAGAAATGTTCAAACCATGCAGCTGGAGAAACCACTGCCCGGGCGGCTGGCTCAACCAATCACAGCGCGGCAATTCTTGAGGCGGGGCTATAAAGAGGGCCCACTGGGAGATTACTTGCTTCACCTTTCCTATATACTTCCGTTCCGTTCACTTGCCAGCAACTCACACTCTCTCCCTCACCTGGGCAACAATGGGAACTTGGCTATACCTGCTTCAGCCTCCCAGCTCGCCTATCCTACCCCAATAAAGTCCACCTCTGGCCCAACAAAGCTTTCGTCTACTAACCAGATACACCACAAGTATCCTGCTGCTTGTTGTCACATTGCTGGCTTACACACCTATAGCCAAGCAATTCAAGAGGGACGACAGATAATAGATGGAACTGAAGATTTTCAGAAGAACTATTGGCCGGCCTTGAGGTGGTGAAGATTGTTTCAGAGATACCCAAGACTTTTTACAGGACCCTTATGGGCCCGAAATACCATTAGTAAAAAGAGAGAAATGTTTGACAACCCCAGTGGTTCCAACCATTAAAATGTATGTGTTCTTATAGAACAAAATAAAAAGAAATAGATTCGACTCATGAATTAAATAAAAGGATGAAGTGTTGATAGCATATAGCTGTCATTTATAGAGAAGGCTCCAATCCACTTAGCTACCAATAGTATAGGATCTTCTAGGTTAGTAGATAAATGTAAACTATAAAGATAAGGGGAGGATGAAATAAGAGATTAAAAGTTAGAAGCAACTATAGGAATGACGTGGGGATAAATAATAGTTGCAGATAGATTAGATCTAGCTTGAGAAATAGTTAGGACGGACACTAGCCCATAAAATTATGATGAAATATATTTTTTGTTATAAAGGAAACATTGTTATTCCTAGCATTTAAGAAGAAGAATTTGCCGGTATGATAGTGAACTTTGTGATCATGATATAAGTAACAAGTCGAGGCGACTATTGTGAGGAAATATTATACTCCTGAGATATGTAGTTAGTGAGTTGATAAATATAGTATCAATCATATTAAACATTGAGGATAATAATGTAATCATGATATATAGATAATTTGGTGTCGAATATTGATAATATAGATGTTTATGAAATATTGATTATATCGGACCATGTAATGAGATATATTATTTGAGTAAGTGGTGTCAGTGTTATTGAGTTGATTTATTTGTCAGATAGGAAGTCAGAGTGGAGATAATCCAAAACAAAGGGTTATATTAATGTAGGTGCTAGAGATGGACCGAATATTCGTTTCGTATTCGTATGTCCGAATATTCGCTATGTTTTTCAATATTCGTATTCGTATTCGCTATGTTTTTCAATATTCGTATTCGTATTCGTATTCGCATTTCCATTCATAGCTATTTGCAAATAGGCGAATATCTTCACGAAACCAATAGAGTATATACACAAATGTTAAATATTAAATTTTAAAGTTAACACAAACGAATAAATAACAGTGTAGATGTGCGTTGGGGCCGCTAAAGTGGAATGAAGGAGGACTGAGCAGTGTTGCTACTTAACTGTATTTAATAGTACCAGATCAAACTAGTGAAATGTACCAAATTTTTATAAAGTGGAATCACTGCCCGGTAAACGAACGTGTGCTGGACCTGGACATTTGAACCGTCGCAATATTACCATTTCAGACATTATCCAATGTTATAGCATTTCACTAAAATATATTCCATCATATTTCCTCACTGATTTCGTATTTAGTACCAGATATGGACTATTTTATTGGAAAATTTATAACATGTACTTGAGAGAGTCAAATGTACCAAATTTGGTACTTTAGTACCAAAAAAGCGGCAACACTGGGACTGAGGACTGGAAACATAGAAAATTGAATGGATTTCATTTTAAGTATTCAATTTTCTATGGCTGAACTCTTACAATATATTAAACAATAATTCATGCAGTTCATTTATGATATTTAAGAAATTACACATTCACATCGTCATTAAATTCTGGTAATTAATTTCATAGTAATTTAATTAACGTTTGTTGGTGACATAAAAATAATTACCAGTTCTTGAAGGATGAAATAAGGATTGAAATATTCGCTATTCGTATTCGTATTTGCGAATTTTACAAACAAAAATCGTATTCGTATTCGGATTCGCAAATAGTGAAAATTGATATTCGTTCCATCTCTAGACTAGGTGCCTACGGGTACGGATTTATTTGTGTTAAAGATAAAAATATATATATTGTAAGAGTGTTAAAGATAGGGAAATAGAGGTCAAATTCATTAAAGCCTTGATCTTTGGATTAGACATATTGAGGCCCGTTAAAGTTGATATATTATTATGGAGACTAGTAATGTGCCTTTGGATCGAAGTCAGAGTGAGTCAATACCTGAATAGCGGGTATCCAAATAGGTGGTAACGGGAACTTGCGAGTTCCAACGTACAATCTATTGTCGGTCGACGATAATATGCAATCTGAGTGTTGAACTAATTTCGGCCCGAACAGAGAATCAATTGCTAGGGGAACATAAAACTATTAGGGAGTTTGTTAAATAAAGGATACAAACTTCTGAACAACTGTCAAATTATTCCCACCTTAGTAGTATACTGAGAATTAGAAAATAAATAAATACTACAATGATAATTCAAATGTATTTCTGGTGAATAGCAGAGTATTGGATAAGGTTTTTTAACAGTGCCTTACTTTGCCCAATACTTACTTTAATAACAATGATCTGGACCTTCAATTGCGACAATTTTCCGTGTGAATCGTATTTCAACCCTTCTCCCTCAACCCCAAGTCAAGTGTTACCACAAAATACGCTAAATCCGTTCTCAAAAGTCGCTAGCATGTTGCTACATAGTAAACAAATGCTAGAATAGTGCCGCAATCTGTAAAGAGTTTTGGTTTGTTTGTTTTGCAAGATTTACAATGTAATATGACTAGAATGTCAGCAATGTTCTAATTATCCCTAGTAAATGTCTCTAGATATAAAACAAATGGCTGCTTGATTGAAGTAAATACCTCTACATGTAGCGGTAATACTGGCAGCACTGTAAAGTCATCCACCTCCTCCCCCTCCCCAGACTGTGAAAGACAGTCACCCACGTCTCCCTCACCTCGCCGAATAATTATGGTCTGAAGTTTGTATTTGCTTATATTATCCTGTGTATAATTGTAAACCTTCCATGTGTCTCTATTAAGTAATGAGATCTAACAGGATTCATGATACAAATACTAGATATTAATCGGAAGTAATTAATTGTTTTCGGAAAGCTGACATAATTATAATTTATGCGCAAATCACAGGTTATAATTTATATGCGCAAGTAAGAGAATCAAGGGAGGGAAGGACACCCAAGGGATAGGGAGGAGGGAGGGAGGTATAAGAGTAGCCTATTCCACATATCTACAACTCTGTTACCAAACGAATATAGGCAAATACCTTACACAGCCAATATATCTCTCTTTCCCTCTTGTTTGTTTGCACACCGGTACAACTGAGGAAGATCCCTTACACCTGCAACCAAAATTAAAATGGGAGCCTGCAGTTAGACAAGTGGTCCACACAAGGCAGTTCCCTTTCACACCCAACCTATCTCACCATATCCCTATCTGATTATATCTTGAAACTCTCTATTGTTCTTGATCCCACTATTGCACTCGGTACCCTATTTCACATACCTACAACTCTGTTACGAAAGGCAGATCCCTTACACAGCCAATCTCTCTCTCTCTCTGTCTGGAGGCCCTGCGAGATTCTTGAGAGTCAACATGGAGGCTTCAGCCTGGGCCTGCCAGTCCATACGGTCCGGAGGTCTATGGTAACTCTATGGACACTCTCTCTCTCTCTGTCTCTTGTTTGCACAACGGTATAAATGAGGCAGGTCCCTTCCACATGCAAGCAAGATGAAATGGGAGTCTACAGAGAGCCAAGTGGCCCACACAAAGCAGATCCCTTTCACACCCAACCCATCTCTTAAATGTTATCTGTTACTTACACTACTTACTATACACCCATGTTATCATATACCTGCAACCAAGATACAATTGTAAGAAATAGAAACATACTAAAATGGGGTTCTGCAGAGAGCCAACTGGCCCACACAAGGCAGATCCCTTCCACACCCAAACCATCTCATAAATGACATGTGTTACTTACTCACAATACTTACCATACACCAATGTTTTCATATATACCCACCACTCACGAGGTTGTCATTGGTATGCATTGACAACCTTTTCTAAAAATGTACAGCTATCCATTGATAGCTGCAATCCCTACGGCCTGGAACAATTAATCTTCACTGGTAATTATGTTACTTGAAGTGTAAACTTATCTCATCACTGTGGGTAATACATGGTCGGAAGAATCATCGATATAGGTTTTTTTTTTTTTTTTTTTTTTTTTATTTTTTTTTTTTTTTTTAAGAGACAATGAACGGAGGAAGGAAAAACACAGATAAAACAAAAAGGTCCATGTGCCTAAAGGCATCCTCCATTCATAAAATGTTTGTAACAACTGGATTTAAACATTTGTTGATTGTAAGTTTGTGGAAAGCAATTCGAGGGAAGTGAATTCCAAAGAGTAGTAGCTCTGGGGATAAATGAATTCTGATAAGCAGAAGTTCTGCATTGTGGAGGAGAGAGTGTAAATTCATGGGCGCTCTCAGCTGCCCTAGTTCTACTGGGAAAGATGTGGAGAGGCGGCACAATTGAAGCAAGTTCCTCGGAACAATTGCTGTGAAAATATCTGTAGAATAATGCAAGGGATGCAACGTTTCTTCGTATGGCTAATGTAGGAAGGTCCTGTGTGATTGCAGGGTTATTGATTAATCTAATAGCTTTATTTTGAATTTTGTCCAACTGCCTCAATGCAACCACTCCACTTCCACCCCACAGAGGTGAACAGTAATCCATCTGAGAGTGCACATGACTTTTATATATTACGGCCAACTGCTCGTCAGTGAAGAATTCTCGAACTCTGTACAGGAGTCCCAGTTTTTTAGAGGCATTCTTAGCAATGCTTCTAACATAATGTGTCCAGCTCAAGTTAGTAGTTAATGTTACACCGAGAATGTCAATACTAGGGGAAGTGGGAATATTTACATCATTAAAAAATATATGGGAGTCAGTGAGATTCTGTCGGTTAGAAAATTGAATGTACTTGGTTTTCTGTGCATTAAAGGAAACTAGATTCTCTTGTCCCCATTCATTAATTCTAGAAAGGTCCCGGTTCAGAGAAATTGCAGTGTTTATTTTTGAATTTATAAGATCGGGTTGGGTGAAAGAATTGGTAAATGTGAAGGAACTGTGGAGTGTTGAGTCATCTGCGTAGGAATGTATTGGATTATGAGTGGTAGATATGAGATCATTGAAATGAATGAGGAACAGAGTTGGGGCCAAAACTGATCCCTGGGGAACACCAGCATTTATTGAGTGAAATTGAGAATAAAGGCCATCTACCATTACACGTATTTTTCTGTTATGAAGATAAGAAGAAATTAGTGGAACTAATGATGCAAGGCCGTAGTGTGATATCTTCGACAATAAGGATTGATGCCAGACTCTATCAAATGCCTTTGATATATCCAGTGCTATTGTATGTGTTTCACCATGTTGGTCTGTAGCTTGGTTGATTTGATGCGTAAGAAGGCAAAGAATGTCTGCAGTTGATCGACATCGTCTAAAACCATATTGCCTATCACTGATTAATTTATTATTCTCCAGATGCTTAATTATGTGATTATTTAATATAATTTCAAAAACTTTGCCAAGAGTGGAAGTTATAGCTATTGGTCTGTAGTTTGATGGATCTGAAGAGGCACCTTTTTTAGGAACTGGATGGATGTTTGCTTCTTTCCAGGGTACTGGGAAGCATGAGGTATGAGTACACAGACGGAAAATCTTTGCCAATACAGGAGCGAGCACCAAGGAGCAATTCTTAAGTACTATTGGAGGAATTTCATCTGGACCAGGAGCCTTATCTACTGAGAGATTCTGCAAAATAGTTTTGACATGTCTGGTGTGGATCTTAAGTGAGGGAATTTCAGGTGAATTAAAATTAAGTACAGGGACATCTTGATTTATTTCATCTAAGGTTGAGTTGGTGGAGAAAATATCTGCAAGAAGGTTAGCTTTACCTCGTGGGTCACTTACAAGATTGATAGTCGGAGATTTTAATGGTGGAATGGATGAAGCAGTAGTGAAGTTGGATTTGAATGAGTTAAGAGTAGACCAAAATATTTTGTTATCATTTGGATTATTTAGAAGTTTATTTGCCTGCTTATGGAGAAAGTTTGATTTAGTTAGGTTTAATACAGTTTTGGCATGATTTCTGATGTTTCTAAAATAATTAAAGGCTTCATGGGTTTTTGATCTTGTGTATGCATTGTAGGCTATTGCTTTTTGTTCAGTTACTCTAGCACAATTATGGTCAAACCATTTAGGTGAATTAGATCTTTTATTGTACTTTTGATGAGGAATAAAAGTTTCCATTCCAATTTTTACAAAATCTTGTATGTGGCTCAAGGTGGAGTGTGCATCATTAGAAAAGAAAGAGGTCCAGGGAATATCAATAAAGAAACCTTGAAGACCCTCCCAGTCTGCCCTATCGTAATGCCATTTAGTCACCAAAACAGGTTCAGAGTGGGAAGGTGTGGTAGGTGATAGACAGGTGGCCTGTATCAGACAGTGATCAGAAGATCCAAGTGGGGACCTCACTGTAACATCATAATTTTCTGAATTGGTTGTTAAAAATAAGTCCAGTAGGTGGGAATTATGATTAGGATTATCTGGTACACGGGTGGGTTGGTTGACTAGTTGAATGAGATTAAATGAGTCTGCAAATAGCTCACATTCAAGACCAGCATCATCAGTCCTGGCTGAATGAGTGAGCCATTCAACATTATGGACATTAAAATCACCCAACACAGTGATTTCAGAAGAAGCATTTAAGTTGAGGACACTGAGTTGTGAGGACAGAGAATCAAAAAGACTTTGCTCTGGAGGAGTATTTGGGGAACGGTAGATGCAACATATGTATTTAAATTTACCAGCAGAAATTAATTTGTATATAGAATAATCAAAATAGGGACAATTGAAACTAGTAACCTCCTCCAGGGCAATTTCAGATTTTGCGAAGCAACATACACCACCTTTAGGTCTGAAATTTTGGAGCAGTTGATAACCTGGAAAATTAAATCTAGATGTGTCAGATGTGGATGTTACTTGAGTCTCTGTCAAAAAAAGGAGAGTAGGGGATTCTGCTTGAAGAAATTGGTGTACAGAATTGATGTTAGAGTGAAGTCCCCTTATATTACTAAAGAAATAGCTGTACTGACAAGCAGCTTTGGGACGTTGCAATGCTCTTGGCAATGATGGGTAGTTTCCCTAGTCTCCTCTTCTAACCCCAACCCAATGTTCCAAGGTGTTAAGGCAGGAAAATGTCCTGCCTTACATAGAGGCACCACACATGTCAAACTACCGCTGCCATGCTCAGTAGTTGGCAAGTGTGTGGAACTCCATCAAACATCCATAGCAGAGTTATGAAGCTTGGGAGGGATATATAGTAGCTAAAAAGATAAATTCAGATAGTCTGTCGCCTTATAATTGGTAGCCGCCCTTCCTAAACTTTATATAATCATGTGAATAATTGCTGGAATATAATGAAAATGACGTCACCGGTACTGAATGGCTTTAGTTACTGCGAATGGGAAAGTCATAACACACCCATGAATGAACAGCTTTTCATTCCCTGTCATATCCTAACTGCCCATTTCTTTAAAACTAGGCTAGCTAGGACTACCAAAATGGCCACACTCTTAAAAGCCTACACTCTTTAACGGTCACAACCAAAATGGCTACATTCCTAAATGGCCACACTCCATAAAATTCACAAACAAATGGCTACACTCCATAATGGCCAGTCTTTTAAACATCCATGGCCCAATCCAAACCAGCTACACTCTAAAATGCCAACATTCTTTAACGGTCACAACCAAAATTGCCACTCTTAAATGGCCATACACCTTATCGGTCACAACCAAAACAGCTACACTCCTTAACGTCCACACTCTAAAACAGTCCCACTCTTAGCGACGACAACCAAAGTGGCCATTTTTAGTAATTACCAAAATGGTCACACTCATAAACAGCCACAATTAAAACGGCCACATATTTCATGTTTACTGTTACTCGTTAACTTGCCCTAACTATCTACACCTACATCATCTGTACATGCACGATATAACTACACCCAATACGCCCCAAATAAACTTAGCCTCCTATGCAGATGACATAACACTCACATGCACACACCATGACCCAAAAAGAGCAACAGATCTCCTTCAACCCTATCTCAACACACTACATGGCTGGTGCACTACAAACAGACTTAATCTAGCCCCAGCCAAATCCACCGCAACCCTGCTCACAAGTTGGACAGGAGAACACGAATACATCCCTCAACTCACCATAAACAACACACCCCTAACACATACACACACACCCAAAATCCTAGGAGTAACATATGATACTCATATGACATTCAAACAGCACACCACAAACATTAAAAAGAAACTGACACCCAGACTTAACGCCCTCAGGTCACTTGCTCACACAAAATTTGGACACAACAAAGAAACTACCACCACAGTATATAAACAATACATAAGATCAGTGATGGAATACGCAAGCCCAGCCTGGGCTTCTAACCTAGCTGAAACACATCATAAGACCTTACAGACTATTCAAAACAAAGCCCTGAAGATCATTACAGGCTGCACAGCTCCTGCACCCACAGATCACCTACATCAAGAAACCAAAATCCTCAAAGTCAAAGACCATCTGGACATGAGAGGCACTCAATTCCTGGCAGCAGCCTCCACGAACCAAGACCACCCACTAAACTACATGGCAACACACCCACAGACACCAAGAAATATCAAAACAACACCCAGCACACGGTATCACACACAATTATTGTCCTCTCTCCCTCCCTGCCCACCCCGAACCAACTTCCAGAAGCACATCCATACTCATATCTCTCACCGATCCATCCACTCACTCACAGACAACACACAGCTGCATGCACGACCTCCCGAAATCCATCCTTCCGAATCCTCCCTTCCTCGCGAGGACAGAGTCCACCTGGCCAGGCTGAGATGCGGACACCATCCAGCTCTCCTGAGCTATCAGAAGAGACTGGATGACTCCGTTGTCGACGCCTGCCCGGGATGTAACACAGCACCCCATACCATTAAACACATCATAGAAGACTGCATTTCACACAACCACTTACGCCAACAACACAATCTACACTCAATGAGAGCTCTGTGGGAAAGCCCGATCGTGGCCATGGCCTTTCTCAGGGACTCGGGGCTGTTCGGCCAGGCAGCTTAGGGAACAACAACAACAACAACAACATCATAAAATATTTACACGAGTGTGACGCCACCATATAATTATACATTATTTACGTTATATACTTTATGTAAATTTAAGTGCTTTTCAATATGTAGTAATGCTCAAATTATACAACTTTTCTATATACATGAACATATTTCTACATCTAGGCCATAACATAGCTGTTCCTAGCCCAATAATATATCTACATGAGTGAATCACCTCCATGTCAGCTTATTTCTGAGACTTCTCCTGGATAATTAAACAGTATCTAGGATACTTTAGGTAAAAAGTGCTCAAAACATATAATAAAGTACAGTACATTATAGTATTTAGTAATGGTGATGTAATAACCTAAACATATTAGGACAATACCACAAAGGCTGAAACAAAAGTCAGCATGATAAAATAATCACAACAGTCATGGTCACAACCAGAAAACAGCCACACTCATCAACGGCCACAACCAAAAGAACTATACTCCTAAATGTCTACAACCAAAATGGCTACAATCTGTTACTTCTGTAGCTTCTCCATGTCCGATAAGTTAAATGATCTTTTGATATCTGTGACACAGCTCCTGTATCCAATACAATACCCTGCTTGCAAAATCGCTCAAACCCCGGACAAGGTTGCTTGCAACTTATTTGTTGTAATTGTTATTGAGGATTTTTGTTGTTTTCGCTTTTTTTCGAACCATATATTTTGAGTTCCCCCCCTAAATAATAACCCGGTCCCCAGGCTCCTTCAAGCTATATAAACAAAAAAAACGTACACTACTTTCAAGCTAAACATGAAATACGAAAATGGGTTAGCAAATGTATCGCTCTGCAGTGTCAAAGTCACTATGCATTCTATGTATTTTATAAGAACATAAGAACATAAGAAAATGGGAGTCTGCAGAAAGCCGATTGGCCTAAGCAAGGCAGATCCCTGTCCCACACAACCCCAATTACAAAGCCCAATTATAGGCTCAACACTCTAATACCCTGAGGATCATCTTACCAAACCGGTTAGAGATTAACGCAGGATTACGGGGGTCTGCAGAGCGCTGATTGGCCCAACCTGGCTGATCCCCCTTCACACCCAACCCTTCTCGTCCATATGCTTATCCAATTTTTTCTTAAAGCTCCCTATCGTTCTTGATCCCACTATATCACTTGGTAGCCTATTCCACCCATCTACAACTCTGTTACCAAACCAATATTTGCCTATATCTTTTCTGAAACGAAATTTATCTAATTTGAAACCATTGGTACGAGTTCTTTCGCTATCACTGAGCTTTAGTACATTTGTCATGTCCCCTTTGTTAATCCCACTAACCCACTTGAACACCTCTATCATATCCCCTCTAACTCTGCGTCTCTCTAACGAATGTAAACCTAATTTCTTCAACCTTTCTTCATACGGAAAATTTCTAATATTATGGATCATTTTTGTCATTCTACGCTGAATTCTCTCCAATGAATCTATGTCCATTCTGTAATAATGTCTTTATGTATTATGTCTTCTTATTATGACACAAATATTGGAAGCAGCTTGACCATTTTGTTTGCCAGCATTAAAGATGCAATGCTGAGTAAAGGAAAACATCCCCCAAATTCCTCTTTTCGAGAAAATTGTCAAGTGTCACAGAATGTAGGGTTTAGTGTTATATTTCCTAAATACATGTTTTTGCACTTCTTCATCTATATATACTTGCAATGTTAAACTGCAAATTCCACTTTGTGACCTTCTCTACCGGGTACCAGAATGTCAGTCCATTCAGAGTTAAGATTGGTTCAAACACTGAGAGCCCCTTGATCTGCCGGGCCATCAACTAACTTTGATATTACTGTTGGTTCAATCATTGTCGACCTTCACCTTCACGTCCTGGTTGTGACTGTCATGTGTAGCCGTCATTGTCTTATACCATTGTCATTATTATATATGACCATTACTATCAACGTTTCACCTGTTTCATTGTTGCCAAATGTTCATATTTTATTGATGTGATCAAAATCCATTTGTGTTGCATTTGGTGTCATGTGTAAACGCATGCTATGCAGTTATATGAGAATGCCACTCTTATTACCACGGTTATTTCTAAAAGTAACATTAAACTTTGTACTAACTGTGTCCTGTGTAGGAAGTATGTTTATGTCATGTCAGCTTTTAATTGTACTGAATCGGTTTCCTTTATTACAAGTATGTGGTTAACGCCTTACGTGCGGGCCCGTCTGAAACTTCTACTACCCGCCAAGCGGGTGGGTTTATCCTAAACGACCTTGTTTCCGTGCTCTTTTTCATGCATAAAGAAGAGCCAGAGTGTAATACAATTATGTATCCCTGAAAGCGCGATAATTGACCTTTCCAATGACACCAGAACCATCCTTCTACGACCACGCGTTCTCTTGCAACGATCGTGCAAGACGAAGGAAAAATCCCTAAAATCCGGTAATTTCCTTATATAATTCCCTGTGTAGCGAGGCAATGAGTGTGGGTGTGTGTGGAGTTGGGCCCAGTGCTGGTGCGGGAGCTGTGCCGAACGGTCAGAGCTGACCTACGCTCCTCCCACCGCTCGTCTCTCTCTCAGAGCCAACTATTGCTCAAAATTGCACACCGCCTGAAGTCGGTCCCCGCCACATAGTCCTTTCTTCTCTAGACTGACTTAAGTCCGGCGCTGTCAGACAAGGGTTAAGGGGGTAGTGGCTATTTTTTGGTCTATTTATTTACTTATTTATTTATACTATAGCTACCTAGCTAGACCTCCAAACTTTCAAGAACACCCAATAGAGATCCTTCAAGATCAATTTATACATTTTTTGCTAGAACAAATTTCCCGGCCAAAGGTTCGCTATCGCTCGCCAGGAAAAATAGACACCTAAATGACACAAAAGGTCTCGATATTGAAAACAAAAAATGGGGCAAATGGTCATAAAATCGCCAAACTAATGGAACGAACATCTTAATATCTCATAGCTAATGGGACTAAACATGAGGGAGAAAAAGAAACTACCTCCCACTTAACCCTCTCCGACATATGACGCAATTTTGAGCCTAATAGGGATACTTTAATTAACACCTTAGTAGCGGGTCCCGCCTTAAGTCGGTTAGAGAACCATAGCCTAAACAGCGGGTCCCACCTTCACCTTAAGTCGTATGCGATTTTGAGCACATTATCGGCTCTAAGAGAGAGTCCACGTGGTGGGAGGACAGCAAGTGGGCTCTGACCGTTCAGCATGGACCTAGTCCCGTCACTGCCGTCACTACCACATCTCAACACATCCCTGGTCCCGTGAGAGAGTGTAAAAACTGAGGCAAATACTATATTTTAGGTTTTTTCCCTTCGTGTTGCAACATCGTTGCAAGAGAACCCGTGGTTGTACAAGGATAATTCAGGTGTCATTGGATAGCTCAATTATCGCCCTTTCACGGATACATAATTGTATTACGCTCTGGCTCTTCTTTATGCATGAAAAAGAGCATGGAATGAAGCTTGTTTAGGGTAAATATGCCTGCTTGGCAGGTAGTAGTGTTACAAAAGGACCCGATAGTTAGGGGTTAAAGCCTTTGTCACCATCAGGGGTATTTAGAACCCTTTAGTTTAGTTACTTCAACCTCTGCAGTTGTCTTTGAGTTAGCTGTGGTCAGAAAACTAATTTTGGAGAGGTAATTATAAGAATGAGAGAACTCTATTACTTATTGCTAATCTGGCAACCTCTGCGTCATATGAGCGTGAAAGGGTTAATAGTGTCATATTCCTGACTGCTAGTCATGACTGTTATAGCGTATTACAATCCATATATTCATGATCATAGACATCGCTAGCAAGTTGTTGTATCATATAGGCCTAGCTGTTTTATTAGTCTTCTTCCGCCAATATACTGTCCAAGGCTTGTTACATGGTGTACAGTCGCGGTCAGTAATGTTGTCTATAATGAATTGAATCACCATATTTATTCCTTGCATGATACTTCCATTTCGGAGATTAGTTTAAGGGAAGATTTCCACTTGAGGGATTTTTTTCCTGGACCCCATTTTCCCTCATGTTTAGCCCCATTGCTTTTGAGATTTTAAGATGTGTGCCCCATTAGTTTGGCGATTTTAAGAACTTTCACCCCATTTCTGTAAATATTTAGACATTTCATGCCATTTAGGTGTCAATTCTTTCCTGGCGAGTGATAGCGAGCCTGTAATTAAGAGGAACCGGCCTTTAGCCGGGACATTTTTCTACCGAAAAATGTACAAATTTATCATGAAATGGGGTCAAGGGGGTGTAATTTTGAGCTTGATGGAGGTCTAGGGAACAAACTAAAAACCTCCCCTTAATCATCTCGAATCTTCGAACTGTATCACCATTAACCCGGCAGAGGCTAGACTGGTATATGAAACGTCCCGCCATGCGAAGGTATTTTGGTTAATTCCCGACGAAAATCGTAATTTTACTATAAAATATTTATTACTTATTCATATGTGCCTAATTTATGTTTAATATGAAAATATTAACATTTAAGAGCAATAAAACAAGTGGGAATAGTATTTTGGAGGTGAAAAAGACGTATTATTGCCAACCAGTCCATTCATGAGTGGAGAGCCGCAGTGGCATATATCCTTTCTTCCTGAGTTCTCAAGCGACACTGACGGCTCTAAGTAGAAGTCTCTCATTTGTCAGGATCTCTAAATGCCTCGCCCATGCTATAGAGACCGCGAGAAGAAAATTCGGACCGAAAATTACCCGATAAAAGAGGGAATAAGAGGAAAAATAGGTGATAATTGAGGAGGGGGGAAGAGGGGGGAAGAGGGGGGGGGGGAAACTGTTATGCCCTGATTTTATTCAGGATTAACGATTGTGTAGGTGAGTTCTGCAAGACTGGAATATCTGGTTTCATATACATACATGCGAGGAATCAACAGAACACATAAATAGAATCTTGGAATGTGATTTGTAATACAGCTTTATGAGTTAACACACTCGCGGCATAGAAAAAGAATCAATTCACTTTGGAGAACATGGGTAGGAGTAATAAGTTCAGTAGGAAAAACTTGGTCTTTCAATTCTCCGAGCACAAGTGTGGATCTGGATTAGAGTATGCACTGCCACTTCCGAATCTCAGGCATTATTATTCTGATACGGACAAGATAAGAAGTGATAAGAAAGTCACTCGAGGGAGGCACTGATTCAATTCTCGCAGTATCTGGTACAGTTCGTTGCTTATGCCTAAGGCTTAGTTATTTCATTTAGATGTTGGGTAACGTCAAGTTTCAACTTTATAAGATCTAGCAGAGGCAATAGACAATTATATTTGTATACTTTTCAACTGTTAATGCACGTGTGGGAAATCGTCACTGAGATAAATTCGCTTTTACCACCTATCCCTTAATTTGCGGGATCACAGAATATATATACCATAACATCCCATTTCGGAAAACTCGTGTCGTGGCTGAGGGTAAATATTGTCGCAGTAATTATTTCGTAATACATTTACTAGCACGAAATATCTGGCAAGAAACAGGGGACTCTAGGATCAAACTCAAAACACTCTTCACAGTTATCAAATAACTTCAAGGTGAGCATAGGCAAATACAACGGTTTGGTAACACAGTATCTCCGCACTGATGCAATTGATGATACTGAATAGTGCACTGTCGGGTTATCTTCTTTTCCTCTTGATCTGATGTTGTCGGGGGCTTCTCGGCTGCTCCAGGGGGCCGTCCAGGGGGTCTAGTTGTGTAGTGAAGTTACAGATGGGCCATCAACCGGTGATGAAGTTCAGTTAAGGTACTCTCGGGTATAGAATCTTAAATGTTTTGCTGCTGGCTGAAGCCAGAGGAGCATCCCATCGAACAAACGTAAGTAGAGTCTACTCAAGGACTCTGCTTAACTGTCTCTGATCCATATGAGAGGTTCAATGAACCCAGGTGGTTTTACCCTTTTAGTCACACACTCTGCGGGGTGCCACAGATGGAGTGTGCCAAGGATCTATTCTTGCTAAGTGCTCCTAAGAGTGGCTTGCATAGACCCTTCTAACATAACTGATCTTTCTGCCCTAGATCTCTGTGAGTGTGGTAGATATATGTATTAATCACAGGTCTCTATATTAACCAATGGGGTGCCACGATTAATAAAGATCCAGGAAAATAATATATCAATGTCACTGATGTTATGAAGACTCCGGGGAGCCGGCCGTCTATCAGCAATCTGGTGGGCGAGTAAAACACAGTCTTCAAGCAGAGCGGGGTGCCGTTCGTCAAAAAGCAATGTTTGCACTCCTGCCGCTCTCCTCCTCTCGGGGTTTATATACAGCAGGGTGGCCCGGTGTTGCCGGGGCCGGGGGCTGATGATTTTTGTCATTGCTGGGTTGCTTGGTCCAGGGCAGGGAGAACTTTGTCTGTTAGGGGTAGCCCTACAGCGGGGCTTACTTCAGGGGGCGTAGAGGAGGCAGAGGCATAACTTCTGGGGCTGGAGCAAACAGGCTCAAGATGGCAAGATGGTGGAGGAGTGGAGGATGCTGGAGGCAGGTGTTGCCTTGGCTGGTGGTGGCCCCTCATATTCTGGGAGGGGGGGGGGGGGGGGCTGTGCAGGGGCTGTGGAGGCATGGTCTAGTAATTTTGGCCCCTCGTTCCCAATGCTCTGGATTAGATAACAGCGTTAGTTCACACCGGACATATGAGAAGAAATTAATAGCAAGTGTTATGGCAAGAGACCCCTGTCGTGTTGTTGTTCACGGAGACTGGGGGCGGAGCACCTCGGCCAGAAAGGTCAGCTGGCTAATTGCCCGACTTGTTATAGTAGCTCCTTTTAAGGTGGAAGAAAAGGAGGGGAAAAGAAGTGAGTATGTCTCTCGTACCTGTAGGCCCGGTTGATCTTACATGACACGTCCGGTAATACCTCAGATGTGTCTGCACGTGTACACAGGTGGTTGCTACCCGTGGGTGCTCCAGTATCCCGTATGACGGGGTCGTGGAGGGGCGGAGCAGGTAGGAGTCCCTCCATGACTTGACACGGCTCGGTGTCTGGGCCTCCGAGTTAATTGGTTTGTTGTTGTCGGCCACCTGGGTCGGCTGGAAAACTCACGTAGGCTACATGTGGCCAAGGGGAGAGAAATCAAGAAAGAGGGAGAGGGAAAATACAGACAGATAGTGGTCAATAAAGTAGGGCATGCGTAATCAGGAGGCAGTGCAATTATCATTATCATGGTGATAAACTGTGTTGGTTACGCACCTGGGGCAAACACGCGACGCAAGGCATTGGCGCTTCCGTGGGGTGATCAGGTCGTCGTCTATGCATGCACAGCTGTCACACTGCCTGGTTGCAACGGAAAAAGGATAGAATCATGTGAACTGTAGTCCGAGAAGGTAGTGTCTGACGAGGCGTGTAGAAGACATGTGGAAGGGAACTAGAAAGAAAAGGCATGTTGGATTAGGTAACACAAAAGTTAGGGGAAGAATACCGCGTGAGGTTTATGGTTTGCTTACTAGTCTAAAATTAGTCGGTTAGTCGGCATGCTGGATTAGTAGGTCAACAAGAGAAATAACAATAATAGGCAATGGTATAAATCAACATAATAACTGGCATGGTTTATATACTTATACCCTTGTAATATAGAGAGATAAGAGGTGTCTTCCCTTCTTACCTTTCTCTCTCAGGGGGTGTCATAGTTAAAGGTATGCATATCAATTAATCAATAATACATGGTCTGCAGTTATGTTGTCTGTGGCGGTTGTAGTTGAGTTTTAGCTGTAGCCAAACGCACGTGAAATTAATACAACAGTAATTACAACAGTCACAGGGAACGTGCACACGACGCGGGCATTATAGCTTACATCATCAAAAAAGGGTTTGGGTTTACATCATTAAATACATATTTAGTTAGGGTTCAATAATGGCAGGGAGGAAAGAAATGTGGCTTGAATACTAGAAGACTATGGTTTAAAAGAGACATGTACATGTGGAGTGGGGTGGAAAGGTTTGGTCTGGAAAGGTTGGGTGTTGTCGTCTGTGGTCGGCCATTTTGGAGTGAGTTGTCCCTGTTGGCTGACGAGGCAGTAAGCTCCTTGGCTGGGGAATTATCGCGAAGGGGGTGGGTCGTTCGCTTTCTCCTCCGACCATGTAGGTGAGCGTTCGTTCGTCTGTCTGTTGCTTTGGTATGGTACATACTTTAGTTACTTAGAAAGGGGGGGGTAATTGGGCATAGGGTACATATCTATATACTGACAATGCAGAGAGATACCAGGTGTCTTGCCTGTCTCTCCCGGGAGAAGGTCGTCTGCAGATTGATCAGAGTTATACATATATAAATCAGCAGAGATAAATCAATACAATAACTAGCATGGAATACATACTTATACCTTCGTACTGTAGAGAGATAAGAGGTGTCTTCCCTCCTGATCTTCCTCTCAGAAGGTTGTCATAGTTAAACATATATATATATATATATATCCTTAATACAATAATACATGGTTTGCCTAGTTAGGCATGCATCTCAATTAATCAATAATACATGGTCTGTAGTCATGTTGTCTGTGGCGGTTGCAGTTAAGTTTTAGCGGTAGCCAAACGCACGTGAAATTAATACAACAGTAATTACGACAGTCACAGGGAACATGCACACGACGCGAGCATCATAGCTTACGTCGTCAAAACAAGGTATGGGGTTGACATCATTAAATACATTCTTAGTTGGGGGTTCATGAAATGGCAGGGAGGACAGGAATGTGGTTTGTATACTAGAAGGCTGTGAGTTAAAGGAGACGTGTACCTGTGGAGTGGGGTGAAGGGGTTTAGTCTAGAAAAGGTTGGGAATGCACAACCTTGGAGAAGGGTTGGGGGTACACAACCCTTCGGGAGGCTGGGGGTTGGTGCTTGGGGTCGGCCATTTTGGGGCGAGTTGTCCTGGCTGGCTGATGAGGTAGTAACTTCCTTGTGCTCGGGGTGGTGACCTTGGGTTGGGGATTATCTCGGAGGGGAGGAGTTGTTCGAGTCCTTCCCGTCTCGGTTGGGTGCTTGTGTGTCTCCTCTGATCTGGTTTCTGTGTTTTGGTTTGGCGTTGTTTCATGGGGGCTTCTGGCGTCTTCTCGTTTCCCCTGTATTCCAAAACATATATATCAGCAGAGGTAAATCAATACAATAACGAGCATGGGGTACATACTTATACCTTCGTAATGTCGAGAGATAAGCGGTGTCTTGAGATCGCCTCGTACCTATACACAATGAAAGTATTATAGTCTGCATGGTTGGTATCTAATTGAATATATACTTAGTGGGTACTTCAAGAATGTCAGGGAGTAAGGAAATGTGATTTGTATAATTATTAGGAGCCTGTGATTAACGAGACGTGTAGCATATGGAGGGAGGTGGAAGAATGAGAGGGATCTTGCTGGGGGTGGAAGTTACGCTCCCAGGAACTTCGCTGGGGGTGGAAGTTTCGCTCCCAGGAATGTTCGTTCCTGTGGTATTTCAGAAACATTTGTAGGAATGGTAGCAAGTAATGGAGGGGAATTATTTCACCTAATCACATATTGCTTTGTTTTAAGTGCCGCTGGGTTGTTTAAAAGGCTTTTTTTAGGCCTTGGATCTTATAAGGACCTTCGCCTTTGCCCACCAAACCTTTAACCCTTAATTAGCGGCTCACCACATAAGTCGTATTTAATAAAGCTGGACTATGTGGCGGCGCTCGACATAGGTCGAGTGGCAATTTCAGCACGTAATGTTGCTGAGAGAGAGAGACAAGTGGTGGCAGGAGACTAGCGAGCGTATGACTGCTCCAGACCACCGCGGCGAACCTACTGACACGAATCTCAGCTCCCTCCTCCCTCTCTCACTCGCTACATACTGAATTATATGGGGAAAGTACCGAATTACATGCTTTTTGCACTCGCGTTGCACGGTTATTGCAAGAAAACTAGCCATCATAAAAGGATCGTTATGGTGTCATTCGAAAGCTCTGTTTATGCCCTTTCAGGGATAGGTACTTGTTTTACGTTCTGGGTCTTATTTAGGCAGGAAAATGATCACGTAAACAGCCCTATTTTGGCTAAAAACACCCCGCTGGGCGGTACATATAAATAAACCGCATAGGCCGCTCGTAAGGTGTTAATAAGGATTTTCTCTCTCGGGTTAAGGGGGGGGATGGGCCGTTTTTCTTGTCGCCCTTCTACTTCATGTTTAGCCCCATTAGTATTTTAAGACGTTTAGCCCATTAGTTTGTCAATTTTAAAACTTTTGTCCTATTTATATATCATTATCAAGAGCTTTCGTGCCATTTGGATGCCATTTGACATCTAAAGGGCTCAGATTTGTATAGGAACTGCGTAAGTATCCCACGCAACAATGCCGATGATTGAAAACCCTCAAACTCTAGCCGCGTGCGCGTGAGCTTGCAAAAACTTGTTTTTGCATGTTTTTGCCTACCCGTTTCCCCATGTTAATTCCGACTTTCGGGCACCCCGTAGCACCCCTTAACCCGTTAGCTGCGCAGCTATGTTTATTTAAAGTGCCCGCCATGCGAAGGTATTTCATACATTCCTTACAAAAATTGTTAATTTACCATTTATATAATTAATACTTATCCATATGCGCCTATTTTACTGTTAATATGAACATATGAACATTGGAAAGCAATATAACAAGTGGTAATAGCAATTGGCTGGTGAAAATCATATATTTTCGCCCCACGGTCGTAATCTGACCTTGACCGGAGAGAGAGAAACACCCTCCCTCTCATGTGTCTAGTATGGTACTTAGACTCAAGGGGAGCTCGTAGACTGGCTTAGAGGGTCGGATATACATTCCTCCATACTCCCCCTCTCTCCCACCAGTCCTCGGACGAAAATACTCGATAAATATCGGGAATAAATTGGAAAATACCGGATAATTAAGGGCGGGGGGGGGGGGGGGGGCATAATATGTGTAGCAGTGGTAGCAAGTAATGGAGGGGAATTATCTCACCTAATCACGAGTTGCTTTGTTTTAAGTGCCACTGAGTTGTTTTAACAGTTTTTTTTAGGCCTTGGATCTTAAGAGTCTGGCCCCAGTCCCGGGGTTAATTACCTAGGGGATCGTTTTGTTTGTGTTTTTTCCTGCATTTCTAAACCATTCCAGGTACTTTCTGTAAAAAAAAATTGTTTGACAATGTGTCGGGCCTGGAGTGTACATTTATATTATATTGCCTGGTGCTCAGTGGGTTAAAATCAAAATAGGTGCATATGGACAAGTAATAATTATATACTGTATGTTACATATAACAATTTTCGTCAGAATAGAACAAAATACCTTCGCTTGACGACGGTAGAGTTTAAACTACCATAGCTTCGCAGTTTATGAGTTAATTGCCTACAATCTGTGTCCATACGCCGTAATGTTGCATCTCTCTCACTCATCTACCGCTATTACAATAATCATGTTCTTCAGAGCTTTCTCAGTGTATACCTCCTCCTTTATGGAGAATGGGTGTACTGGTACCTACCTTTCAACAAATTCCCACCCCTATTCTGTCTAATTCTCTTACCCAAGGGTGAACCGATTTGCCAAGTCTTTCTTCTACTCAACAAAGTAATCTTTGGAACTCTCTCACTCAATCTGTCTTTCCTTCATCCTATGGCTTAAGCGGGTTCAAGCTGCGTGTACCCAGACATTTTGGCTTTCTATCACTCTTTTAAATTTAGGGGGGGTGGAGCGGGTACATGTCACAGGCAGCTTTGCCTTTTGTCTCCTTCATACACATACACACAAATATCGTGTTTGTTACTAAATCGAAAATATAGTTGATAATTATATGACAGTGTGCGTACAGTGCAGAAATATCAAATGTTTTCGAACAATTGTTAAATATTTATCGAATATTATTTTCATCATTTCGCTTTAGTGTATATGCACTGCACGTTTAAGCCTTAATCTCCATTACTGGTACTATCCATTTATATTGTCTGTGTTCAACTTCCAGGAAAGACTGATCCTCTACCTTCTTTAACACCAAAACCTTTATAAATGTTAGTGGTGTTTACGGATAGGCAATTTGTATGAGTGCCTGAGTGCTCGTCATCCTTCTGGTTAAGCTGTAAAGCTCTACTAAGAATCTTGTACCGTACTTATTGCAATCTAAATACTCACCTTTCTTTCATTTCCTACGTCCCTCTCTCACTCTGGCACTCTCTTTCTCTCTGACACACACACCAACTCAAACTCTCTCTGTCTCTCTCTCTTTCTCTCTGTTAGACAGGATAGTATCCCCTTCAGCCCAGTTTTCTTTATCTCCCTCTACCCCGTTTTCTGTATTAAAGTATGATGCTCAGATATCATTGAGTAATTATTTCACTATGGCTGAAACTTATTATATTTTAAAACAAAAGAATAACTTAGTATGAACTTTTTACTGCATTCTCAATCTTTATGCAGTAGATGTAACACTCAATGCTTTGAGACTTTTTGAGTACCTTGATTAACCCCTTCAGCATCACAACGCATTTTGTTTCTATTTCTTTGGCTGTTACTAGACGATCATTTTCAGAGTGGGAGGGGAAAACGAAGTCAGAGTGTTAATTCAATCTGTCTTTGCCCTTTTACCTACCTTAGATCCTTTCTAAACTGTATACAGTCGTCTAATAACAGTCACAATAAATTGTCAAAATGCTGCATGACATGACACAATATCTGGTCAACGAGGCTATTTAAGGTTTCCTTTTGTTCATCACAGCTATACAAGGTCAACAGGTGGAAATGGTAATGATTGGTATTGACTTTGAACGGCCATATGGAATTAATCACATGAATCGGACAAAGTATGTTGGACTACGAATCTAAAGTGAATATCCCTTTCAAAAGATAATGCTGCACTATGACCTACGGGATGAGGCATCATAATTTGTTTTGAAACCCAATTTCAAAATGGCAACAACAACAACAACTACTACTACTACTACTACCACTACTACTACAACAACCTACTACTACTAATAATACAAATAATAATAATAATAATAATAATAATAATAATAATAATATTATTAATAATAATAAAACAATACTAATAATAATAATAATTAATAATAATAATAATAATAATAATATTAATATTAACAATAATAATACAATTAACACCTTACGAGCGGCCTATGCGGTTTATTTATATGTACCGCCCAGCGGGGTGTTTTTAGCCAAAATAGGGCTGTTTACGTGATCATTTTCATGCCTAAATAAGACCCAGAACGTAAAACAAGTACCTATCCCTGAAAGGGCATAAACAGAGCTTTCGAATGACACCATAACGATCCTTTTATGATGGCTAGTTTTCTTGCAATAACCGTGTAACGCGAGTGCAAAAAGCATGTAATTAGCCACTTTCCCGATATAATTCCTTATATAGCGAGTGAGAGAGGGAGGAGGGAGCTGGGATTCGTGTCAGTATGTTCGCCGCGGTGGTCTGGAGCAGTCATACGCTCGCTACTCTCCTGCCACCACTTGTGTCTCTCTCTCAGCAACATTACGTGCTGAAATTGCCACTCGAGTTATGTCGAGCGCCGCCACATAGTCCAGCTTTATTTAACTCGACTTATGTGGTGAGCCGCTAATTAAGGGTTAATAATGCAAACTGCAGTCATGGTCCGACAACTCGAATAACTAGAGTGATTCCTAAACTCGTCTAACCTCGTTACCCACTTGTAAGATTATAGGTTTGAGTCCCCGAGGGAAGAAAGTTAACTTAATATTTAGTAGTTGCACCGAAATCATTGACGATATGCCTATTAAGTAATAGCTCTCTTTCGAACACCCGCGGTCAGCCTGTTTGAAACACCCGCCACAGGGGAAAGAGTGCCGCATCATAAGTGCAACGCTCATTCTCTTATGGAATCGTCTTTATGATTGGGTACTCACTACGAACAAAATTCATAAACAAATTAAAATAAATTTTAACTTAAGAATTGTTATAATAGAGCTTTCCAACTTGTGGATGTCTTTTGTGGATTCTATCCGAGACGCTGAACCAGGCAGCGTCATTCCTTCTTCACTGATATATTAAGATTAAACTTAAGGCATCAACGAATGGGAAGGGGATGGAAGGGAGGGCCGACATCGTCAATAATTTTGGGGCCACTACTAAATATTAGGTTTTCCTTCTTCCCTCCGGGACTTAAACCTATAATTTATTAGTGGCCCCTCCATCATTGACGATATGCCTGATATCTCAAGACTGGAGGGGGACATTCGTGACAATATCTAACCCACTAACAAATTATCATAGGTAGAGAAAAAGAACCATATAACAATCTTAAATTTATAGTATACAAACAATATGTTTGGTAAAATATGGAAAGAAAGCAGATTGCGTGCTTCAAAGAAGTCGGCTTATAAAGAACCTTGCAGGTACACCAGTAAATGAATATCACATTGAGATTCAATAAAATATATTTTACAAGAATTGTTGTATTCTTGTATAAAAACATAAGAAGTCTTTGACCCTTCCTCGGAGTCAAAGTTCTCTAGGAACAAACAAATCATATGATTATATACATTTGGTCCTTAAGATTAATTTGTACATATTGTATATTTTGTACAATTTATCTTCTATATCTCATAGTGTAACTATTAATGATATTTATTTCAAAAATATTTTTTTTGGACTGTATAACCAGTCTGGCTTATCAAGTATCACAGCTCGTATACTTATCACATTCTCTGTCTGAGGGTCTTGGCCCTCATAACCCCCCCCCCCCCTCCTTCTTTTTACATATAAGAGAATTCCTATAACTATTAGCACACAAGACCAATTAGAACCGTTGCCATAATGCCACACTGGTAAGTTTTGGTTTACCTAAGGCCACAGATAGGTAGCGCGTCAAAAAAGTATGATAAGATAACCACAATTGTGTCTCGGCAATATCATCTATGGAATAATTATGCAAGAATCTTAATGAAACTGCCCACTTCCTGATGACGTGGGCCCTTCCCACTACGCCGGGATTACTTTCTCGGATTACATCTACAAGCAATGATGCCAATTTTCTTCTTGTGACGCGCTTACCTGCACTATTAACCCATAAAGCTCCCTGTTGCTGAGGTTGTGACACACTCAAAAACTTTATCAGAGATTGTACTGGGCATAAAATTTGGTGTATGTCTCGACGTTTAAGCGCCGGGACAGTAAATTCAGAAAAAAACATGATCAGAATGTTCATTCTTTGCGACAAATGTGGTGGAAGGAGCAATTTGTACATTAGTATTGCGTCTCCCAAACCTTAGGCAATTAGGTTCGTCGCTCATCGCCGCCAGCTCAGACACCCTGTTACCTGTGGCCAAAGCCATAAGGAACACAGCCTTCTTTACCAGTGAGTCGAAATCCGGATTATACTTGCGTGAATAAAGCAAAGACAATGCTTTGTCAAGTGACCAGGTAGGCATGAGCTGACAGGGTGGTGGGCGAAGCTTGAAACATGCCCTCATGAACCCTTTCTCCTCTGCCTGCGGTATAGATAGCCCTGTCAATTCATAAAAGGGGGTTCTGATAGCTGACAAATGATTTTTTAGTGTAAATACAGAAAGGCGTTTGTGCTCAAATAAGTAATCCAATTACTTGAAGCTCAAAGCTACTGATGCGTCAGTTTGCGCCGTTTCTACTATCCAGGTTGTGAAAGACTTCCAATGATATTGACGCCTGGTAGAAAGAGTATACTGATTGAGGAATTTATTAGTGGCGCTCTCTACATACTGGGTTAACCATTTGGCATTCTGAATGTCCAAAAGGCAAAAGTCAGCGAGGTGTTTAGGTTGCCAATTGTCTCCAAGTGGAAATACGAGATCGGGAGGGACACTGGGGTCTCGCATCACATTTTTAACTGGTGGTACCACACCTGAGCCGGCCATAGAGGCGCGATCATCGAGACTAAGCCCCGGTAACCTCGTAGTTTGTGAACTACCTGACACATGAGTGAAGCGTCTGGAGGCGGAAACAGATAGATGGAACTCCACCTGTTCCATTCCTTCAGTAATGCGTCTGGACCCCCCGCCGCAGATACTTCCCGGCCGGTTAGGTAGAAAGGAAGCCTGTGGTTTTCCTTAGACGCGAATAAGTCCACTTGTGGACGGTACGGCTCTGCAATCATCTGATTGAAGATGTTTTGCTTGAGAGCCCATTCTACTTTTGTGCTCTGTCTTCTTGACAGGGCGTCTGCCCAGACGTTCGCTACGCCTGGGAGGTATGATGCATGGAGATGAATGTTCAGCTCTTCGGTCAGAACAAATATCTCCTCTGACAACTCTAGCAACTTCCGAGACCTCGTTGACTCTTGCTTTTGAATGCAGGATACCGCATTCAAATTGTCCATTCGAAAAGCTACTGAGTTCCCCCGCAAGGTGGAGCCGTGAGCCTGAAAGAAAAATAAAAGGACTAATAGTTCTTTTGCATTGATGTGAAAATTCTCGGATTGGGACCAAAGACCTTGACCCTGATGGCCTAGGTTCGACTGATAACCCCAGCCTATTGTCCCTGAAGCATCCATGTCTATCCATACCGTAGGTGGGGGAGATGTCCGCGTCATTATTGAGTACAATGTTTCTCTCCTCGCCCAGACCGATAATAAGTTGTGAATCAATTTCGGAATTTGCCATAACTTTTCCGCCAGCAACAGTGGGAAATCTTTGTTTCCTTCCAGGATTAATCACTTTACTTTCAACCGGCCCAACTTCACAGTTAATTGAATCCCGTTGGAGAGCCAACCAGGGATTCCCATGTCCTTCTCGTGTTAGTCAGACTGTGGATAAACAAAAAAAAAATCTTTCGAAATCTGTTGCGGTTGTCCACACTCTAACTGAGAGCAATATATGCTGTGTCCCAGACCAGCCCCATCCACTGAATTACCTGTGTGGGAACAAGGTTCGACTTTGCCAAGTTGACCTTGAACCCTAGGGATTGAACATGGTTTATAATTTGAGTGACATGAATTTTGCATTGACTCTCTGATTCTGCCACCACTAGCCAGTCGTCTAAGTACCACAACACCTTGATTCCTTGATTCAATATTGGCATGAGGGCCTGCCGGACTAATTTTGTGAATATTCTTTGTGCAAGGTTCAATCCGAATGGCATTCTCTGAAAGACGTAAGTCTGATGTTCTATCCTCAAAGCAAAGAATTTTTGGAACCTTTTGTTTACCGGGACGTGCCAATAGGCCTCTGTCAGGTCTAACGAGCACATCCAACCTTGCGGTGCAAGAGTTAGCCTGATATGATTCACAGTGAGCATCCTGAACGATGGGTTGTGAATGTGTCGATTCAAACAAGATAGGTCTACGACCGGTCTCATCTGAATACTGTCCCTCTTTGGTAAGAGAAAAAGTCTGGATGTGTAAACTGGGCAAGTTGGATTAACCGAGACAATGAAATGCTTGGTGATCATTTCTTGGAATAGTGACTCCACCTCTAAAGACACATGATTTATTTCTAGTTGTTAACGTAAACGAGGTCGCCGGAGCCACCGCCAGATTATGATTTATGGCTCTGAAAGGGCTTAGACCCACTAGGTTAGGGTTTCACACTGCTCTTGGGCTTAGAATAAGGTTTCTTAAAATGATCTTTCCTAGCCTTGGAAGCATCCTGCTTGACAGTATCTACCATATTGAAGACTGTTTTATAAGTGTTGGGGCAAAGTAAAGAGGGCGTCAACACTGGTGAAAGGATTACCTGGCGACCAATGACTTCCGGTAATTTCTTCACCATGTAGACTCTCAAGTCCTGACGTGCGCGGACAGCCTCCAACAATGCTATCCTGACGTCGCCCAGAGATTGTATTGAGTTCTGTAATAGGAGCCGGCGTGAAAAATCTGTGGCTTTCCTAACATCTGTCATTTATAGTAAGTTCTAGTAAGTAGTTCTAGTAAGTGATTGGGCTATTTGGCGACTGAGTAAGAACTGGGAGAAGAGCCTGAAAGCTTTATGTCTCAATTTGAAATCTCTGTCCAGATGTGCCGGAGGAGGCGTTGAAAAGGGCTCCTGTAAGTCCCATAAAGCTAATTTAGGGGCGGCAGGAAAATAAAAAATAGCAAGGGGAACACCTCCGGCTATTGTGATGGGCAATGAGAACCAACTATGATTCTCCTGAGGGATTTGGTAGAAGGATTTTGATGTTATTGTAGCCGCAAACTGTTGCACCTCAATCTCCCAGTCTACCCAAGGGCCTGAGCCTACCTGTCCCACCTGCAGGACCGGATTACCGGACTGGTCGCTCACCGGAAGTGTATCCAGTTCCGGCGTGAGCGTGGCTAAGACTTTAATGTCATTCATGGAGTCAGTCTTGGACCAATCCGCAAATAGTCGTGCAGAGGAGGCAGAAGGAACAGCCGGTGTGGGGGAATACACGAAATACTCATAAGAATAAACATTGGGGATGGCTTTGACAGCAACATCCAAAATTTGACCCTGTGTGTCTTTTGCCCTTACCTTTCTTCATCTGGATTACCCAGTCAATAGGGACTGGGAGCTCCCCCGCAATTGTCGTTTGTGCTACAGTTAGATTTGAAGCCATGATAGTCACCCATGAATAATCCGGTCCGTAAAGAAGCGGCATAGGGCTTTTCTTTAGCGGTACCTTCTCTAAAGGAGGGGGATTAATGTCCGTAATTACACACACGTTAGTGGTGGTTAAGGCCGTACTTTGTACACTACTAGTAGAAGCAGTAGGTTGAGTTACGTTAGGTAGGGAGGGAGGCAAATTAGATGACCCAACTACTCTAGATAGCACTAATGGCCGTAAAATAGACCCAATCGGAGGAGCCCCCGGTATGCCTAATACTTATGCCTAATATCCTAATCTCTTCTAAAGATGTACTTTCTACTCTCTCTGGGCTTAACACTAATAAGGCGTACGGTCCGGACGGTGTTCCTCCTGTTGTTCTCAAAAACTGTGCTTCCGTGCTGACTCCCTGCCTAGGCAAACTCTTTCGTCTCTGTCTATCCTCTAACGTCTTCCCTTCATGCTGGAAGTTTGCTCACATTCAACCTGTCCCAAAGAAGGGTGACCGCTCTCAACCCTCCAACTATCGTCCAATTGCTCTTATCTCTTGTCTTTCTAAAGTTTTTGAAACTATTCTTGCTTCCAAATTTCTTAAGCATTTCTCTTCTCATAATCTGCTCTCAGATCGCCAGTATGGCTTCCTTAAGGGTCGCTCTACTGGTGATCTTCTTTCATATCTTACTAACTCTTGGTCATCCTCCTTTCGGGACTTCGGTGAGACTTTTTCTATTGCACTAGACATATCGAAAGCCTTCGATAGAGTCTGGCATAAATCTTTAATTTCTAAACTACCCTCCTTCGGTTTCTATCCCTCCATCTGTGCCTTTGTCTCTAATTTCCTTTCCGGCCGTTCCATAGCCGCGGTTGTGGACGGCCATTGTTCACTTCCTCACCCTATAAACTCCGGTGTTCCTCAGGGCTCTGTCCTATCTCCTATTCTCTTTCTAATTTTTATAAATGATCTCCTTAACTGTACCTTAATTCCCATCCATTCATACGCAGACGACTCAACCTTGCACTATTCCATTAGTTTTCAGAACGCCCCAGCCAGCAATCCCTCAACGACAAACGTAATGAAGCCATAGAACTCTTAAATTCTGATCTAAATACTATTTCCAATTGGGGCAGAGAAAACCTTGTTAATTTTAATGCTTCCAAAACCCAATTTCTCCATCTATCTACCCGTCAGGATCACCCAGCGGACTATCCCTTATTCTTCAACAATACAAAAATCAACCCTTCATCTTCTCTCAATATTCTTGGTGTCTCTTTTTCTTCTGCTCTCATTTGGAAGGACCATATTACCAGTCTTGCTAAGGCAGCCTCCCAGAAGCTGGGTGTGCTCAACCGCCTTAGGGGGTTCTTTTCCCCTGCACAGCTTCTTGCTCTGTACAGGGGCATAGTGCGCCCTTGTATTGAGTATTGTTCACATGTGTGGGGAGGTTCCTCTCACACTGCTCTCCTAGACAAAGTTGAAAGGAATGCCTTTCGTATCATTAACTCCCGTCCACTCACCAACTCTCTGCAATCTCTCTCTCTCCGCCGCAATGTTGCATCTCTCTCGCTATTCTATCGCTACTATAATAATCAGTGTTCCTCAGAGCTATCCCAGTGCATACCACCTCCTTTACGTAGGGCACGTGGTACCCGTCTTGCAACTCAATCCCACTCCTACTCTGTGCAACTCTCCAACCCAAGAGTGAAACGTTACTCTCAAACTTTCTTCTATTCAACAGCTGAGCTCTGGAACTCTCTCCCAGAATCAGTCTTTCCCTCTTCCTATGACTTAAATTGCTTCAAACTCCGTGTGTCCAGGCATTTTGGCTCGAACGTCCCTTGATTTTGGCCCTGTCACTCTTTCAACTATGGGGGAGGCACTCGCTATAGGCAGTTATGCCTTTTGCCTCCCTCAATCACATAGAAAAAAAAAAAAAAAAAAAAATAGCTGTGGGAGTTTCCTGTGACTTAGGTGGTTGGTTATATTTTTGCATCAAAGTATGGAGAATGTAATCTAGATCCTCCCTGGTGATATATTTTTGTGAACCCTTGGATGACTCAGACCCTACCTCTGATCCTTCCTCAACAGGCCCAGGCTGAGCTGAAGACAACTGTTCTACGTCTTTCGGCTCTTGCTCTGTAACCTCCATCTCTTCCAATTGTTGCCGGGATTAAGATGTAAAGTGTTCACTACCTGGCCATACTAGGTCAGGGACGGAATAAGGAATAGTGTCAACATTGTCACTACCTCTATTATCTGCCAGGTATTGTTGTGAGGGCTGTGTTGGCACGATCCCAGGGTGTCTCCACACACTGCGGCCTTGCTCTATGTTAGGTTGTGAATCAGGGATAAATTGGGAACTCTGACTTAATTGTAAACTCGTATCATAGCCATGTGGCTCACTCACTGTGTAACCACCATACTGTTTGGCAAGAACTCTTTGAGACACTATAGGAGCCCTGCTAAGTGTAGTATCTAATTTTGGTATAGCAAAGTTCACATTATGTTCCACATATCTATCACTACCCCCATCCCTGGGAGTTGACTCAGCTCCCTCTGTCCCTACCCCGGAACTGCCAGATTGGACGTTAGGCATGGTAGAGGTAGGGGCGGAGAGCGATGGACGCGACTCCGGCGATTGCCGAGGCCGCGAGCACGTCGCCTCCTTGCGGGAATGTCTATGTCCCTTCCCCTCTGACTGTATGTCACTAGACGACGCCGCGACCTTGACGTCTCTGTAGACGACTTGTGGGACCGCTTAAGCGGCGATCTGGACCGGGTCCTGGAACAGTCCTCTTTCGGTGACGTAGATCGCGCTCTCTTAGGGCAGCCAGGGGGGGGGTTGCGCTACTTGAGTCACTATTGTCACTACTGCTCACTATTCTTTAGAGATAATTTTGGGCCTATGTTTGATTTTAGAACTGGGCCGAGAAGGGAGAGTTTTAATAACTGGCAATTTAATTACTAATTGGTCCCAGAGTGCCTCATCATCATAATGGCGGGCTTTAGGAGCAATGTCCTTTGAGTAAGAATTAAAAGTGTTTTTAACTTCTTGCAATGCAACTAGACATGATTGATCTCTTTGAGTTAATAAACCATTCCTCAGGTCTGTGCATACTTCGCACCTCTTGGAAACCCAGATTCCCCATGACCTATCGAGGCACTTAACACATTTTACGCATAATATATGGTTAAAGACCGGGATGTTTGAACAAGTTGTAGTCAGGTGGCTTAGCGATTTTTTCGTTACACGGCGGATAAAAGCACCAAATTTAGTATGAGCCTTCCTTAGGGTCTATTAATTAATTTTAGAAGGGGTGCCCTCGGGAAGATTTAAGAAAGTATATGAAAACCCTATATTGAAGGTGGAAAACTAGCATTTTTACTCAAATCGTATAAATCGTAATTAAACTATATTGGTTGAAGATACATTCAATTTTATACCTCTCTTATGAAAGAAAATTTAATTTTGCATCTTTTATATTCCATGCACTTTTTGTATTTGATTCACCGTTTACGAGACATTGATTTTTTTTTGTTTTTAGTTTTTGAGCTAATTTCTTTTAACTGTAATAACACGATATTGGTTAATGATAAAATAAATTTCAGACCACACTTAAGAAAGGAAATTTAATTTTGCATCTGTTTCATTCGTGACACTTTTTGTATCTGATTCACCGCTTAGGAGATATTGAGGGTTTTTCCAATTTTCGAATACTTTTTTTTTTAATATTTACCATTTTTAAGAATAATATCATTATAGGCATAACAATATAACATGGATAGGAATTTGTATTCTATACTCTAATATTGTATTATTATTGAACAAATCCCTGACAAATATATATTTTCATAACAAATGTATACTTGTATAGTCATAAGTTGTAGTCAGGTGGCTTAGCGGCAAATGTTGCCATTATCGTTGCACGGCGGATACAAGCACCAACTTGTGTATGAGGCTTCCTTAGGATCTAATTATAAATTTTAGAAGGTGTGCCCTCCAGAAAATTTAAGAAAATATAAAACAAACCTATTAGTCCAGTCAATATACGAAAAATAACCCCCTAACCCTAAACAAATTGATACAAAAGGTTTTTCAACGGATTCTGGTACCATTAATAAGTATGCCAAATGACATACTAAAAATATAGTGAAATCCAACTTCCGGAAATGGGTTATTTTCAAGATGGTGTCCAAGATGGCTGCTGGGAGTTTACAATGGCTATATCTCAGTAACTATTCACTCTAAAGAGGTGGTTTTGGTGTCTAACCCTATGTTTTAGGGGTCAAGAAATCAAACTAAATAAGTGAAGTTACCATTGGTTAATTATTTGACTAAGTTGTGGCTGCATTACCAAAGCATAATAGGAGTTGCTAGGTCACTCATAAAGGCTGATCGAACAGGTTCTTGGATGATGCACCTTCGCGCTGTTTCTGACTGTTTGCCGATATTTGCTGCAGCTGGACATTACAACTACTTGAAATCAGCTTACTTCTATGTCCAAGAGATTATTCAACTTCACATCAACCACCCAGAAGTATTCAAGAATTTTGAACAGGGTTTTCATGTTATCCGTCGAAGCAGCAAGTTTTGGGCAGGTCTCATTGCGGACCTTGTTATTGAGACAACATTAATGAGGTCATTGAAGACCACTGGAGATATGACCCGTGGAAGCAGAATGTCTGAAAATCAGAGGGCCCTTTGGACTATGGCACGGTCTATAACATCAGAATACATCGCAATGCAAGAGTTCACAAACTTGTCATACATAACATCTGAACAGCACAAGGATTTGACTGAGGCAAGGATGAAAAGGGATACTGCTGACCTGGAGGAGATCAGTTCAAAACTTGCCATTTAGTCACCTTTCTCCCCAAAATCTTCATTAAGGAACATTGTCATTGGTGTTGTGGCTGAGGAAGGAGTGAATGTGCATGAATATGATACTGTTGGATGCAAGATCATCCACAAAATGATTGGACAGCCTGGCTTCAAGTTTTCATTCACTAGAAAAGATAAAGCCATACCACTTGGACAAAAATCTGCTGTCAAGGTTGCTACTGATAGAACCATTGATTCTGCACTTCTTTTTCAACGTTTCCTTGTAGTCTCTCAAACTGGTGAGTTGTTACTGGAGGAAGTTATGTGTTACGAGCTCAGTCCTTTCCCTCCAGCCCTCTTTGAATCCAGAAACATCTTCAGAAAAGCTAATAAGCCACAATTAGCACATGCAATAGGTGATCAAGCAAGACCTGCCATCCTAGATTCAGACCAAGACACGGAATGCTATGTCCTTGATGGCAGTTCACTCCTTCACAGAATACCATGGCAGCACGGAGAGAGCTATGGTAAAATAGCAAAGTCATATGCTGATTTCACCATCTGCCATTATGGTTCAGGTACAACCATTGTTTTTGATGGCTATGAGGGAGGGCCAACAATTAAAGACAACACCCATCAGAGAAGAAAACATAATACTCATCCCATTGTCAGCTTCACTGCTGAGACAAAGTTCTCTGGTAAGAAGGAGGAATTTTTGTCAAGAGATATTAATAAGCAGTGACTCATCCGGCTGATAAGTGATGAACTGAGGGAAAGGGATTGTGTTGTGGTTAATGTACCTGGGGATGCTGATATTGACATAGTGAGGGCTGCAGTGGAGAAATCTCTTCTACACACCACCACGCTGATTGGAGAAGATACCGATCTCCTAGTTTTGCTCCTTTACTATGCACAGGAAGATAGTAATGGTCTTTATTTCAGATCAGACAAGTCAAGAGATGATGGTAGTTCAAAAGTGTATGACATCACCAGCCTAAAAGAAATCCTTGGACAAGACACATGTTCTCAGTTGTTGTTCATCCATGCCATTACTGGTTATGACTTGTGACACGACCTCTAGGATATTTGGTGTAAGCAAAAAGACTACTTTCCAGAAATTATTAAAAGAAAATAATTTGCTTCGATCTTGTGCCAAGATATTCACCATCCAAAAACAGACTACAGAGGTGATCGATGAACTTGGGTGCCAAGTAATGGCTGTCCCTTTTGGTGGAAAGTACAGATTCCCTTACAGCAATGCGATGTAATACCTTCGTCATTTGTAACACCTGAACGTCTGCCCCCAACCGAATCTGCTACCAAACTTCACTGTCGTAGAGCATACTACCAGAGCATGGTCTGGATGGGAAAAGAAGAGGGTATGGATGTCACAGACAGGGGGTGGAGCCTGCAGGATAATTATTATATTCCAATTATGTCAAGCATGAATGCTGCTCCAGACAGTCTCCTGAAGGTTATTCATTGTAACTGCTCCACTGCCTGCAAGACACTCCGATGCTCTTGTAGAAGATATGGACTGCCATGTACCTCTGTTTGCGGACTGTGCCAACTTGAAGAATGTGACAATCCACATAATATGTTTCTTCCTGAGGAGTCAGAAGATGAAGATGATGAATCTACTTGAGAGCCCATAACAAATGTATTTTTGTTTTATATATTCTCATACATTGCATCATAATACTTCAGTTAGGTCTATGTGTTAATTTTGTTTGTTTTTGTTTTTTCTTTGAGGGAGGCAAAAGGCAGAACTGCCTATAGCGAGTGCCTCCCCCATAGTTGAAAGAGTGACACGGCCAAAATCAAGGGACGTTCGAGCCAAAATGCCTGGACACACGGAGTTTGAAGCAATTTAAGTCATAGGAAGAGGGAAAGACTGATTCTGGGAGAGAGTTCCAGAGCTCAGCTGTTGAGTCGAAGAAAGTTTGAGAGTAACGTTTCACTCTTGGGTTGGAGAGTTGCACAGAGTAGGGGCGGGAGAGAGTTGCAAGACGGGTACCACGTGCCCTATGTAAAGGAGGTGGTATACACTGGGAAAGCTCCGAGGAACACTGATTATTATAGTGGCGATAGAATAGCGAGAGAGACGCAACATTGCGGCGGAGAGAGAAAGATTGCAGAGAGTTGGTGAGTGGCCGGGATTTAATGATACGAAAGGCCTTCCTTTCAACTTTGTCTAGGAGAGCGGTGTGAGAGGAACCTCCCCACACATGTGAACAATACTCAATACAAGGATGCACTATGCCCCTGTACAGAACAAGAAGCTGTGCAGGGGAAAAGAACCCCCTAAGGCGGTTGAGCACACCCAGCTTCTGGGAGGCTGCCTTAGCAAGACTGGTAATATGCTCCTTCCAACTGAGAGCAGAAGAAAAAGAGACACCAAGAATATTGAGAGAAGGTGAAGGATTGATTTTTGTATTGCTGAAGAATAAGGGATAGTCCGCAAGGAGTTCCTGACGGGTAGATAGATGGAGAAATTGGGTTTTGGAAGCATTAAAGGTAACAAGGTTTTCTCTGCCCCAATTGGAGATAGTATTTAGAACAGGATTTAGGAGTTCTCTGGAGATTTCTGAGAAAGGAGAAATGTTTAGTTATATGAAACTAAATGTTCTTCAACAAATAATTAACCAATGGTAATTTCACTTATTTAGTTTGATTTATTGACCCCGAAAATATAGGGTTAGACACCAAACCCACCTCTTTAGAGTGAATAGTTACTGAGATATAGCCATTGTAAGCTCCCGGCAGCCATCTTGAAAATAACCCATTTCCGGAAGTTGGATTTCACTATATGTTTAGTATGTCATTTGGCATACTTAATGGTACCAGAATCCGTCGAAAAACCTTTAGTATAATTTGTTTGGGGGTTGAACCCTATATTGACTGGACTATATGTTGAAGGTGGGAAAATAACAAAAATCTCAAATCATAAACATCGTAATTAGACGGTATGGGTTGAAGATATATTAAATTTAATACCATACTTATGAAAGGAAATGTAATTTTGCGTAATTTTTATTGTATGCACTTTTTTTCTGATTCACCATTTACTAGATATTCAGTTTTTTTAGTTTGTGAGCTATTGTTTTTTAATTGTCATAAAACTATATTGGTTAAAGATACATCACATTTGAGATCACACTTAAGAAAGGAAATTAAATGTTGCATCTTTTTCAACTGTGGCACTTTTTTATTTGTTTCGCCGTTTAGGAGAAATTGAGTTTGTTATTTGTTTTATTTTTGAGTATTATTTGTTTTTTAACCCGTGGAGCCCCGGCTAGTTTTGTAATGTTTGCGCACCAGAACCCGGCCGGTTTTCAAAAAAATGGTTTTATTCCAGAAACAATAGCGAATGGGTTAGGAATGAAGGAAAAACCACGAAAAACCGCTCAAAAAGCTTAAAGAATGGTCCTACAGAGCCCCCGAAAACGTATTTTACAAGAGTAAAAAAATGAAGGCAATTATCCCAAAAAAACAGGTTATTGCGCGCTCGCGCGCACGCACGTGGACTTTGAGAGTTTTCAACCATCGGCACGGTTGCGTGGGATACGTACACAGTTCCCATACAAATCTGAGCCCCCTTGAGTGGCTACACCTGAGGTTACGGTCGGCGCAATTAGGGTGACGCGCCAGGCGCGTCTCTGGGGCTGTGCGTTACATACATCGCCGACGCGTCAGGCGCGTCGCTGGGGCTGTACGGGTTAATTTACCAATTTGTAAGAATAATATAATTATAGGCATTACATGCCTATAATGATACTATTCTTAGAAATTGGTAAATTTTACAAACAAAATTACTCAACTTTAACAAAAAAAATCAATATCTCCTAAACGGTGAATCAGATAAAATAACTGTCACAAATGAAAACAGATGCAAAACTTAATATCCTTTCTTAAACGTGGTTTTAAAATTAATGTATCTTTAACCAATATCGTGGTATTACAATTACAAAATTTAGCTCAAAAACTAAAACAATGCAATATCTCGTAAATGGTTGATCAGATACAAAAGTGCATAGTATAAACATTATGCAGAATGTAATTTCCTTTCATAAATGTGGTATCAAATTTATTTTATCTTCAACCAATATCGTCTAATTACGATTTGTATGCTTTGAGAAAAATGCTCTCTTTCCACCTTCAATATATGTTTTTTTAATATATTCTCTTAAATTTTCTGGAGGGCGCCCCTTCTAATATTAATTATTAGACCCTAAGGAAGCCTCGTATAAAGTTTGGTGATTTTATCTGCCGTGTAATGATAATGGCAATATTTGCCGCTAAGCCACCTGACTACAACTTATGACTGTACATTTGTTATGAAATTATGTATTGTTTCATGGATTTGTTCAATAATAATATATTAATAGAGTATAAAATACAATTTCCTATCCATGTAATGCCTATAATATATATTTTGTTTGAAAATTAGTAAATTTTACAAATTCAATTACTCAAAAATGGAAATAACCCTCAATATCTCCTAAACGGTGAATCAGATCAAAAGTGTCACGAATGAATAAGATGAAAATATAATTTCCTTTATTAAGTGTGGTCTCAAATTTAATGTATCTTTAATCAATATCGTGTTTTTACAATTAAAAACATTTAGCTCAAAAACTACAAAAACTCAACACTCATATAACGATGAATCAGATACAAAAAGTGCATCGAATAAAAAAGATGAAAAATATAATTTTCTTTCATAAGTGACATATCAAATTTAATGTATCTAAAATCAATAACGTCTAATTACGATGTTTATGATTTGAGAACAATTATATTTTTCCACCTTCAATATAGGGTGTTTATATATTCTATTGCATTTTCTGGAGGGCACCCCTTCTAAAATTCATTATTAGACCCTAAGGAAGCCTCATACATAATTTGGTACTTTTATCCGCCGTGTAACGATAATGACAATATTTGCTGCTAAGCCACCTGCCTATTGAGGTTGAGCATAATGTGACTAAGGGCATGATGGAGATAAAACTCCCCCCCCCCCCCCCCCCGCTGGGATCGGCCGCTCCCCCTGTAGTCTGGTGGCTGCACAGATGTGTTGTGATCTGGAAAGAAAATTTCCAGGAATCAATGCTCATAAGGATAAACCAAGACATTTACACATCATATCACCCCCAAATGCGCCGGAAAATTAGATTGTAGCCACACCGCTTCTCTAATCTTCCTTCACACTTGTTGTCGAAAAGATCTCAAAGATCCTTTCTCGGTTTGAACTTCTTACCTGTGACTAAGTGTCACTGAATACTTTAGAAAATTCCATTTGGAAATAAATTAACACACTGTCTCCCATGACTTTATAGTTAATTACCCCACTAGACTTTTCCGCCGGGCGGATTCAAAGTCATGTTATACGGTGAGGCTCTTTGTATAGGCGAGTTCTCTCGGCCAGGCCAAGATTACCCCCCTTAGGAATCAGAAATTCCGCCGGGAGTCTAGTGGTACTCTAGATCACGCCGGGATCCTTGGATCTATTCCCTGCCCGCCTGCAAGGCGAGCCTCTGGCATCAATACCCCGTAAAGATCGCCGGAGGGAAAACCAAACTAATTTAAGAGTATTGACTTGTCCGGGCAAGGCAACTACCCTCAAAAACTACCGGCTTAAGTCAGAACATCTCCTGACACCTTCCCAAACATTTATAATACACACCACATGAAAGTGAAGGTCACATCTTAGGGCTAACATATATTAATAATTAAGCAATAATAATACACCCCTAGCCTACTAAGAATACCCCTACCCCTAATGAGGCTGGCCACGAGGCTCAAGGTAGATATTTCGACGAATAATGCACCCTTACCTTCCAAGAAGACACAGCAGCAGCAGCACGCGAGGCGCCCCAAGACAAAAGGGGAAAACAACAGACTCGGCATCTAGAAAGTTCCCTAACCACGTGGGACAACTCTTATACCAGCCCGACTGTTCTTAAAGCACATAATGCTACTCCATCATAAGGATAGCTAGTAACATAGTTCCGCAGATAAATAGCCTCCTAAAAACTAGGATGTAGCAAAAGCTAAGGCGTAGAAACAAAAACAAATACACATGGCGCGCGCGTCCGAGGTGGACCGAGTGGGCGCCTACACACAAGTACCCTATTTTAACACTTCCTGTGGACGTACCAATGGGGCCGACCGTCCTCGCTAATCTAAACCTACTCTATAACATCTCAGATAAATACAAATGAGCAAAAGACTCACTAGAGGTGAACGAGTGTCGAATGAAACGGAGGACAGGTTAGGCACACCTTGTCGGGACGGCCACAGGGGAAGGAAGGAGGAATGGTGTTGCCTGGTTCAGTGTCTCAATCAGAATCCACAAAAGACATCCACGAGTTGGAAAGCTTTATTATAACAATTCTTAAGTTAAAATTTATTTTTTATTTATTACGAAGTTTTTTCGTAGTGAGTACCCAATCATAAAGACGATTCCATAAAAGAATGATCGTTGCACTTATGAAGTGGCACTCTTTCCCCTGTGTGGGGTGTTTCAAACAGGCTGACCGCGGGTGTTCGAAAGAGAGCTATTACTTAATAGGCATATTGTCAATGATGGAGGGGCCACTAATAATTAAGCCTTTCTGCCCTGCCCTAGCTTTGAAATATTTATGTATACCCGATAACATTAATTGTGTAACATCTCCGTAATTATAAATGATTGCCTCGAATGGCATAGACTAAAATATTCTACTTGTTGCTTGACGAATACGTCCTGTAACTTATGAAAACGTTTATTGAAGCACCCTGTATATTTCTTTTGTGCATCAGTTATACTATGTTTGTGGGATCCATTGTGCTCAGGTAGTTTGTATTATAATTGATGGCCATCCATACAGGAAAGTATAGTCCTTCATATCATGCACCAAGGTCAAAGAATCAAAGAAGAAATATGAGATGACAGGGCCAGACAATATATCGCCCAAGGAGACCGCAAACCCGTTCCCATAAACGGAAGGCCCAACAACTCCTGTGTACAAAACTGCGTCCATAAAGAACGGAAAGAGAGACCGGAAGCAGCCTCCCCTGGACAACAACAACTAAGTACACCACTCCCCTCTTTCACAGCTCCAGAAGAAACACGCGGGACATCCACCACAGTTTGCTGCCTTGTGCCCTCAGGCGCCAGGTAAACAATGGTCACCTGAACCTGGGCCCAGTTTAGACTACACGGAGGAAGAGTTTATACAAATGAGAAATCAACCTGCATTCCTCTCCAGTCCCCCAAGACATCTTCACCACATCCAACCGAGACGTCAGAAAAACTAACGTGCTCCACCATCCCATTCATACGATAGGGCAAAACATTAGACAACCTATCTGTAGAAAGTACCCCATACAAAGACAAGAGGAAGATTCCCAGGTAAAAGAGATGTTAGACACAGGAGTAATCAAAGACTCTACCAGCCCGTGGTCCTCCCCTGTAGCATTAGTCTGCAAGAAAGATGGCTCCACTAGGTTTTGTATAGACTATCGCCAACTCAGTGACGTAACGATCCAAGATGCCACCCCTCTCCCTCGCATTGACAATTCTCTAGATTCTTTGCTAGGTGCAAAATGGTTTACCACCCTTGACCTTCAGGCCGGATATTGGCAAGTCCCAGTACTTCCAGAACACCAACAGAAAACGGCTTTCGCAACCAGTCAGGGGAGACTATAGTTTAGCCTATCTCGATGACATCATTGTATTTGGGAAAACTTGGGCATAGCTTGTCCAACGTCTTCGCCAACTGTTTCAAAGAATCGAAAAGGCACAGTTAAAACTAAAACCGTCCAAGTGTACTTTAGCTCAGAATGAAGTTAAATTCTTAGGTCATGTAGTCTCCGAGCAAGGAATCGCCCCTGATCCCGATAAACTCAAAGCAATTAGTGCAATCAGCACCCTCCCCCCCCCCCCCCACACTAATGTTAAAGGTGTCCGAGCGTTTTTAGGATTGGCCTCCTATTACTGTAGATTCATCAAGAATTTTGCCACCATCGCAAAACCCCTACACGACTTAACAATAAAAGAAGAGCCCTTCTTGTAGACATCTGAACGTTTGCAAGCCTTTCACTCTTTAAAAGAGCTTTTAGTAGCCTCCCCAGTCTTGTCCTTCCCCGATTACCAGCAACCCTTTTGTTTGTATATAGACGTATCTCAATTTGGTATCGGAACAGTACTCTGTCAAACCAGAGATGGACGCGAGCTCATTATTGCCTGTGCCAGCCGAACCCTTAATCCTGCTGAGATTAACTATCCTGTCACAAAACGAGAATGTCTGGGGATCATTTGGGCCCTTCAGTATTTCAGAGCCTACTTTGCTGGCGTCAAAGTCACGATTATTACCAATCACCACGCCCTCCAATGGCTCAGAAAGTTCGATACTAAAAACTCCTGCCAGATGGCGCGAATCCCTTGAAGAGTTTAACTTCGAGATAGCTTATCGGCCTAGTAAACTTCACACAAACGCCGACACTCTCTCTAGACTCCCCCTTGCCCCCACCATACCTGAAACCCCCCACCCCCCCTAACAACGAAACTTATCCTATCCTAGCCATCCACCATCAAAATTCCGTTGATCAAGAACAGCAACTCCTTTTGCAACAATTTCAACAACAACAGAAACCCGACTGGATAGCCAGACACCTTTTTTCACAGCTTCAGAGAAAAGGAGCCAACCTGTATACTCCTGATGGGAAAATTGTCCTTAGCCCCCAGACCGCACTCCCTGCAATGCAATCTTTTCACGCCCATAATGGCATTCATTTAACTCAACGTAAACTCACCTCCACCTTTCAGCAAGTGTATTGGGCCCCCTCCCCTTATATCACAGCTGAAAAAGTCACAGAAGCATGCAGAGCTTGTGCTTTAAGTAAAGACCGTACCCGCACCCCAGGCCCTTCCGGCAAACTTGTCGCTTCCAAACCTTGGCAATTATTTGCCGTAGACGTAATGGGTCCCCTTGAAGGTGTCAAAGGATTTAAATATATAATCACCTACTTGGACACGTATTCAAAATACGTTATTGCCTGTCCAGCTAAAGACCACACTGCCTTCTCAATGGCAGAAGCGATGATACAACACGTTTTTCCCTATTTCGGCCTACCCGAAGCTATTCACTCTGACAACGCCCCTGAGTTCACAGGACACATTTGGAATCAAATTTCACAAATGTGTGGGTTCAAAATCAGCCATTCCTCTCCCTACTGGCCCCAGGGCAACTCAATTTTTGAAAGGAGCCACCGCAACATTGCCAATTAGAATCCGATTACAGCAAATGAACACTTCTGACTGGCCTAGCTAAGTCAAAGTAGTGCAATGGGGAATCAACACTTGCCCCCGACAAGATGGGATTTCTCCTCACAAACACGTTTTTGGCGTACCCCCTTTCCTCCTTCCCTTACGTCATTTGTCTGTCCTGTACGAGCCCTCCTCCAACTTTGATCAGTCCCTTGTGCATTTGAAAAACTGTTTCCGCCAATTACAGTACCTCCAAGATCTCAAGCCAGACGAAACCCCAAAAGTTAGCCCTCACCACGTAGCCGATTTAGTAATGGTAGCTATTCAACCCGTACCATCTAAACTTAGACCTAGGTATAAGGGTCCATTCGAAATACTCACCATTCATAGATGTTACCAGGTTACCATTACCTACCACGGAGAATCACGCACCTACCAAAACAGATGTGTACGCTGGTTCCAACCTATTGATGAAAATGTAACCATGCTTGCTGACCCTGACCCTATTAACCCATGCCTTGTGAATCACGACCAAACCTTAACCCGGGAGCTGCGGGGAGACTCTTAAGAGTTCCCCCGGCGCACTGCGGGGAGACTCTTAAGAGTCAGAGAAAATAAAAATCAACTTTTGACATCGAAAAAAAAATATTTTTTTATATTTTTTTTTTTTTATTTTTTATTTTTTTTTGGCCCCTGGGCCATGCAAAATCTCAGTCCTCTACCTCCCCTCCTTCCCCACTTTCCTCCTCTCCTTCAGTTATCACCTATTTTCCCTGTTATTCCCTTATTCTGAGGTATATTTTCGTGCTAACATTAGAAATCCGATTGGAGGGTGTGGTCATCACTGATAGCAAGCGAGTGCAAGAGAGAGAGAGAGAGTATCGATCGACTGTGTCTCAGTGGCCTTGGGGGAAATGGCGGGAAAGCAGATTGCCTCACCCATACATTATACAACTCGCGGGCTATATCTCCGATTTTGACCATCCAAACGCTGTTTTCACTCGTTTTATTGTTGTTTCAGGTTAATACCTTTATAATCAACCCATAATAGGCGCATATGGATAAGTATTAATGCTATTAATGGCACAATGAATATTTTAGTGACGGAAACACCTCAAATACGTCAGCACAGGGGGACGTTTCCAATTACCCCCATGCGCACTTCAGAGGTTAAGTACAACAGAACCTTTCACCCCCCAACCCCCCAACCCCCCTCATCACTCCTCCACTAGCACCATCACCTTTTCCAAAACAGTCATCCCTTCTTCCTTTCCCGCCTATTTCTTCTTCTAACCTTCACCATCTCAATCACCCCATCTCCATCACACCCCCTTTCCACTCCCCCCCATCCTCCAATCTAAACCACCACAAATTCTACCTCACACCCCCACCCTGTCTATAACTCCTGTATCACCTGAAGTTGACATAAGTATGTCTCCTCCTTCAACAACCAGTCAACTCAACTCACCAACTGTTTCTAAGATTTCCCCTTCCGGATCAGAAACGAGTTCTCCAAAGGTGAATACCTAAACCCTACACTAAACCTTCTCTATCTTCTACTTCCACCTCGAAGTCACCTTCTTCCATAACCATAACTAACAAACCTATTATCTCTGCTAGTTCATCCACCTCCCCACCCTCCCCAGAAAAATCTATAACTTTACTAGCTCAAATCATTCTGTTGCTTTAAATCAATCTCTTTTCCAGCCTCCATGTAGACAATGTGGCAGACATGTGACCCAGACCCAATGGTGGACCCCAGCATCGTTTTCCCCAAAACGAAAACGAAATGCTACCACCCACCGTCAACATGCACCTGCCACACCAACACACCCTCCGACCACACCTGCCATCCCCACTACCGTCACACCTGTCTCCGCCACCACTGCCCAGCCGCCAACAACAACCAACCCTATACTGACGAGTAATCCCCACCCTGTCTTCTCAGCCAGTCAACCTCATGACCCCACCTCAGCTCCGCCCAAAATTTCACCTAGAGAGGTGACCCCCCAACTCCAGTCCTCCACCACCACCAGTAGGAGCATTGACCCCTCACCATCAACACCTCCTGCTACCGCCAAAACCACCACCATGAACATAAACAGGGTGTCCCTGGCCAAAGGCCAAAACGAGACGACCCTCAAGAGCATCTCACAACTAGTGTTCCTAGCTCGGAAATCAGGCATCCCGTTCCAGCTTACCATCTCCTACGACACCGCTGCCCCTCACAATGTAGCAGCCATCGTATGGTGCCGTCTCCTAAAGGTCCTAATACCAAGTGTATCCACCAAAACCCGACGGGAATACATTATTCAATCTCGAGGGCAAGATTTTGTTATGGACGACGATGGTGAGATGACAGGGCTAGAAAATATATCACCCAAGAAGACCGCAAACCCATTCCCCTCAACGGCAGGACCAGCAACTCCTGTGTACAAACTTGCATCCATAAGGAACCGGAAGAGAGACCGGAAGCAGCCTCCCCTGGACAAAAACAACCAAATCCACCAGTCCCCCCTTTCACAGCTCCAGAAGAAACACGTGGGAAATCCACCACATTTTGCTGCCATGTGCCCTCAGGCACCAGGTAAACAATGGCCGCCTGCACCTGGGCCCAATTTAGACTACACGGAGGAAGAGTTTATGCAAATGAGACATCAACCTCCGTCATTCCTCTCCAGTCATCCTGGCGGTTCCATGCATTGCTACCACCGCTAGGCGAGACTATGTCTACAATTCGACCAAACGAGAAAACAAACAAACCGCTCCACACAAGCCTCTAAATAGAGAGAGGCCTCCAATACTGTAATTGATTTATCCTATGTACACCTAAGCAGTAGGCTAGTTACTCTTATTATAAATAAATAAAACATACCATTCCCCACATAACCATATATGCATTGTATTTTTAAGGCTTTAGAAAACCACGCAATAAATAAAAAACAAGATTTCCCATGCCTCTCATGTTCCGGAATCCACCGACTTGTCACTCTCCGTAAAGTTTGTTACTACCTAGCCAACATCAAGGTTGAGTTAGGCAAGTCGAGGCACTGTGTCCCATGGGTAACCTGTGGGAGAGTATACGTGAACAACTCGATCGGACAGCACACTCCGTGAAGGCTAGCCAAAATCCTCCTAGATCGTGCCCTTCAAGCTGTAAGGTGTGGACGAGAGAGTGTGTGAGGGCTATGCCAGAAGTGACCCTACGTTAGTGCTACCTGTGCGAGGATATCCCCAGGCCTCCCCCCTTGGCAACAGGCCAAGACGGACCACGCACTTTGTCGCCCCCCACGTGTGTCCGATCTCTAAAAGGCTACTCTCTCCACGATGCTCCAACTCAAATTAAGTGCTTTTTATTTACTTATTGTGGGTCGTGATTATTGCAAAGGTTGTGTAGGATATGTTATGTGTTGAAATTAACGTAATTACCTGAGATCTTTATTCTCACCATAGTCCTTTCATTACTCGTGTCGAGAGTACATACAAACTCTATCCAAGGATTGATTTATATATATATACTGCGTAATATATATTCGTATATTGCCACCCAGGTGTTTATATATATCCGTTCGGCATGAATACCCACACACTAAACGTAAATGTTGTGAACACCCCTGACAGATCTAATACTTAGGTAATCGGATTATCAGGGTACGTAAAATGTTTTATAAATGTTCACAGAAAGTGCTATCTATCGTGTCCCTCAGTTATACTCATTGTATTCATGTTTCCTGGCTTCATAACCAGTTTAAACATTGAATTCGAATTCCTAGTAATTATATGTGTTATCTATCGTGTCCCTCAGTTAGACTCATTGTATTCATGTTTCCTGGCTTCGCAACCAGTTTTAACATATAATTCGAATTCCTAGTAATTCTATATTGTCCGTATCGCATTAATATTTCAATGCCGAGGACTCAGTCTGCCACACCAGACTGATATTTATTTGCTCAGTTCCCTGAACTATTATTATCAAATCTAACCATACTGTATAATCGTTAGTAGAGAAATAAAACCTCTCGTATTATGTATAACTCTTTATGTATTCACCCATCAGTTGATATTCTTATTTTGTATATACTACTTATCTGAGACGGTGTGACCTTAGTATCTTTGACCTTACCCCGAGCCACGTTCTACCTCGCAATAACCTTGACCTTCAGGATATCAGCGACCCTTTGATACTAACCGCTCTTATAGCATTTATACTATATGTACAGTATATATATTCATCATATGTTTATTCAATTGTGATGTATTGATTATTATCATAACTTGATTTGTATACCATCCATACCTTAAGAATACTATTATTCATTCTTGAAGGGGGTTCGAGAGTATTTCAATATAAATACGGTTCTACCCTTTATCTATTGATTATCCATGCCAGTACACTGATACCAAGTGAATTATATATTGTGAAACCCAACCGTGTATTCTGTATCATTGGTGGAGATTGAGGAGATTTGTAATTGCATATCTGGAGTCAGCTGTGTTCCTGCTGAGTGTTATAGTTCTTAAAAGCTTTCCTAGAGTGGAAAGAGAGAACTGACGTATACGGGCAAATATTATTACGCGGCATAACAAAATATATAGCGACTGTAGTTGTCACTGACTTGAAGTGTCTAACTGTTTGAAAATCACTATAACCAACTCTACCATTGTAACATGCGTTTTATCTTTATACACTAAATCACTATAACCAACTCTACCATTGTAACATGCGTTTTATCTTTATACACTAAATCACTATAACCAACTCTACCATTGTAACATGCGTTTTATCTTTATACACTAAATCACTATAACCAACTCTACCATTGTAACATGCGTTTTATAACCAACTCTACCATTGTAACATGCGTTTTATCTTTATACACTAAATCACTATAACCAACTCTACCATTGTAACATCGTTTTATCTTTATACACTAAATCACTAACCAACTCTACCATTGTAACATGCGTTTTATCTTTATATACACTAAATCACTATAACCAACTCTACCATTGTAACATGCTTTATCTTTATACACGAATCACTATAACCAACTCTACCATTGTAACATGCGTTTTATCTTTATACACTAAATCACTATAACCAACTCTACCATTGTAACATGCGTTTTATCTTTATACACTAAATCACTATAACCAACTCTACCATTGTAACATGCGTTTTATCTTTATACACTAAACCTGATTTTATGATGCAACATTAATGCCCATTATAATGAGACAATGCTAATTTATTATGCTAGATGGGAATATTTTATGATATTCCATATTTGCACAAATATATCTCCCTTGGTACCCGGAAATAATGGTGTCTATCAATATATATACTAAAGGGCACCCACATTTCAACGCATTCCCACCCCTGTTCTGTCCAACTCTCTATCCCAAGAGTGAACCGATTTTCCCAGTCTTTCTTCTGTCTTCGGTCTTCGTGGTGCAATGCATAAATATGTTGATTTTCGGTGTGAGCATCCTAGGTTCGAATCCCCGGACTGCCACATGTGTTTGTTAATTTCATTAATCGAGTTTAGGAGTAAAGTTGGTTGGTGGAGAGAACATAATAATTCAACAACTAAGCTTTGAAGCTATCTCCCTCAAGCTGTCTTTCTCTCAGCCTGTGACTTAAATGTCTTCAAGTTCCCTGTGTGTTTCACTGTAACGTACAGTTTGCCGCACAAATCCTGTTTCTCACCATCCCAGTGGAATCGTTATTTGGCAGCGTCACACCCATCTCCCCAACCCCCCTCCCTCACTCCACCTCCTAATGTCCACCCAACCTTTCTTCCTTACCTTCCACTGTCAGACTCATAGTATCTCAGGTTATGAAGTAGGTGTGTTGTGAATCATTCAAACCACTTGCATTTATTTAGTCATAATGATACCCTAGCCGTAATTTTGTTTTATTAACCCTTAATTAGCGGCTCACCACATAAGTCGAGTTAAATAAAGCTGGACTATGTGGCGGCGCTCGACATAACTCGAGTGGCAATTTCAGCACGTAATGTTGCTGAGAGAGAGAGACAAGTGGTGGCAGGAGAGTAGCGAGCGTATGACTGCTCCAGACCACCGCGGCGAACCTACTGACACGAATCTCACCTCCCTCCTACCTCTCTCACTCGCTATATAAGGAATTGTATGGGGAAAGTGCCTAATTACATGCTTTTTGCACTCGCGTTGCACGGTTATTGCAAGAAAACTAGCCATCATAAAAGGATCGTTATGGTGTCATTCGAAAGCTCTGTTTATGCCCTTTCAGAGATAGATACTTGTTTTACGTTCTGGGTCTTATTTAGGCATGAAAATGATCACGTAAACAGCCCTATTTTGGCTAAAAACACCCCGCTGGGCGGTACATATAAATAAACCGCATAGGCCGCTCTTAAGGTGTTAAAAAGGCTCTTAACAAAGTTCAGGCGAGTTATTAATGTGTATTTGTATTGCATAAAACAATGCATGGATAAGTTACGCATGAAGCATATTTCAGACAACAATCATACTCAATATGATACATCAATATGCCTTCCATATTTTGTTCAACTTAACCACTAAATCTAATCTTCAATTACAGTTACTAAAGACCTCAATCTCCTATCTCCCAATGTGTAAGCTTGAATAAAACACTGCTTTGCTACGAACTTAGCAAATCTTCTAACTCATTATTAATGCAGTTTTAGTTATTACCTACACATTCTTATTTGGGATATGCTCATATCTTTCCTAAAGAAGTTCTGAATCACCCTGTATAACTGCTTTAGCCCCTCCCAGTCACACACACATAGACACACACACACACACACAGACAAACACACACACACATACTTTCGAGTTTGTCCACCCCCTTCACCCTCCTCTTCCACCCTCATCTTGCTTTCTCCCACCTCGTGTAGTGACTAGCGTCTTGGACTTCCACCCAGAAGGCCCAGGATTCCGCCCACGCTCGGCGCATTAAAGATTTTTCACAAGCACTGAGTCATTACCGTCCCTCATGAGCAAGGGGATGGGGTAGTAGTACAGGACCCCAATGGAAATACACCTAATCGGCCTTATTGGGCTATCCTTAGCTAGCTTAGCATGCGCTAGCTTTAAGAACTATTATTAGGGGTTCGTCCCCTATGGGGAACCCCTATTGTAATCATTAAACCTGGAATTTCATCCAAATGTTTCTTACGCGCCGGTTTCGACGCAATAACTCCAGAACCGCTTTTTGGATCGAGATCAAACTTTCACAAGAGGTGCCTTTTTGTATTGGGCAACTTTTGATATGCTAAACATCCGGCATGGTGGCCAAACAGGTCCGTGGCAGCCGATTTCCCGAAAAACTTGACGCCTAAATACCGTCTCTCCCACTCACAGGAAACGACTGGGCTTTGGCATACGCACTCCCCTACTAATGCTCCGCAAATTTTATAGAGAAGGTTTTGCTTTTGCACGTGGGTTTTTTTCCGGCAATCTTGAAAAAACCTCGAATTCCACTTAAAATTCCACATCTTGAAAACTACGCCGATGATCAGAGCCATGCTTGCGTAGTTGGGTGAGGCTCGCGATTCCGAACGTTTTGATACCAAAAAAATATAAATGGGTGGAATAGTTTGGCCGCAGCATTGAAAACTGTCTATTCTTAAATTACTTTAAAACCGAATTCGCTACCACACACAAAGTTTACCGTCTACAGTCTATAGGCTTCCACGCATCCCCCAGTTTTCCTTAACACCTTACGAGCGGCCTATGGGGTTTATTTATGTGTACCGCCCAGCGGGGTGTTTTTAGCCAAAATAGGGCTGTTTACGTGATCATTTTCATGCCTAAATAAGACCCAGAGCGTAAAACAAGTATCTATCCCTGAAAGGGCATAAACAGAGCTTTCGAATGACACCATAACGATCCTTGTATGATGGATAGTTTTCTTGCAATAACCGTGCAACGCGAGTGCAAAAAGCAGGTAATACGGTACTTTCGGTACATAATTGAGTATGTAGCGAGTGAGAGAGGGAGGAGGGAGCTGAGATTTGTGTCAGTAGGTTCGCCGCGGTGGTCTGGAGCAGTCATACGCTCGCTAGTCTCCTGCCACCACTTGTCTCTCTCTCTCAGCCACATTACGTGCTGAAATTGCCACTCGAGTTATGTCGAGCGCCGCCACATAGTCCAGCTTTATTTAACTCGACTTATGTTGCTCGCCGCTAATTAAGGGTTAATAACATAATCTCTTTATTATTCAGTCCTAACTTTTGTTTTTTTATTGAACTCTCTCAAAACCGTTCGAGTCCCTACGAATTCCAGCAATTATTTAGCCAACCTACCTATACATACCTACCCTACCAAATAATAATGATAAATTAAAATTTATTTTTGGTAAATGACAGAGTATTGGCTAAGGTTTTTAACAATTCCTCCCTTTGCCAAATGCTTAGTTTAATAACAATGATATGGACCTTTAAAGTTTTGGCAATTGCCCGTGTGACTCCTATTTAACCCTCCTAAAGTGTTACCACGAAATACCGCTAGATCCTTTCTCAAAAGTCGCTAGCATGTTGCTACATAGCCAAACAATGTTAGGATAATGCTGCAATTTCTAAAGAGTTTTGGTTTGTTTGTTTTGCAAATTTTACAATGTAGTATGACTAGAATGTCTGAAATTTTCAAATTATCCCTAGTAAATGTCTCTAGATATAAAAGAAATGGCTGCTAGATTGAAGTAAATAGCTCTACATTTAGCGGTAATATGTAGCTTTACAACTGGCACCACTGCAACCACCACCTCCCTCCCACCCTCCCAGTAGTCTCCACAAAATACCGCTAGATCCTTTCTCAAAAGTCGATAGCATGTTGCTACATAGTCAAACAATGTTAGAATAATGCTGCAATTTCTAAAGAGTTTTGGTTTGTTTGTTTTGCAAATTTTACAATGTAATATGACTAGAATGTCTGAAATGTTTAAATTATCCCTAGTAAATCTCTCTAGATATGAAAAATTGGCTGCTAAATTGAAGTAAATAGCTCTACATCTAGCGGTAATATGTAGCGATACAACTGGCAACACTGCCTAGCCCTTCCATCCTCCGTCCCTCCTCCCTCATCTATGTATCAACAATCACTCTAGTGAACTTTCGGTATTTAGTTTATTCAGCTTAATACTATTTATCCACATAAAATAGAAACCTATCACGATTGTTGTCTAATACAAACATAGATAATGCTATTACATATTATTTGAACATGATGTCGAATTTAGCAGTTGCTGTACGTGACAGTCTGTGACAGAACCGAAAGCTTCTCTTGCCGTGTAGTACTCAAAGAAAGCAGGGGTACTTAAGCCAAGTCAGAGATGCAGAGGTAACTTTTACAATGCATTATAACCCTAGACAGACACCAATATACCACTAAATCAGACAAATATCACTACAAAAAAGATAGGAAAATATTATATTAATGTCCTAGGTATTTGAAATTATGCAAATGAGTAAAATCCATTATGATATTATGATAATGTGATCGATTAGTATCTGGCAACAGTGTTGCACAACATTTTCTGAACGTATGCGAACTTCGGAGTATTTATCCCATTAATATACACATCTATCACTATTTAAATGTAATACAACCATACACAGTGCTATTACATATTATTTGAACATAATATAGGATGCTCTTTCCTTTAAACCATTTTCTATATCTATTCACGAAAAATATAGGCATAGCCTAACTAAGTCTAGGCAGCACTACCGGTAGGTACGAATTTATCAGTTCGAATTTTGATTGAGAGTGGGATTAGGCCTAGGCCTAGCCTAGGGCTTAACATGGGATACTATTTGGGGTTTGGGAATAGACTGAGGCTGCTTTAGGCCTAATTAGGTCAAATTAGTCAAATCGAGACAGTTGCATAGCCTAGGCCTAGGCCTATTAAGCAAATATTTTACGGTTATACTGATGTTTTGGACCGACAGTTAGCCCATCGATCTTTTTTAGGCCTAATAGGTCCGGTAGAGCATATACATCACTGCTATATATGTCATTAAGAGCTGAAATGTATTATAAGGGAGAAAAAAAACCAAAAACGCTAAAATACATATATACTGTAAAACAATAAGTTTTTCAGCCAGTACCCAACCAGCGGGGGTGTGGGGGCGGCAGCCCCCACCCATATACTAGGTTAGGTTAGGTTAGGTTGTTAAGTTAGGCTAATAGGCCTAGCACATAGGCTAGCCTACAAAAAAAAAAAAAAAAAAAAAAAACAGCGGGGGTGTGGGGGCGGCAGCCCCCACCCATATACTAGGTTAGGTTAGGTAAGGTTGTTAGGTTGGGCTAATAGCCTAGAACATTAAAAAAAAAAAAAAAAAAAAAAAAAGTCTAGCCTAACCCAACCAGCGGAGGTGTTGGGGGCGGTAGCCCCCACCCATAATACTAGGATAGGTTAGGTAAGGTTGTTGGGTTAGGCTAATGTCTTCCCAAAGTTGACTATTTTTATAACATGAGATATTAGGTTACCCACTCCACCCCGAGCCAGCTTTCGTCAAAAGTTGGCTCGGGTATTCACAAAATTGGGTTGTATGGGTTTGCAATTTGGGAAAACCCGAGCCAAGTTTTGATACAAAACGCTATATTAATGTATTTTTACGCGTTTAACCCCTCATTTTCCCTGAACTTCATAGCCCTCCCCACTAGTGGGGGGCGTGTTTTTAGATTGTTCGATAATGGGTAAATACTCATTTCAGCTCCTCTTCAGTATAAAACCACACTATATCTAAAGGAAAAATTACAGAAAACAAACTAAAACTTACTGAAATCGCTGTCGGTCCAAAAAGTCAGGTTTACCTATTTTACCAATCTACAATAGGCCTAGTCTATTCGCTGTAAGTAGGCAAGAAATCATGACCTAGGCTTATAACCTCTGTAACTAAAAAACAACTAGGCCTAGAGTGATCAAGCTAATATGTGACCATATGTCGACCATTTGGGAAGAGTCAGTCAAGGAATAGCCTAGATGTGGAAATTTGCAGCCAATTTGCTCTAGCCCTATTTGATATACAGAGGTTAGAGGTCATTGTTGAGGCCCCCCCCTCATGACATATTGTCATCATCTTATATATTGCCAGCACGGGGCAAATAACCGAAAAAAATCGCCGTCAAAATAGACGCGAACTTAACCACGGCGATCGACACATGTAAACATGGCGGTGGAGCGGCGCCGAAAGCTTGCCATCATGTTCCCGTCCATTTGAATGCCGTTGGATACAATAATATGTTGAGGGGGGCAAATAGGCCTAACCAAACTGCGGCGATCGACCATGTAAACATGACGGCGGCGGCGGCGGTGGACGCTTGCGATCATGTTCCCGTCTATTTTGACTGCCATTGGATACAATAATATGTTGAGGGAAGGGCTTTGCGGCAATTTTTTTGGTTGTTTGCCCCCTACTGGCAATATATATGATGATAACATGTCATGGGGGGGTGAGGGGGGGCTTTCAACATATTATTGTATCGAATGGCCTTCAAAATAGACAGGAACATTATCCCAAGCGTCCAACGCCGACACCGCCACGGCTGCTGAAGAACAAGGAAATTAGCAATAGGTTTCATTGTGAACTGGAGGAAATTAATAGAAATAAGGAAGCTAGGCCTAGCGATGTAAATAGTCAATGGAATTTCCTTAATAATGACAATTATATGTATAGGTATAAAGTAAAAACAATATATTTTACATAATTTATTGCATATCTTACATATTTAAACAAATATATATTAAAATTAGTTTAACCACACCACTGAGTTCCCCCAAAATACTCTAATAGGGCTGGCCTGAAGAATTAGATCAAGATGGACAACCAATCAACACATGATAGGTAGGGAAGGGCAGGTTAACAACGGCGATCGACAAATGTAAACATGACGACCGTACACTCGGAAACTACATCCATCCCCATTAGCCTAACCTAACAACCTTACCTAACCTATCCTAGTATTATGGGTGGAGGCTGCCGCCCCCTAGACCCAGTACGTTGGATACAAAACTAACCCTCACGTAACACCTAGTATATGTCCCTAGTACCCAGTACGTGGGATACCACGCTAACCCTCACGTAACACCTAGTATATGTCCCTAGTACCTAGTATTTGGGATACAATACTAACCCTTACATAACACCTAGTATATGTCCCTAGTACCCAGTACGTGGGATACAAACTAACCTTCACCTAGCATATGTCCCTCACTCAGTACACCTTTCACCCTCACTACCATTCGTGAGTCTTCATACATCTTCATTATCACACGCACCAGCCACTCCTCTACGCCAAATTTTCTCCTAGCCTACTGCACAACTTCTTACTTTCAGTAGAGACGTGATTTTCCGGGCCCGTCGCAAGACCACCGTCTCAACCGAGCCGTCACAAGATCATCACAGGACAGGAAAAACAACACAGGCTTGCTCCAAGCCAGCACACATCTTACAAATATATAAGCTAGGCTATACAACTTTCATTTCATCATCGGAATAACATTCACCGCCAATTTAATTATCATAAGGATTATATAAATGCAATTCTGATATGAAAAAACAATCGGTAAATAGCATAGCCTAGGCCTAGTCAAAGCTGGGGTTTGTTGTTGTTTCGTGGACAAAATTTAACCAAGCGTACTGTCCCACATTAATTTATTATCAACAATTGGATATACGTTACTGTGGGCTCTTATTACTCTACTTCCTAATACGCAAGTAAATTATAACATAATGTTTGGATAAACAAATATACCGAAATAAATTAGAATGGAGAAACAGTAAGTTGAGTGAGATGTTTCAGCTTGCCGTCAACCAAGCTTCGGAGCTCTCTTGCCGTCGCAAGAGAATATTGGTGTCTCGCTTGCTAAAGGTGGGCTTGCGACGGGACCAGAAAAACAGTTTTTCGGGTAGATCTTGCGACGGTGGTCTTGAGACGGGACCGGAAAAACACCTCTTAGATATCTTTCCTGCAGCTGCTTGACTATGAAGTTATCATACCTTCAAAGACTCTCTCACACTCACAGACCTTCATGACTTGGCCAAGCATTTTCAGGCCTCTTATAGCAGTTGCAAGGGGAGCCTAACTCTGAAATCACTAGATAGTGCCTCCAGAACCATAAAAAAGAGGAGAGGGCTTAATTAACACACTTCCCTGTTGGACTCCGACGCGAACTGAAAACTCATCACTCAGTACCCTCACGTAACATCTAGTATATGTCCCTAGTACCCAGTACTTTGGATACAAAACTAACCTTCACCTAACACCTAGTATATGTCCCTAGTAACCAGTACATGGGATATAAAGCTAACCCTTACCAAATATCTAGTACCGTACTGTATGTCAATCCAAGGTCCTCCTGCTAACGAAGAAGTTCCTGAGGTTGGCGGGGCGTCTCCGTCGACTGCGGGGCATGGGTGCCCTCCCCTGAAATCTACGATGTCCCCGTCCTGCCTGTGAAACCTCTCCACCCTGGGGTCCTTTCTGCCCGGATAGGGTGACATAAGCTTCACAGCTTCACTACCCTATATCCTCAACAAGAAGTACTGTATATGTCCCTCACTCAGCTGTACACCTTTCACCCTCACTACCGTTCGTGAGTCCTCGTACATCTTCATTATCACATGCACCAGCCACTCCTCAACGCCAAGTTTTCTCCTAGCCTACTGCACAAGTTCTCTGGCCACCTTATCAAAGGCCTTCTCCCGGTCTCAGCGGTCTGCAAACAGAACATCAGATCCCTATCTTTTAAGTACATACAGTACATACAGTATCTTTCCCTTATCATACCTTCTAAGACTCTCTCACAGACCTTCATGACTTAGTCAAGCATTTTCAGGACCCTTATAGCAGTTCCCAGGGGAGCCCAACTCTGAAATCACCAGATAGTGCCTCCAGAACCATAAAAAAAAAAAGAGGAAAGGGCTTCATTAACACAGAGCCCTGGTGGACTCCGACGCGAACTGAAAACTCATCACTCAGTACCGGTACATCTTTCACCCTCACTGCCGTTTGTGAGTCCTCATACATCTTCATTATCACACAAATACCTTCATGACTTGAATTGTGCCGTGTCCTAGCATGAAACCAAACTGCATATCGTCAATATCATACCTTCAAAGACTTTCTCACAGACCTTCATGACTTGATCAAGTATTTTCAGGCCCCTATAATTGTCCCTATCCAATGAGTCCCCTTTGCTCGTATACAGTATATACTGTAATATACTTTTGTGCCATTCATCAGAGATTACTTCCTCTCTGATGATGAAGTTAATTAGCTCATTGAACACACCTACTCCTTTCTCACCTGAGACCTTAATCATCTCGGCTAGAATGCCAGAGCATCCTGCAGCTTTTCTGTCCTTCATTAAGTTATTGCACTGCTTACAAAAGCTGGCACAATCACAGGGAGGGGGGAGTATTGGCTTTTCGTTGCTAAGCTTCTCTATTCCATTCAAATTCCATGTTGAATAATCTTTCGTAGTGTATCACAAACTTATTTTACAATGGAAAATAAAGCATGAGGAGGGCAGGGTAGGCCTATTAGTATTTTGTGAAATAACTTAAATTAGGTTAGGCTATAGTATACTTCATTAGGTTATTAGGCCTATGAGAAACCAGGCCTAGGCCTAGCTTAATTTTATTTCACTGCTCAACATATTTTTTTTTTTTTTTTGCTTTTGAGCTCTGCATAGGGCTATATTCAGGTAGGCTTGGGTTTTAGTAAAATTGCATTAGGCTATGCTACATATTTTTCCTTCTATTGGAAAGCACAGGCCTACACAATAGTACACATGTTAAAGAATTTAACCTAGCCTACCACAATTTAGCCTAGACTGAAAGAACAAACAAAAATAGGCTAGGCTAATTGCAGCTAAATAATTTAGCCTAGCCTCACCAATTTAGCCTAGACTGAAAAAACAAACAAAAATAGGCTAATTGCAGTTTTGGTAAGAGTTGTAGTTGTGGGCATACCAAAAGCTTTGTTTATATAGCCTAGTTGCACGCTCACAGTTAGGCCTACATTCGCTTCTAATTTAACTGCTGGGGTAAACTTGGTAAAGCCACCCTCAATCCGCCGGCCGGTAACAAAACAATTTACCCAACGCCTGGCCGTGAGATACAATAATGGGTTGAAGGGGCTTTATCCCCCTATGACTTATTGTCATCATCATCTATATCACCAGCAGGGGCAAATAACCACAGTCAAATTAGACGCGAATGTAACTGCGAGCGTGCGACTACGTAAATAAAGGGGACGATAGACCCGCTAACACAACTCTTAACGCATTTTTTCCTAATTTATTATATTTTTTTATATTTATGACCTCACCAGTTGAAAGATGACAATTTTATGGTTTACTTTAGGCTATACAAACACATTTGCTTTGTAACTTAGATACTCATATTTATGCTTATAATTGCAGTACGAGTGGGTTTTTTCTTTTTATATGTAGGCCTAGGCTAAACAAATGTTAGTTTTTGTTTTATAGGCTAAACTAGGCTGAATTTATGCTAATAAATATTAATTGGAGGGAGCAAATCTGTCAAGGAATAGCCTAGATGTGGAAATTTACAGCCAATTTGCTCTAGCCCTTTTTGAGATACAGAGGTTAGAGATCGTTGGATACAATAATATGTTGAGGGAGTCAATCGCCCCCCATGACATATTGTCATCATCATATATATTGCCAGCAGGGGGCAAATAGCCTAGGCCTAGCCTAACTACAAAAAAAATCGCCGTCAAAATAGACGCAAACTTATATTAACTACGGCGATCGACCATTGCCCGCACCGGCCGTCCCCCGATTATTGTTGAGGTCCTGAGGAACCGTATGACTTTGACAAGCTCTTCCCTCCGCTGTCTCCGCATCCCATGTATCGTCGTACGGTACCCCTTCCCCTCCACATCCTACATCTGGTCGTTCCACATATGCCTCCTAAGCCTCGCCTCGTCCCATCACTGAGCATGTGGATGGGCGTCCCTTTCTGGCTTCAAAGATGGATTCCTTCCGACAGCTCCTACTGGATTGTCTGGGGTTGGTTGATAAGGGCACCTCGCTTCAAGACATTGCTCTGGCCCTAGTACCGTGGTTTGTAGGTCTCTGGTTCACCACCTGATGACCTGCTATTGGGTTGTTGCCTTTACAGTGTTACGGTTCTACGAATGACCTAGAATGAAAGTGACACGGTGGTGAATTTTAACCTTAACTATAAACTAATTTAATTGTGACATAGGATCTCCGCGACTACGGTAGGGCCGGAGTGGGCGAGTATTCGCCTGAGGTTGCCCCAAGACAAGACAAGAACAAATTCTAGTGCTGGTTTTACTCAGATTTTGTGAGTTTTAATTTAGCCTAGCCTAGGCCTAAGAGTTCAGAAAATTTGCAAAATGCACCCCATACTAGCCTACCCATAGCCTAATAGGCCTAGTGATTCTTTTTTGGCAGACCACCCACAAATTTTCATATAGCCTAGGCCTAGGCTAGCCTAAGTTCTGGAATGCATGTTGGAATAGCCTTCCTATAAACTGTAGGCTAGGCTACTTCCTTTTAATTTAAAGTTTGATTCTTTGGAAATCTATTAGGCGCTAGACCAGGGCAGTAACATTTAAAATGACGTGTAAAAAACATCGCCCATAAACGGCGGGCCACTATGTTATTGTAATTTGGGAGCTTTCTGCTTTTGCACTCGTTGCTTTATTGGTCCTTTGGCGTTATGGTTCTCGAAAGCCGAATACCTTTACGAGGGGCAGAGCCGACTACCCACCCTTACATATTGTGCCGCTCGTAACTATGATTAGCACAGATGATGGACTTACCGTACATCATAATACGTGGGGGGCAGAGCCGCAGACCCCCTCAACATATTGTCCCACAGTAACTTTTAATGGGATGGATGTAGTTACCGGTGTACGGTCGTCATGTTTACATAGTATCGTCGCGGTTAACTTCGCGTCTATTATGACGTCGATTTTTTTCGGCATATTTCATTTTATTCACTTCGTTTATATTTAGGCTATAATCTAGCTTTGGCACGACAATAACCCTACCTAGTCTTTCTTAAAGATTCTTCTAATCTTCCAGTAGCCTATAGCCTAATTTAGGTCATTTTTAAAGGCACACAATTAAATGGTTGGTATTTTAAACGACACTACTGCAGCATTATGAGAAACAATTTATTAGAGATAATAGGCAACAATAGATTCGCCATATTTTTCTCCATAAGCTATAGTCCGCATGGAGGATTTTCGTTATCGACAAATTGAAAAATTCCCACTTCACAGACAAAATAGACAAATACACCAAAAATTGGGGTGTGGGGGCAGCAGCCCCCACCCATAATAGCCTACTATAATAGGTTAGGTTAGGTTGTTAGGTTAGACTAGGCTAATGTCATTTCAAAGGGGTATAGGCCTATTAAACACTAGGATAGCCTATACCTGGTCAGTCCTGCTGTAGTCAACTTGAATGCTACCTTAAATTGTAATATTAGACTAGGCATAGCCTATAGAAAAATAGCCTAGCCTACTTATTTATTGTAGCCTATAATATAGGCCTAGCCGGGTAGAATGTAGAGTTCGGGCGTACCACCACCATTGTTTACACTGCGCAGAGCGGCGACGGAAGCTTGCCATCATTTTCCCGTCTATTTTGACTGCCATTGGATACAATAATATGTTGAGGGGAGGGCTTTGCGGCAATTTTTTTGGTTGTTTGCCCCCTACTGGCAATATATATGATGATGACAACACGTCATGGGGGCAAAGCCCCCCCTCAACATATCCAATGGCATTCAAAATAGACGGGAACATTATCGCAAGTGTCCGACGCCGCCACCGCCGCCGTAATGTTTACATATGTCGATCACCGTGGTTAAAGGCTGGTTCACACATAGCCGAGTCGGTGCGCGAGTCCAACACGAGTCACACTCGTCGATTATCGCCGTCGCTGGAGGCTGAGTCGGCCACGAGTAGCAATTGTTCCCGAGTCAAGGCGAGTGTAACACGAGTTAACTCGATTCAATACGAGTCAACACGTGTTCATGCAAGAGTTTGTACGAGTAACTGAGAGTCAAAACGAGTGTAACACGAACCCAACACGAGTGTCAAAAATTTGAAAAATAATGGCCACATTCCAGGGCACGTAAACAAAGAGTATGGACGAGTCAACGCGATTGTTACACGGATCAACACAATTTTTATACGGATCAACACGAAAGACAACGCGTTGACTCTCGTTGGATCTCTGTTGCACACGTGTTGACTCGTGTTACATCCGTGTAAACTCTCGTTGATTCTTCCTACATTTTTGAAATAACGGTATTTCAAATGACACTTGCTTTTTCGTGTTACACTCGTGTTTTTTTCTCAGTGGATCGTGTTTACTCTTGTTTACTCGTGTTTTCACTTGTGTTTGAATCGTGTAAACTCTGGCATCATGGGGGCAACAAATTTTGGCACTCACATTCGTGCTTTCTACTCTTGTTGATACGTGTTGCATGTGTGTTACATACGTGTTGTTGCGTGTAGACACACGTGTTGCTTCGTCAACGTCGAAATGATGACGAAAAGCGACGAATCACCAAAGAGTGTTACACGGGTTTACACGAGTCAACACGAGTTAACACGAATAACGAAGAGTTATTCAGAGTCAAACACGTATGTACACGAGTCTACACGTATTTAGGCCACACTCATGGGTAATTGCCACGGGACCCAAAAAATTCATGCATGCATGAAATTTTTGGACCCCGTGGCGGGTACCCACGAGTGTGTCGAGTATACACGAGCGTAGCACGAGTCTATACGAGTGTTGAGGAGTATCGACGAGTCATTGCTGAATAGCAAAATTTCATCACTCGTGTTGGACTCGCGCACCGACTCGGCTATGTGTGAACCAGCCTTTAGTTCGCGTCTATTTTGAAGGCGTTTTTTTCGGTTATTTGCCTCCTGCTGGCAATATATATGATGATGACAATATGTCATGGGGGGGTGACCCCCCTCAACCTATTATTGTATCCAAAAGCAGTCAAATAGACGGGAACATGATGGCCAGCATCCGCCGCCGCTCCGCGTAGTGTAAACAAGGCTGGCGGTACACCCGAACTCTACATTCTACCCCACTAATTTTCCAACTAGCATAACCGATGATTATCAATGATCAATCCCAGTCAGAAACGTCCATGCTTCCCTCCCATAAGTCAATGTCGGGATTACCACACTGTCATGCAAGGACTTCTTTACTTCCATGCTGATCACCCTATTTCTTCTTACTGCTTTCAGAGTTCCTACAACGCTCTTCCCCTGTTACACTTTCTCCCACACTTCTTCATCCATAGTCCCATCTTTACTCAACACACTGCCCAAATACTTAAATGAGCTGACATTCTTCATAGCCGTTCAACCTCACTTCACACTCTATGGTTGCACCCTTTCAATGACCATAATATTGCTCTTCCTAGCATTTACCTCCAGATTCCGTTTTTCACACACTGTTCCAAACATATTTACCTGACCCTGCAACTCCCATGCACTATCGCTCATCAGAACTGTGTTGTCAGCAACAGTAGTACCGGTACTGTACTGTTGAGGCAACTTCCACTCGTTTCCTTCCCTTATCAGCAGTACAACCAATGTCCGCTGCTCTTCCTTGTATTTCTTTCATGACTCCATCCATATACTGTACTGGTATATATTGAACAACCATCGGGACATCACATACACCCTTGCTTTAACCCAACATTCAGATTAAAGAACTCGCTCTGTTAATTATCCACACATACTGACACCTTTGCACCCTCATACATGCTCTTAATTGCTTTCAGCAACTTGCCATCTACTCCGTATATTTTCAGTACCGGTACCGGTACTTTCCACATACCTTCTCTATCAATTCTGTCATAGGTCTTCTCCAACTCCATAAATGCAGCATACAACTTTTGTCGCTTCTCCAGATATTTCTCCACAACACATTTCCGGGCAAAAATCTGAGCTACACATCCTCTTCCCTTCCTAAGATGACTACAGTATGCTAACCGTTTCCCCAGCAATACTGACTGAAAATGCCCAAATATATTGCATGTCCTCTTCAGATTTATCTACAATATGTAAAATTACACCAAATACCACTACAGTAGCACTGAAATCAATAAAACTCACTAACAGGATAAATAAATGGAAGAAATACTCCAAAAGATTAATATGTTTACCCTTTACCCAGCAATACTGACTGAAAATGCCTAAATAGATATCAATGATCTCATATCTACCACTCATAATCCAATACATTCCTACGCAGATGACTCAACACTCCACAGTTCCTTCACATTTACCAATTCTTTCACCCATCCCGATCTTATAAATTCAAAAATAAGCACTGCAATTTCTCTGAACCAGGACCTTTCTAGAATTGAAGAATGGGGACAAAAGAATCTAGTTTCCTTTAATGCACAGAAAACCAAGTACTGTACATTCAATTTTCTAACCGACAGAATCTCACTGACTCCCATATATTTTTTAATGATGTAAATATTCCCACTTCCCCTAGTATTGACATTCTCGGTGTAACATTAACTACTAACTTGAGCTGGACACATTATGTTAGAAGCATTGCTAAGAATGCCTCTAAAAAACTGGGACTCCTGTACAGAGTTCGAGAATTCTTCACTGACGAGCAGTTGGCCGTAATATATATAAGTCATGTGCGTTCTCAGATGGATTACTGTTCACCTCTGTGGAGTGGAAGTGGAGTGGTTGCATTGAGGCAGTTGGACAAAATTCAAAATAAAGCTATTAGATTAATCAATAACCCTGCAATCACACAGGACCTTCCTACATTATCCATACGAAGAAACGTTGCATCCCTTGCATTATTCTACAGATATTTTCACAGCAATTGTTCCGAGGAACTTGCTTCAATTGTGCCGCCTCTCCACATCTTTCCCCGTAGAACTAGGGCAGCTGAGAGCGCCCATGAATTTACACTCTCTCCTCCACAATGCAGAACTTCTGCTTATCAAAATTCATTTATCCCTAGAACTACTACTCTTTGGAATTCACTTCCCTCGAATTGCTTTCCACAAACTTACAATCTACAAATGTTTTTAAATCCAGTTGTTACAAACATTTTATGAATAGAGGATGCCTTTAGGCACATGGATCTTTTTGTTTTATCTGTGTTTTTCCTTCCTCCGTTCATTGTCTATTAAAAAAAAAAAAAAAAAAAAAATTTGCTCTTCAGATTTATACATACATACGTACATAACATTTTAAGACTGAGTGCTCCACACAGATGTGCAGTTTCAGTCACTTTTCCTAATGGCGGCGTTCCAGGCAACCCTGTTAAGGGATGCTTTACTTGTCAAGTTTTTGGATTTGAGATCGGCACGTATAGTCCGATCCCAGGTCTTACTCGGTCCACCCCTTGGTGCAGCTCCCTCCACAATCGCAGACCTGCATCTTTTCACCCAATTTTGTTCATCCATTCTCTCCATATGTCCATACCATCCCAGTTTACTTGTACGCATCTCCTCGCTAATACTCTTTATACCTAAACGTCTCTTCAGCTCATCATTTGTTATTCTGTTGACATCATTTATCTGAATATGTAAAATTACACCAATTACCAACTACATTACCAACAAATTTAATAAAGTACACTAACAGGATAAAGAAAATGTAAGAAATAGCCCTAAAGATGAATTTATCTATCTATCTATTGACGGACGCCTTGATCCCCGAAGGATTGGCCACGAACGAAACACCCCTATGCACCTCTGTCCCCCAGTCAGTCGACGCCCCTCCTCCCATCCAGCACCGCTTTCACGCATATACTTCTTAACTCCATCCTTCCACCTCTCTCTCGGTTTATTTCTCCCTCTGTCCTTCCACCTCACTCGTACACGCTCTTAGTCATTCTCTCGCTTCCCATACGTTCCACATGGCCGAACCATCTCAAGGTGTTCTTTTTCGCACTTTCCAGTACATTCACACCACACCTCTCTCGTACTTCCTCATTCGTCTGTCTATCCCTCCATGTAACTCTGCACACACTTCTCAAGTAACTCATTTCCATCCCTTTCACTCTTGGTTTGAATCTCTCCAACAACGTCCATGCTTCGCTTCCGTAAGTCAGTGTCGGGATTACCACACTGTCATGCAATGACTTCTTCAGTTCCATGCTGACCACCCTATTTCATGTTACTGCTTTCAGCATTCCTACAACCCTCTTCCCCTGTTGCACCCTCTCCCACACTTCTTCATCCATACTCCCATCTTTACTCTGTACACTGCCAAGATACTTAAATGAGCTGACAATCTCCATAGCCTGACCGTTCAACTTCACCTCACACTCTGTGGCTTCACCCCTTTCGAAGACCATAACCTTGCTCTTCCCCGCATTTACCTTCAGATTCCATTTTTCGCACACTGTTCCAAAAATATTTACCAGACCCTGCAACTCCCATTCATATCATCAGCAAACAGCAGTACACAAACATCCACTGCTCTTCCTTGTATTTCTTTTATGACTCCATCCATATACTGTATATATAGAACAACCATCTGGACATCACACACCCTTGCTTTACCAAACATTCAGATCAAAGAACTCCCTCTGTCCATTCTTCACACGTACTGATACCTTTGCACTCCCAGCGATACACCAACATCCACTGCTCTTGATAGTATTTCTTTTATGACTCCATCCATATATACAGTAAACAACCACGGGGACATCACACACCCCTGTTTCAAACCAACATTCAGGTCAAAGAACTCGCTCTGCTCACTCTCCACACATACTGCCGCCTTTACACCCTCATACATGCTCTTCACTGCTTTCAGCAACTTGCCCTCTACTCCGTATATTCTAAGTACTTTCCACAAACCTTCTCTATCCACTCTGTCATAGGCCGCCTCCAAGTCCATAAAGGCAACATTCACCTTTTGTTTCTTCTCCAGATACTTCTCCACAACACAATTCAGGGTAAAAATCTGATCTACACATCCTCTTCCCTTCCTAAAAACCTCCCTGCTCGTCGCCTATCCATTTCTCCGTTCTCACTCTCACTCTCTCAATCACTACCGGTACCCTACTGTATACCTTCCCTACTACGCTTAGAAGACATATTCCTCGGTGGTTACCACACACTCCTCTTTCCCCTTTGCCCTTATATAGGGGGACTATTATGCCAGTCTTCCAGTCATCGGGTGCACTCCCCTTCTCCCATGCTAGTTTGCACATTTTCCATACCCATTCTATCACTATCTCACCACCATACCTCAACATTTCCCCACACACTCCATCTGTTCCTGGTGCTTTCCCCAACTTCACTCTTTTCATGGCTTCCCACACTTCTGACCTCCTGATCCCCACCTCCTCCTCCACTACTTCTCTTCTTCTCCCTCCCATACCATATCCAGCTATGTTTGCTGGCTCTTCATTCCTTACATTTAGCAACTCACTGAAGTACTCCCTCCATCTTTCGACTCTCTCTTGCTTCTCGGCTAGCATTCTCCCATTCTTATCTTTCACACCCTTACTGTTTCCCTTGCTACCTTCCCTAACTTTCTGACTTCTTCCCAGAACAGTTTCTTACTCTCCCTCCATTTTACACTCAGGTGCTCGTTTCTGTCTCTCGGAATCTTCATTCCCTCTACTACCCAACCACTCTCTATATGCTTTCTTCTTTTCTTCCACAGCTATTCTTACCTCTTCTGTCCACCATGCTGTACCTTTCACTCCCCTCCCTCTTCTCCTCCACTCCACACACCTCCTCACATGCTGCACAGATCTCATCCTTAAACACCTTGCTCATCTCCTCCACTTCCTCCATAACTTCCAGGTCGAACCCACCTAGTCGTCTTTCCACTGCTCTCCTGTACTCCTCCCTGACTTCCTCCTCCTGCAACCTCTCCACCCTCCTCACCATTCCACCCTCCTCTCGCCTCCCTCCAGCTCTCCTCACCCACTTCTTTTGTATCCTAACCTTAGCTACCACTACATAATGATCAGACAGACCCCCTCCAATACCCCTATACACCCTAGCATCCATCACAGATTTCTTCATTCGTTCATCCACACATACATAATCAATCAATGACTTTCGTTCCACCACTGTCTTATCCTTCATCATCAACATCCGTTTCCACGTGTACCTGTGGATCATTCTGTGTCGGAAGAAGGTGTTGGCTATCCACAGCCTCCTCCCCACACATACGTCCACAAGTGCACTACCATTCCCATTCACCTCTGATGGTACCCCCCACCCTCCCACCACTCCCTCAACTTTCCTATCACCCACCTTACCATTCATGTCCCCAATCAGAAATATTCTTTCGTTCTTGTCAAACTTCTCCAGGCACGCCTCAACATTCATCCAGAACTCCTCTTTCTTTCTTTCAAGTATATCCTCTGTCGGGGCATACACGCATACAATCAATACAATATTTTTAACATGAGGTTGCTTATAATAATTTGTACCTCTGCAGTTTCTCCATGGCTAACGAAAAAGGTCACATTCCTAAGAAGCCCCAACCAAAAAGGCCAAGCTTCTGTACAGAACAAATGCCACACCATTACCCTTATGGTGACCCTATCAAATAATCAAAACAACCACACTTCTTAACCCAATTCCCGCGGGGCCCCTCATATGACGGAGACGATTTTCCGGCTATTTTGTAGCCTGTGAGCCAGGCCAGCTTTTGCAAGCAGCACGGATGGATGTCAGCCGGAGCCTACAGGCCCCGCCACGACACTGAGGTTTGTGTGAGAGAGAGTTCACTTATGTGCAGCGTCACACATAGCGAAAACAGAAAATAATTGGTAATTATTAGCGATTTCGCCTAGGCCTATCGGATTTGGTATTTTTTAGCAATTTTGCCCTTCGTTTGCAAGATCCTTACAAGAAAACCAGACGTCGTACAGGGATGATTCAGGAGTAATTTGAAAGCTATTACCGTACTTTCACGAATACATAATTGTATTACGCCCTGGCTTTTGCTTATGCATGAAAATGAGCAGGGATTGAAGGCAATTTCGGGCAATTATGCCTACTCGTACAGGAGTCCTTGGAGCGGCTTCGGTCGCGCCGGGAATTTCCACACCTCACACCACACACACACATCACACAGTTTTTCCTACACCGAGAAATGACTCTCCGGCTGTCATTTCTCGAAGACTTCTAGCCGGAGACATTGAGAGCAACCCAGGACCCACCTACACATACATATGTCCAACTTGCTCAAAACCCATCGCTTCGAGTCGCCACACTAATGGCTCAGTTCTCTGCAATTCATGCAGGAACTGGACCCACTTCACCTGCACAACACTTGCCTCCAAGAAACACTACACGAACACCTGGACCTGTTCCTCATGCCCCTCCCTCTCCCAGTCAAATCCCTCGCCTAAAACCCGTCTACCTCTCCTCCCCAACCCACCTAACCTTCCCATATCATCCACTCCCCCCCCTAAAACCTGTCCACCTCTCCTCCCTAACCCACCTAACCTTCCCATACCATCCACATCCTCAACTCAACATACCACACCCCATCCTAATCCATTCCAACCCCCATCTGCTCCCCAATCCCCACCCCACCTCACCCATCCCAACCCCCAGCCCCCCCCCCACTCCCCTCCGCCCCCCCTCCCTCACCCCCACCCCATCCTCGTGCAGCAGCACCCAACATACATCGTGCACATAACATTAACATTCTCCAATTGAACATAGATGGCATCAACACAAAGAAACTCTCACACTTCATCAAACAACACAACATACACATTGCCATCTTACAAGAAACAAAACTCTGCACAACACAAAAAACACCCACATTTCATGATTTCACCACCATCATACAAGACCGGGCTGTCGGCGGAGGCGGTGGACTCATCACCCTGGTACACAAAGAAATATCAAACATAGTTACCAGTGTACAAACCAAATCCCTCCTCCCCCCAAATGATAACACAACAGAAATACAATCAATTAAAATATGCACTGGCAACAACTCCAACATAACCATCATAAACACATACATCCCCTACAGTACCAAATGAATACAGACAACACTTACAACACATCACAAACACCCCACACATCATCCTGGGTGGTGACTTCAATGCCAAGACGTCGGCCTGGTTTGTCGACAACCCCGACACAGATAGAGGGCTGGTACTACAAAACCAAACTGTTAACCTCATCATCCTTAACGACATCCATCAACATACCCATATTCCTCACCAAGCCCTCTATAACCCATCATCTCCAGACATCACCTTTTGCTCCCCAGAACTCGCCCCCACAACATCCTGGAGGGTGGTCAGAACCTTAGGCTCTGACCACCTCCCGATCATTATCACCACCAAAACCAGACTCACCCCAGCTAACCACAAACACACATACACCAATTATAAAAGACCTAACTGGAAAGCATTCACAAATGAGACAGAACAACACTTCACAACTCTAAACAGTACACCCATGACTAACATCAACAATGCTGTACACATACTCAATAAAACTATCCAAAACACTGACAAGAAACACATTCCAAGAGGTAACAGAAAAAGACACAACCCCAACTTCACACCAGAAATTCAAAACCTCATCAGACAACGCAACATACTGAAACACTCCCCAGCACCCCACACACAAGACATCACACAACAAATCCAAGCACTCAACACCCAAACTAACAACAAAATACAAGAACAACAAAAACTAAATTGGAATAATTTCCTACAAACACTTGATCACAAAACAAACCCAAAAAACTCTACAAAACACTAAACAGCATCACACTTTCCAACAGCAACACAACACAATCACATGCTGCAATCACAACAACAGACTCTACTCCTTCATGTAAACAACAAGCAAACACTCTCATCAATCACTTCTCACATGTCAGTCACCTAAAACCTCACAAAGACGACCGACGTGTCATCCGACGTAAGAGACAATTCCCCACAGACCCTGACTATACACCCTTCACCAATCACCAGACAAAGCATATCATCAACAATCTCAAGCACTCACCCGCTTGTGGCCTAGACAACATAAGCAACATACACCTCAGACACCTGGGACCACAAGGCATACAAGCACTCACTAACATATCAAACTACAGTTATTCACACAACACAATACCAGACATTTGGAAGCATGGTCTCATCACCACATTCCCCAAACCCAACAAAGACCCCACGCTACCCTCCTCGCACTGCCCCATCACACTCCTTTGCTCCCCCTCCAAAGTCATGGAACGCCTAGTGTTACAACTAATTACACCGGACCTACCCCTAGCTCCAACACAACATGGCTTTAGGCCACTGCACTCCACAAACACTCTTCTCACAGACCGTACACAAAGAGCTTTAGATGGCATCAACTCAGCTAGACCACCACACAGATCACTATTAGCCACACTCGACATTAGTAAAGCCTTCGATGCCATCCCCCGCCACAACCTAACAAACAAAATCTACAACACAAACGTGCACAACAACACAAAAAGGTGGCTGGCCAACTTCCTAGCAGGCAGATGTGCAAACGTATCTTTTGCCGGTCAGTCATCTAAAATCAGAAACTTTACAAACGGAGTCCCACAAGGATCCGTCCTATCGCCCGCACTCTTCAATCTGTACATGCACGATATAACTACACCCAATACGCCCCAAATAAACTTAGCCTCCTATGCAGATGACATAACACTCACATGCACACACCATGACCCAAAAAGAGCAACAGATCTCCTTCAACCCTATCTCAACACACTACATGGCTGGTGCACTACAAACAGACTTAATCTACCCCCAGCCAAATCCACCGCAACCCTGCTCACAAGCTGGACAGAACACAAATACATCCCTCAACTCATCATAAACAACACACCCCTAACACATACACACACACACAAAATCCTAGGAGTAACATATGATACTCATATGACATTCAAACAGCACACCACAAACATTAAAAAGAAATGACACCCAGACTTAACGCCCTCAGGTCACTTGCTCACACAAAATTTGGACACAACAAAGAAACTACCACCACAGTATATAAACAATACATAAGATCAGTGATCATGAGAGGCACTCAATTCCTGGCAGTTGCCTCCACGAACCAAGACCACCCACTAAACTACATGGCAACACACCCACAGACACCAAGAAATATCAAAACAACACCCAGCACACGGTATCACACACAATTACTGTCCTCTCTCCCACCCCGAACCACCTTCCAGAAGCACATCCATACTCATATCTCTCGCCGATCCATCCACTCACTCACAGACAACACGCAGCTGCAAGCACGACCTCCCGAAATCCATCCTTCCGAATCCTCCCTTCCTCGCGAGGACAGAGTCCACCTGGCCAGGCTGAGATGCGGACACCATCCAGCTCTCCTGAGCTATCAGAAGAGACTGGATGACTCCGTTGTCGATGCCTGCCCGGGATGTAACACAGCACCCCATACCATTAAACACATAATAGAAGACTGCATTTCACACAACCACTTACGCCAACAACACAATCTACACTCAATGAGAGCTCTGTGGGAAAGCCCGATCGTGGCCATGGCCTTCCTCAGGGACTCAGGGCTATTCGGCTAGGCAGCTTAGGGAACAACAACAACAACAACTCGTACAGGATTAATAGCTTTAACCAAAATGGTCACACTCCTTAACCCTTAAAAAGCGGCTCACCACATAAGTCGAGTTGAAAAAACTGGCAAAAAAACGTTGAAAAAGGGTGGAAATCGAGTGAAAATGGGTGGGATAGTAATGATCCATACGTCCGACATCTGTGGCCTCCCGGCCCACACTAACTCCAGTTCCCCCACCTCGCGTGAGGATGACAGTGTAACCAATAGTTCGCTAAAAGTGAGCAAGGTAGCAAAATCAGCTAAACTTCCATCTTCGAGGTAACACTGTCAGTGCTCCACGAGTGCTACGTAGCTGTATGTGGCGTCATTGTGTAGCGATTTCCACCTAGTTTTCGGCACAATACAGTTCCTTTCATACTGATGGTTGATATAGCAGTCAGAACGGCTCAGAAAGGCCCAAAACGGCCACAGAGCACCCACTAGAGAAGGGTTAATGGTCTAAGTGGCCATAGCCAAAATGGCTACACTGTATTCCTTCTGTACTTTCTTCATGCCCGATGAGATATATGATATTTTGATATATGTGGCACAGCCCTTGTATCCAACACAATACCCTGCGTGCAACCCCGCTCGAACCCCGCACAACGTTGCTTGCAACTTTAATTATTATTATTATTTTTATTATTAGTAGTAGTAGTAGTAGTAGTAGTTGTTGGTGTTGTTGGTGTTGTTTTTAGCTAATCAACTCTACTAATTACCAAAGTGTACACCTTCTCCTTCCTTATAGCCTTAAACTAACAGATGGGATATTGTTCCCCCGCCAGGATCGGTCACACCAACCAAGCTGAGCTACACCTTGGACCCAGATCAAGATTTGGTTATTAACATGAGGGATGCAATCAACCATATCAGCTTCTGGTTCAGGAAGGACAGTGGTGATGATGATCAACGCATCATCATCAGTAACGGACGACTGACCATCCCACACCAACAACTGCAGGGTTCAGGGATCTATACTCTCTGTTCCTACGTTTACTCACACGTCTCCCTGTTAGTTCGTGGTAAGCTTAACCCTTATTTAGCGGCGAGCAACATAAGTCGAGTTAAATAAAGCTGGACTATGTGGCGGCGCTCGACATAGGTCGAGTGGCAATTTCAGCACGTAATGTGGCTGAGAGAGAGAGACAAGTGGTGGCAGGAGACTAGCGAGCGTATGACTGCTCCAGACCACCGCGGCGAACCTACTGACACAAATCTCAGCTCCCTCCTCCCTCTCTCACTCGCTACATACTCAATTATGTACTGAAAGTACCGAATTACCTGCTTTTTGCACTCGCGTTGCACGGTTATTGCAAGAAAACTATCCATCATACAAGGATCGTTATGGTGTCATTCGAAAGCTCTGTTTATGCCCTTTCAGGGATAGGTACTTGTTTTACGTTCTGGGTCTTATTTAGGCATGAAAATGATCACGTAAACAGCCCTATTTTGGCTAAAAACACCCCGCTGTGCGGTACACATAAATAAACCGCATAGGCCGCTCGTAAGGTGTTAAAGGGAGACAATTATTGATATTATTTACTTATTTATTTGTTTATTTGTTTTAGTTTATTCCCTAGACTTCCATCAAGCTTTAACAAACAAATATATATACAACAATTAATAATAGTACCAAGAATGTTTATATATACTAAATATTATATATATATATATATATATATATATATATATTATATATGGATATACGGTTATATATATATATAATATATATATATATATATATATATTATATATATATATGGTATATACGGTATATATATATAATATATATATATATATATAATATATTATATATTATATATATATATATATTATATATTGGTATATACCGGTATATAAATATATATATATATATATATATATATATATATTATATATATATATATGGTATTACGGTATATATATATATAAAAATAAAAATATATATATCTATATATATATATATATATATATATATAATATACATATATATATATGCTATATACGGTATATATTTTATATATATATATATATATATATATATATATATATATATATATATATATACAGTATATATCTATATATATATATACTGTATATATATATATATATATTTCCTGCATAGATATCCATGAAACAATAAACAAAATTACCCAAAGTACCTCCTTCGAGATAAATTTGTGAAGTATTCGGCAGAAAAATGCCGCGGCCGAAGGCCGACTCCTGCTATATTCCAGGCTCGCTATCACCCGTCAGGAAAACATTGCCGCCTAAATGGCACGAAAGGTCATAAAATCGTCAAACGAATGGGGCAACACATGAGGGAGAAGGGGTCTAGAAACCTTCCATCAACCATGTTAACCCATGACACCGGTCTCCATTTTACGGTGGTTGTGATGAGGCAATGTGTTCTGGTTATAAAGAACCAGGAGGAGTCAATGGCTTATATAATGATATAGTATATTCACCCCTTTCATTACTACCGGTCCTTACTACAATATACAATTGTATCATAAAAGTGGAATAATTGACCACAACCTACTAGTTAGGTTACAACAAGGGAATCGTATATAATATATATATATATACCGGTATATATATATATATACCGGTATATATATACATATACCGGTATATAATATACGGTATAAATATATATATATAGATATATACTATATATATATATATATATATATATATATATATATATATATATATAATATGTATATATATATATATAATATATATATGATATATATATAATATATATTATATATATATATATATATATATATATACAGTATATATACTGTATATTATATAATATCTGGTTCCTGACTCAAATGTTAAAACATTAACCAGTTATAATTATATGGTTCTTGACTCACATCTGAGTTTATTAACCGGTTATGTTCGGGTACCGACTCACATGTAACGATAATGTCTAAACTTATTGTCGCTGATTTGTTATGCATATTGTACTTCCTTATCCGGTTATAAGATGTGGTTCATTACTTACAGAAAAATCCCTAACTGGTTATATCTTGACCATCACTTACAGGTTAATTTAAACACCGGTAATAACTGGTCAACAATTTGCAGGCTAACAAACAAATATACATATTAGTAAGTACAAAATAATTAAATATCAATCTATTTCTATTCTCTCTCTCTCTCTCTCTCTCTCTATATATATATATATATATATATATATATATATATATATATATATATATATATATATATATATATATATATATATATATATATATATATATATATGTTTCTAATCTCACAGTGGGGTTCGAACCGCCGACCATCAGGACGATAGCCGACGCTTTAATCAACTACACCACGGCAGTCTAAAAGACACTCAACCCTCTATCCTATTTATGTTAGGGAGAAGGGAAACCCACTAGGCGAATATATTTTCAATTCATACCTAGTCGTAGGATCCATATTCCTGAATTCCATACAAGGATTTCTGAGTGTCCCAACGCACCTTGGTCCGAAATTGATTTCATTTAATTCTATCCCACCAAGCATGAGAGTTACAAATATTGAGTATATATCACAAATACACGTAGGCCACTAAATGTTTCTAATCTCTCAGTGGGGTTCGAACCGCCGACCGTCAGGACGATAGCCGACACTTTAATCAAGTACACCACGGCAGTCTAAAAGACACTCAACCCTCTATCCTATTTATGTTAGGGAGATGGGAAACCCACTAGGCGAATATATTTTCAATTCATACCTAGTCGTAGGATCCATATTCCAGAATACCATACAAGGATTTGCGAGTGTCCCGACGACGCAACTTGGGCCGAAATTGATTTAATTTAATTCTAACCCACCAAGCATGAGAGTTACAAACCCCACTGAGAGATTAGAAACATTTAGTGGCTCACGTGTATTTGTGATATATACTCATATATATATATATATATTTATCTTGTGTAGCGTTAAGCAAGGTTCACACATTGGCGAGTCGGAGCGCAACTCCAACGCGAGTGATGAAATTTTTGCACTCGCCAATGATTATCCCAAATTCGCCGACACTCGCCGACACTCGCACAGACTCGCGTGGACTCGCGCTGCACCGCGTACACTCGCGAACGCGGCCAAAAATTTAAAAAAGACATGAAATTTGGAGAGTCAAGTGGGAGTAGGACGCCAACTCGCATAGAGTCGCAAAGACTCGCATAAACTCCTGTAGACTCGTGTGACACTCATGTAGACTCGCGTGACACTCGCGTTGTACTATTTAAATTTAATGATCGCGAGTCTACACGAGTCTACACGAGTCCACGCGGGTCTACGTGAGTCTACACGAGTACAACAGGAGTCAACACTATATGTAAACAACCAATATTGCCAAAGGCGAGTTTAACAGGAGTCAAACAGGAGTCAACACGACCCTAACGCGAGTTAACACGGGGTAACGCGAGTGTAACACGCGTAAACGAGAGTACCCACGTGGTGGTCTGGATTTCACAATATGTGTGGCGAGTCTATGCGAAACAAACACGAGTTTACGCGATATTAACGCGAGTCTATGCGAAACCAACGTGATTCTTATTATAAAGACCCCACCATCTGAGCAGCTACCGTGATTACCCACGTCACAGTAGAGGAACTTGTAGTCGGCGTCTACAATAGCCATGAGCACGATGGAGTGGAAGCCTTTGTAGTTGTAGAATTCTGTACTGGCATTTGGAGGGCATTTGATGGCGCAGTGCTTTCCATTGATGGCACCAACGGTATGTGGGAAATCCCAGCGCTTGGCAAACTCACTGGCAACATCCTTCCACTTCGCCGGTGTCCTGGGGCAACGTATAACCTCCTCCTGGTATTCCGCAATGATGGCTTCGCAAGTTGCAGGCACAATGAGGGAGATGGTGTTCCGGGCCACACGGAACGCGTACTGTAGGCTAGGATATGAATCACCAGTGGCCAGGTAGCGGAGTGTGATTGCAATCCTCAGCCCAGGTGACAAAGCCTCTCTCCAGAAGGTGTCCTGCTTCTCTACCCTAGGCCCGACACGTGCCACCAACTGCCTAAACATGTGGACGTCCACACGTAGGAAGTTCCGGAATCCTTTGGGGTCCTCTCTCTCAAGCTCCTCCATAAGTTGTTCGTACACACCGAACTGTGGCCGTCTCAGTAGCCAGCTCCTAGCCCAAACTCTCCTTCGTGGCCTTTCCCCTTGGCGTCTTTCTTCAGCCTCCTTCTCCTCCAGCTCCTCTAGGTCTAGGAGATGCATCTGCATCTGCAGTATGAGCACAGCTGCCCCTCTCCGCCTCCTGATGGACATGGTGTGTGGGTGGGTGGGTGGGTTGGGCTGTATCCTGCAGAGTAACGTCCGTCCGTGGTGGTGCTGTGTGCTGTGAACAATGGTGCCAGTGGGGGCCTCTTTATATACGTATCCTGACACTCGCCAACACTCGCACACACTCATGTTAGACTCCCATACACTCCTGTTAACTTCCTGTAGACTCGCGTTCATCTCGTGTAAACTCATGTAAACTCGTGTAAACTCCTGTGACACTCGTGTAGACTCGTGTAGACTCGCACTATTCGTACCCTGGAATTTGACCGTTATTTTTCAAATTTTGGCGGTGCGTGTTGGGGTCGTGTTACACTCGCCGACACTCGCGTAAACTCCTGTGAACTCGTGTAAACTCATGTAAACTAGTGTAAACTCGTGTTATATTTGTGTTATATGCGTGTTTACTCGCGTCAGCTGCTACTCGCGTTGGGTTCGGGCTCCATTAACGGCGATATGCGGCGAGTGTGACTCACGTTGGCCTCGCGCTCCGACTCGCCTATGTGTGAACCTACCTTTAGTTAAATTAGTAAGCTTCCTCCAAACATTTAATTATCGATAGTCACACATTATAATGCAGGACTTGGCATAATGCATTCATCAGTGAAGGTGTGACCGAGTGGATATTGGACTGATTTAGTAATGACAGTCTCACGCGAACAATATGTTATAATACATAGCCTGCTTCACTTGCACGTCTGTGTGGAGCAATATATAAGTGTATTGTTACGATCGGGTCTCGTATAAATCAGTGGCTCTTATACATTGGACTAGACTGGCATAAATGCAACAACGGAAATGCTAGATCCAACCCCTGATATATAATCCCGTCGAACAAAGAACACATAATTATACCCTCCAGAGTTATATCTGCGATATAACTCTCAGTATCTATGTGCTTCTACTATAGGCTGATGTTCTCTGAAACAGCCTATTACCTATAACATATGGTTGCTTAGTTATGGTACACAAGGAAAAGATAGTTAACTTAATTAAATCACAAGAGTGATCTAATGCTAACAAGAAGAAGGTTTACTTAACGTTACGTTAATCAATAATATCTGTCACTCCTTTATGAAAGAAAGTGTTGTAAAGTCCTCAAGCACCGAACAAGGAATCTTCTGAATAATGTCGGATGCTACTAAGAAGAACGTATCGGAAATGGAACCACAAAATAGCAGAAGGCAGGACAATGCACGTGTAGGCTAAATACACAAAAAGGTTGGACCTATAATGTTATTGGACACAAGAATATTATAAGCGGTGCAACAGTAATAATGCTCGCCACGAAAAAGTAGTACTCCTATTAACAAAACCGGTCTATGCTGGTTGTGTCTCTCTACAGCAACCTAGACCTCAAAATGCTTGTGTAGAAATAATGGGTATGCATAAAAAGAGTATATGATCTAATCCAGCTAATGTCTACCCGGGTTAATAAAGTCTAGCTGGGATGTGCAAAGGTACAGAATTCTGGTGGAACAAGGCAGCTCCTAGCCTAGTGTGGACCTTGGGTCTGTGCGGCCTGATTACGTTAATATGAAGGGGTGCTCTCTTGAGGATTCTCGATCACAAGTATCGAGTATCCTCCTGGCGACCCTCAAAAGTAAAAGCAAATAGAGTTAGAAAAGTGTTGGGTGGATTAGGCCAGCAGCCCTCACACACTACACAGTCTAAACTCCAAGGTACACAGACAAAAGATCCACCCAGGTAACCCACAGAATCCGTAGTGTCGTGCAGCTCAAAAGTAGCCTACACACAGTGAAAACACCAACAGCAAGGTACCTGATCCCTAGTCTAGCATTATTTAACCCTGTAGAAACATTAGTGATTGATGGAGACAGTCCGAGCAATACAATCTCCCAAAAAGACAATGACTATCTTCAACCTTAGCCTAGTACATAAGAAATGTGAGATCCAGCATATAATACAGTCTGGCCACCAATTCAAGGTGTGGATGCAGGGAACCAGAGGGGAATTGATATTAATAAAAGGTGAGGAAGTAGTGGAAATGATAGAGACGGTAGAAGAGAAAGATTCTAAGACAAGAGTGTGGAACAGTTCAAGGGAGATGCTTAGAGTATGCTGTCTGGGACGGATCTGACCAGGATATTTCCAGGGACCGCATGGGTGGAGTCCCAGTTCGCAGGAATGGCACGAGGGCGCGCGACAGTCGCCCAGTAAGCAGCCGCCTAGTAGGCCGTGTTAGGCAGGAGGCAACGAATCCCGCGAGGCCTATGTAAGGGGGCCAGCCACGCGCCACACTCACCACCAAGTCACACCACCTGGTCTCTCTCTCTCTCTCTCCCGCTCGCCTTCCCATCATTCAACCACTTAACACAATACTATCAATTGACTAAATAAAATAGAAAGGATTGTGACAGACGAAAACAAAGAACAGTTCTGAACTGCTGCAACACAAGCTTTCTTGAGAAGGAAAGTACACAATGATAGGTAGACTGTAGCTACATTCTCTGCCCTGGCGAGTCCTAGCGAGTAAGCCATGCGGTTCTGGGGGAAGCGGTGAGCGTCACAGTATAATGTTGTCCACTTGTCCCCTACAGAGTGTACCAGTGGTCGTTCTGGTCCAGACTGTACCAGACACTGCCCAGACTGTAACAGTGTATAATGTTGTCCATCACAGAGTGTACCAGTGGTCGTTATGGTCCAGACTGTACCAGACACTGCCCAGACTGTAACAGTGTATAATGTTGTCCATCACAGAGTGTACCAGTGGTCGTTATGGTCCAGACTGTACCAGACACTGCCCAGACTGTAAAAGTGTATAATGTTGTCCCTCACAGAGTGTACCAGTGGTCGTTATGATCCAGACTGTACCAGACACTGCCCAGACTGTAAAAGTGTATAATGTTGTCCCTCACAGAGTGTACCAGTGGTCATTATGGTCCAGACTGTACCAGACACTTCCCAGACTGTAACAGTGTATAATGTTGTCCCTCACAGAGTGTACCAGTGGTCGTTATGGTCCAGACTGTACCAGACAATGCCCAGACTGTAACAGTGTATAATGTTGTCCCTCACAGAGTGTACCAGCGGTCGTTATGGTCCAGACTGTACCAGACACTGCCCAGACTGTAACAGTGTATAATGTTGTCCCCCACGTGTACCAGTGGTTGTTATGGTCCAGACTGTACCAGACACTGCCCAGACTGTAACAGTGTATAATGTTGTCCCTCACAGAGTGTACCAGTGGTCGTTATGGTCCAGACTGTACCAGACTGCCCAGACTGTAACAGTGTATATGTTGTCCCTCACAGAGTGTACCAGTGTCGTTTGGTCCAGACTGTACCAGACATGCCCAGACTGTAACAGTGTATAATGTTGTCCTCCACAGTACCACGGCGTTATGGTCCATGTGTATATGTTGTCCCCCACAGAGTGTACCAGTGGTCGTTATGGTCCATGTGTATAATGTTGCCCCCCACAGAGTGTACCAGTGGTCGTTATGGTCCAGACTGTACCAAACACTGCCCAGACTGTAACAGTGCATAATGTTGTCCCCCACAGAGTGTACCAGTGATCGTTATGGTCCAGACTGTACCAAACACTGCCCAGACTGTATGGACGGTGGGATGTGTCATTCCCAGACAGGACTGTGTGTGTGTCCTCCTGGGGTCATGGGCCCACTCTGCCAGACTCGTAAGTTATGTGTCAAGGTTCCAGTTGCATAATTGCTTGATGCTAAGTGGCATACATAGAAGCTTCAAACAAATATATTCTAGAATATTGTCAACAACACAGATACGTCCATGTCATAAATTAACATTTTCTATTTCACTCGAGGTCAGAGGTGATACTAACAAATATGTTAAATTAACGATTGACCATACCGTAAGTCCTCATGAAATATTTCCACTTTACTTTTAGCTTGTCCTGTGAACCGGATTGGAAAAGACTGCACGGTGGAGGTACCGTACGCGGCAGGTGTGGCCGTGTGCGTCCCCCACCCCGTCGGCTGCACCTGCCTCCCGGGATACCAGGGAATGTGGTGTGAGGAAGGTAAGTCACCTATATACAAAAATAACATACTCACATGTGCTTTAGTTCATGTTTAGCCACTATACTTTATATAAAATTTATTCAATACATACCAAATATAACTTGTGGCAGGTGGCTAGGAATCCTCCTCCGCTTGTTAAATTCGCCTATTTATCGAGACAGAATATGGGGCGAGGGAACGCGGAAGTGGTCCCGGACCCTGAGAATTAGAACCCTTGAATGTTGTTTCTGTCCGGGCTCTGTCTCGAGTCAGCCACCCCCAGCAATGGGGTATATGCCCGAGTATATACATACATATTGTACATACTGTGCATACATAAATTTGCACTATATTGGATAATGTAGGCTATATATATATATATGTAAGTGATATGAAGGGTTAAAGTAATATATTAAAAGTTCATAAATAAATGTGTAATTAATCAAGCTTGTAACATATTTAAAGTCCACATGGATGTATTGGCTGGTGCTCCCCCTTCTTCCTATCTGCCTGTTTCTATGAATATGTAATGCCACAATGTGCACAAGCTTGATAACCAATACAAAATATTTCAGTCTGCAATGTGCAACGTACACATACTCTTACTAACATAGTAAGAAACACAATATTTATAAGTCATATACAAAACATATGTGTATTTATGGTTGCCTCATAGGTCAGAACCCACCTCAAGTGATTCCTTTAATTACAGTCACACTTTTCATAGGATAATTTCCCTTTCATTGTGACATTCAGTAAATCAGGATTCCTGGTAAACCATTTCAAATTAATTAATGATAATGCATAAACCATATTAACTGGTCATGCTTTTACCTACTACACAGTTTGTCTTCTATCATAAACCATATTAACTGGTCATGCTTTTACCTACTACACAGTTTGTCTTCTATCATAAACCATATTAACTGGTCATGCTTTTACCTACTACACAGTTTGTCTTCTATCATAAACCATATTAACTGGTCATGCTTTTACCTACTACACAGTTTGTCTTCTATCATAAACCATATTAACTGTCATGCTTTTACCTACTACACAGTTTGTCTTCTATCATAAACCATATTAACTGGTCATGCTTTTACCTACTACACAGTTTGTCTTCTATCATAAACCATATAACTGGTCATGCTTTTACCTACTACACAGTTTGTCTCTATCATAAACCATATGGCTGGTCCATGGTTTTACCTACTACACAGTTTGTCCTTATATCATAAACCATATTAATGGGTCATGCTTTTACCTACTACACAGTTTGTCTTCTATCATAAACCATATTAACTGGTCATGCTTTTACCTACTACACAGTTTGTCTTCTATCATAAACCATATTAACTGGTCATGCTTTTACCTACTACACAGTTTGTCTTCTATCATAAACCATATTAACTGGTCATGCTTTTACCTACTACACAGTTTGTCTTCTATCATAAACCATATTAACTGGTCATGCTTTTACCTACTACACAGTTTGTCTTCTATCATAAACCCTATTAAACTGGTCATGCTTTTACCTACTAACACAGTTTGTCTTCTATCATAACCATATTAACTGGTCATGCTTTTACCTACTACACAGTTTGTCTTCTATCATAAACCATATTAACTGGTCATGCTTTTACCTACTACACAGTTTGTCTTCTATCAATACTAAAAATCAGTGAATAACAAGACCTAGATTAAAATCCTACTACTAAATATTTTACAATAATTTTAATACGATACATTAAGATAATTCTATAATTTTCAGAATGCAAACGTGGTCGTTGGGGAGGAAACTGCAAATGGGATTGCCAATGCAAACGTGGTCGTTGGGGAGGAAACTGCAAATGGGATTGCCAATGCAAACGTGGTCGTTGGGGAGGAAACTGCAAATGGGATTGCCAATGCAGCTATGACGACTGTGACAAGGCAACTGGCTGCAACCAAGGTAATTTTAGATATATATTTTTGAAAATTTCATTAACCCTTAAAGTTTGAGAGATGAATATGTGTTTTCTGTTGCAATCATTATGAGACGTATATGCTTTGATTCCGCCATACAAAATGTTCCGAGGTCTGAATGAGAGTTAATAAATATATAAATATTAGAATTCTTTGCAATCTATATATATACACTTATACAGTATATATATATATATTATATAATATATATATATATATATATATATATATATATATATATATACTGTATTATACAGTATATTTTCACTAACCCAACACTCCAAACATGTTTCCTATACAACCATAGTCGTTTAGTGATGGTATCAATAAAAGGATAAGTAACATTGTAGTGATGATTAATGGTCTATTACAGAAAATGGAGAGTTTGTGTACAGGTGAGCGTGGGAGTGTCGACCTTGGGGGTATGTCGGTCTTGTGGTGTGGTTGGTTTGGTGTGTGGTGCTGGTGCTGGTGACCAAGAGGAAGCAACAAGTGGCTCCCCACAGACAGGTGAGTACAACAACTAACACAGAGTCACACCCGGAGGTCTACTGTCCTATGTGCTAGAATTACAAGGGTTAATTTAGGTTGAGCGGTTAGGACATTCAATATATATGTTTGTGGCGGTATGTTAGGTTAGGACAATATTTCTGAGTAGGATGCAAACTATTTGCTAGTAGACGAACTATATGTTCAGTAGTGATATATATAATATATAAATATAACAAGGAAGAATAGAAGATAGAATGCGCATTTTCGCCATTCGTATTCATGCTAGAGAACAAATCCCTACACTCCTGAGGATTTTCAAATAGTTGCCAAGTTTCGGAGCCACTATGAAGCACTTCTTGGTGAAAAATTACTAATAAACAAGATCAATCCTGAACTTAACGTTTCACACAATTCATAATGTTTTGTTTTACTACATTCTCTGCAATTAGTGTCCGAAGACTTGGGGATTGGTTTTTATGAACAGTTTGTGTTTGGTTGAAGTTTTTGGGTTAGTTTTTAGTTGTCCCTTAGCTTTATCATGGGGTGTGGATCTCTTTCGATGTGCTGTAGGTTTTTGATTTACTTGTACATGGGTGGGTTTTTTGTAATTTTGGTGATTGTGTGCTTATCGCAAAAAAAATAACAAATTATCAAAGAAATTTTAGCTTTTTTGTTTGATGTTCATTGTTTAAAGGCTGGAGTTTGAGGCCAGTGGGTTATGGATTAATGTTGTTTTGGTATGTATTTGGGAGCTTTTCACTAGGTATATTTCAGCTTATTAACCCGTGGGAGCCCAGCCCCGGCTCGTTTTGTAAATGTTGAAGTTGCGCACCCAGAACACCCGGCCGGTTTCAAAAAAATGATTTTATAATTCCAGAAACAATAGCGAATGGGTTAGGAATGAAGAGAATGAGGAAAAGAAAAAAAAAAAAAAAAAAAAAAAAAAAAAAAACCCCAAAAAAAAAAAAAAAAAAAAAAAAAAAAAAAAAAAAAAAAAAGAAAAAAAAAAAATAAAAAAAAAATCACGAAAAAAACCGCTCAAAAAGCTTAAAAATGGTCGTCTCCAGAGCCCCCCGCAAAACATTTTTTAAGAGTAAAAAATTGAAGAAGGCAATTATCCCAAAAAAACAAAAGGGTGTTTTGCGCGGCGACGCTCTCCACAACCACCGACTGACGCCCTCACGTGGGACTTTTGAATTTTCAACCTCGGCACGTTGCGTGGGATACGTACACAGTTCCCATACAAACTGAGCCCTCTGAGTGCTACCCCTGAGGTTACGGTCACTGAGGGTCGGTCGGGGCAATTAGGGTGACGCGCCAGGGCGTCGTTAGGGTGACGGGGCGCAGCGCGTGTCTGGGGCTGTGCTGCTTACTACATAGCGACGCGTCAGGCTCGTCGCTGGGGCTGTACGGGGTTTAAGTAATAGAAGTGTATTTAGCATTAGAATCCATTTTCTTTCCAATAGTATAATACTTATTTGTAAATTTTTAGGATCGTCTGTATAACCTGAAGATGGCAACCTTGTTGATGCCGAAAATTTGAGTCAATAAACATGCCGCTATGGCGCAGCTCTATCTCTATTCTGCCTCTTGTTATGGAAACTGAGGTGCCCTCGGCCCCTACTGATGTCAATATATGATATAATATATCGTACCGCTATAAAACCATATTTATACCCTTTCTTTTTATATATATATATATATATAGATCTATATTATATATATAATATAATATATATATATAGAGTTATATATATATCAATAGGTCAGCACACACAGGCACCCATTATGCATCACCCACCTTTTAAGTTTGTTTTAGACAAAAAGTATTCATCCAAGGAAATATTGTTTTATGAATCACTGTTGGTTTAAACCGACTTAGGATCCGGATGAAACTGCTTTTCTGTGTTTTAGCTAATTTTAGACGATGTCATTCAGAATAGGAAGGGTAATTATGGAAATCGGAGGGTTGATTTGAGATAGCCCTTGTACCCATGTACCTTGCCACATATCCTTCCAAAGCTAACTAAACAGTCTAATGATGAGCCGAATACTTCTGCTAAAAATGTGTCGTATCCTCAATGGGTTGAAGGTATATGGATACTAACTATTTTTCATTAAAATTATATTATAATTCGCATTGAAGGATTCTTAATCAAGGGAATGACCGTAGATAATTTCATGTGCATGCTTTAGATATTGAAAGATTATTGTTTGATCATTGTGTAGAGACCAGAAACGAGCCTGGTTCAAGTGCGTCTGTGGCTTCACGTCAACCTGAAGGACTGTACATGGAACCCATAAATCATACGGGGCCAGTCCCAGTCACCATCCGTAACCCTGTTTGGATTATCAAACAACATTACGATGAAGTCCGTACGGCCAGCGTCCTGGAACCCCAGGCCAACGAAGAAGAGCACATCTACGAGGAAGTAGAAGACTTCCTCGTAGATGTGCATGTCGGAACATAATTATACTGCCCATTATCAAAATTTGCCTTAGTCACTGCTCCGTGTGATGTTGAGTACAATTGTCTGCAGAAGAAGCTGGTACAAACATAACATTGCTTGAAGAGTTACATTGACTCAGTACTTCAGATTAGTAAATAAATAGAAAATATCTAATTATTCACTTCAATCTATTTACCAGTAAAACCACTGCATCGTGGTTGTACCTGACCATCACATTCAA